>CM066221.1:18688260-19159926 GCA_033675125.1 Athetis lepigone | reverse complement strand
TATTTAATACTAGCTGTTTTCCGCGGTTTTACTCGCCATGTTTTGTTCATTACTGCTCCGCTCTCGTTAGTCATTGCGTGATGTTAAAAAGTCTACCCAGGCGAAGACGTCGAGAGTCGCAAGACGACTACCGGCCACCGTAGGCGCGGTTCTGCGGATGGCGAGCGATGGGTAGCTCGCCGCCCAGCTAGGACCAGGACCGCGTCGACGGTGCGTTAGTGTTCCACGCGCGCCTCAAAGAGAAGGAGTCAGCACAGGAAGGGGCCCAATAGGGCCAACGCCTGCCGGGGTTGCGGAATGTTTATAGTAGTTACCGTGAACCTGGAACATAAAGGGCAATCGAAGGAACATGAGTGGGTTTTAGTCAGTAAGAGTCTGACACGCCCTCCCGCCGCACCCAGGACGGGAGCAGTCATTGGATGATTTCCCACTGACCAAAAAAAAAATGTTTAAAAGTCTAGGCAGTATTCTAATGTATAGGCTAAATTACTCTTAAATTTTATAAAAATCCGTATTGCAGTTTTTGCATGAAAAAGTATCAAAAGTGCATACTCACAAACCTTCACATATTTATTACTAGGTTTTGCCCGCAACTTCGTCCGCGTGCATCATTAGTTCCCGTTCCCGGGGGAATTTTGGGACGAAAACTATCCTATGTCCTTTCTCGGGTCCCAGACTATACTTATCTGAACCAAATTTCATTTGAATCGGTTCAGTGGTTTAGGCGCGAAGAAGAGACAGACAGACAGAGTTACTTTCGCATTCATAATATTAGTACAGATTAGCAGGTAGGGTTATTTTCTCATTTTCTGTTTTCTTTATGAAATGTACAACACCGACTTTATCATCCATTATTACAACTGACAGTGATACATTTAATTTATCTCTGAGTCAGCAAATAAAATAACTATCTAAGTATACCATATTTCATTTTGCGGCCATCTGTGACTGAATCACTAATAAAGTCTAGATATTAATATAAATAACACTCCTAGGAGAAAATTATTTATTAAAACATTTATTTGCAGTCTGCCTTAATATGGCCGTTGGATAGTAGTTATGATAATAACGGACGGACCCGACTGCTTTTGTTGTATTGATTTACTGTAATTTTAGATCGTTAGTTTTAGAACTATATATATAAGGTATTTTTTTTATATTTTTGTGGACACCGTCAGTTAAACACAAATGAGTTTTTGGAATAAAAGATGTATTGTCAATTTAACATAAAATAAAAGCGTGTAACATAAAACTTAATATTTTACAAAACGTAACTCACCTGGAATAAAAGAAACGACATTTAATGTTTTTACTTTACAGTTTGTCCGTTTCTATATTAATAGGTTTCATTAACCTTAGATTATATATAATTACTTTGATAATTGTGTCGTTACATTTCAAATTGAAGTAAGTCCAAAATGTTAAAACTCATAAAAAGCGGTTTTTTTCGGTTCGAGTAAGGCTTTTTACTATCTTATTTTGAGGGGTGGTGTGACTATCAAAAATTGGATTCTCTATCATTGTTTCTGTGAAATATTTATAGATTACGAGAAAAACGAATTTCTAATTTGGATTTAGGTTTATTTTGTTAAAATGAACCAAGTCCTTTGGACTTAGCTTCATTTGATCTAACAAAATACTGGACTTAGTGCCGTTTGACTCAAAATATCATACAATCAACAGTCAACTAGGCGCCATTTTGAACGATCGCTTCGCTCTGATTGGCTCATTGCGACTTGCTGCGTTTTGATATAACAAGTCAAATGGACTTGGTTCAATTTGAAAAAAAGGGGTGTGTTTTAAACTTATTTTGCTTGAAAACTACAGGGACTTGCGTCAATTTGGTAAAATATTGTAAAAGATTTTTATATACTTTTATTTTTATTTAAAAGGCAAGGGAAGTCTTGCCTTTTAAATAAAAATAAAAGCAATTTTTGTCAAAAGTGGACTTGATGTGATTTAAAATCTAACGACACAATTGAAAAATCACTAATGACAATGACAAGCACATGTCACTCGTGTCACACGTCACTCCGTGTTCAAAGAGGTTAATTGCCTAAACAAAAAAATAAACTAAGAAAATTATATTTTCTTTACATTTACATGCTAATCGACTGTCAGTATCACGGAATACCCAAATTTAGTTTTACGTGAATCGGCTGCCTGTCAGACCTCCACAACCCAGGACCTGGGAGACACGATACCCCTTAGTTAGACTGGTCAGACTATTTGGCTTCTGACTACTCGTAACGACTGTCAAAGTTCTTCGAATGGCAACCGGAGCCACAACAGCTTTACTGAAAATTTAAATCAAAATCCGTTCAATAATTTTTGTGTGAATGAGTAACAAACATACACACATACACATATGTTTCACATCCATACTAATATTATAAATGGGAAGGTGTGTCTGTCTGTCTGTCTGTCTGTTTGTCTTTCTTTCACGGCAAAACGGAGCGACGGTATGACGTGATTTTTTATGTGGAGATAGTTGAAGGGATGGAGAGTAACATAGGCTACTTTTTGTCTCTTTCTAACGCGAGCGAAGCCGCGGGCAGAAGCTAGTTTTTTTTTATTACATATGGGCTTGGTCCCAGACTAGCCCGAGGGCATAAACGGGGCCTACGATGGAGCGAGCTCACCCAAAAAATGCCTATGCACTCGTCTCTTGAATACATCCGGGATATATGTATTTATAATATTAGTAGGATTTTATTTATTAAAGTCTTCAAGTTACTAATAATAAATCAATCTGCACAATGTTATTCAATAGTTGAATTGAAACGTTTGTTCCAATAAAATAAAGAGTTGCGGAGAAACGCTTAGGTGCTGAACCAAGTTTTATTAAATTTAAATTAGTTTGCAACAAAATGGAAACTTTAAACTGCGAGATTATTTATTGGTTGCGGCTTTTCAAACTAGCGCTAAATTAAACTGTGCTGTATTGTAGCAGAAGCAGATTGGAGAAGAATGATTAAATAAGATAACACATCCTTTTCACCCGATTGCCGAGAGGAGGGTTATTTTTTTTGGGGCGCATGGATGTATGTATATATGTCGCAGTCATCTGGTTGAATCAGCTATTTGATTGTATGACTAGCGCGTTCATTGAATAGCAACATTTAATTGAATGACTAGGCCGAAAGCTGATTAAACAAGCGTCACTCAACGTCCAACTAGATAGCTGATTGAAGCATAGCCCTTTGAACAGAGCGGACGTAATATCAGCCAGGTGTTTGTAATTTAGTTCATTTTTTTTCCACTGCGGCGTTAGTAGTCACCAAAACAAATATGGCGTAAAATAGCTCGCGCAGATAGCACTGTTTTGATATTATTTTTATTAAATTTACTTTAAGGTGACTTATTCTTAATAAAATAGTGTGCCTGCTGTGTGACAGCAAGGATTTACCTATTGATACCTACTACTATTTTTTTTAAATTAAAATCATAGTAAAGTGTGTCATGTAATGTCCTCATTTTTGTTGTGTAAAGGAAGTTAAGTTTTTAAGTTGCGAACTTATGGTCACCCTAAACAAACATTACAAAGTCGACTATATCCCATTTAACGACAATGCTAAATGACGTTCAGTCAAGTCGTTGAACGTTACATTAAACAACTTGACGAGTTGTCGTTTAGTCATTCAATTAAATGTCGTCATTCAATAAACGCGCTAGTCATACAATCAAATAGCTGATTTAACCAGATGACTGCGACATATACATAACTATCTATTTATCATTCTATTGCACGCTCTACAGCCTCGAAAAAAAAAGAAAATAAAATTTCATCTTGCTATCCTTAACCGTTTGATCAATAAGACGAGGACGGATTGTATTTGAGGAGAGGAAATCACCAAGTGCTTGCTCCCGTTTTGGGTGCAGCGGGAAGGCGTGTCAGACTTTTACTGACTAAAACACACTCATGTTCCTTCGGTTGCCTTTTATAACGGTAACTATTATAAACATTCCGCAGCCCTGGCAGGCGTTGGCAATGTTGGGCCCCTTCTCGTGCTGACTTCTCTTCTCGTCTCTGGCAGCAGAGGACGGATGACAAAACTATGAGGATTTCTTTCGTAGTTTTACCTTACGGAACCCTAAAAATGGACAGGCTTACGTGGGTAAAACCAGGAGGGACAGTTAGTAACTAAAATAAATCAATTTTAGTTTAAGTTAACTCAGTAAAGATAGCGTTCACTTAATGTTATTGTTTTTATTCCATTTCAATTGAATTGAGCGTGGTTCGCGTCTGAGAGGAATACCAATATTAATTGAATCTATTCAATTAAAATAGTTATTTGTTTTAGAAAGTGTTTTCATTTAGTTTTGTTTGCGTTCTTGATTAAGATTGTACGTTCTCTGAGTATTTTAAAATATTAAATGCTGCCTCGGATTTAGTGAGGTTATCTAGTATACTGGGTGTATTTTTGGTCTTGCACAACCCGCTAGGAGATGATTCTACCCATGAAAACAAACAACTTTAATTATGGAACCAACTCGGAAATCTCGAAAAAAATATCAGCTGGTTCATACATTATGGTCGGGAGGGCATTGAACTTTTGTTAGAAACAGCTGATATTTTTTTCGCGATTTCGAAGTTGGTTCCATAATAAAAGTTGTTTGTTTTCATGGGTAGAATCATCTCCTAGCGGGTTGTGCAAGACCAAAAATACACCCAGTAAATACATACCTCAAATATACATGAGAAAGTAACTCTGTCTGTCTTTCTGTAATTTCCATTACACTCTCAAGTCACCGGGCCAGATGGGATACACTCGATATAAATGGTAACACATCAAAAAGACCGGCAGAAGAAAAGCCACCGACTTCCGAAATAATTACTTTTGTGCTTTTAGTTTTTGAAGTCGGTTATTTTTTTTTTGAAAAGCTTTTTATTTTTGATTTTTTAGTTAATCTCAATGTCTGACTACGTTTAGAGTAACTTTAAAAAAAAAGTACGTTTTGCTATAAAACAAGGAGGAGTTCCCTCGATTTCGGCATGATACCAACATCAGATCCTAGACCTGATGACAATGGGACCATTTTGGAAGTCTACCCTTTCAAACAAAAAAAAGAATTGTTCAAATCGGTTGGTAAATAACGGAATATGCGCGAACAAACATAAAAAAAATACAAACATCCGAATTGAGAACCTCTCTCTGTTTTTAGAAGTCAGTTAAAAACAGGTAGATTACAAAACCTTTTTACTATTATAAGCATTGAGGGGATAATTGTGTTTAGAGTTTTTCAAAGGTAACGTTAAGCTTGTCCGCAATTGGTGAGGTATGTGGGTCAACTTATTAACATTTTAACTGCCCCATGAGTTTTAACTCTCTATATATATGTCGTTTATATTTTCGAGCATCAATTGCAACTAAGATTTATTTTGTTTATTCGTAATATTAAAGAAAACATCGCGAGGAAACCTCGACTTGTAGTCATTTAAGTATCTAAATTCAAAATTGCTAATACGCCCTGAACAAGCATGGTGATTAATGTGTGTGCCGTCTCTGTATGAGAAGAGGCCTTTGATTTGCAGCGGAATAGAAATAGGACGGTGTTGTTATTTATTATTATTTATTGTAAGGACAAAACGTTGATATCACCAGAACCTCATAAAACATTTATTTGGTGCAAAACACAAAACACATAAAATAAAATAAAAAACAATATTACAAATTCAAAGTGATTTAAACCTAAATTCAAAGTAACCTACCCAGCAGTGAATGTCACAAGTTTGTACCATAAGGTGTCCAACTCAGCATAATTATGTCAGGTATAGGCTTAGCTGACGCTGGTATTCTGCTGGAATCAGGTGACTCTCGGATGTCGAGAAGGTGAAATTAAAGAGACAAAAAATATAAAAAATAAGAAAAAGAAAAAAAATATATAAATAATTCGTTTATAAAATTATTATCATTCTATTTATACCTAATGATAGTTGTAAACTATTATGACATCCTATCATGAACATCTCTGAACCTCACAAGTGTGATTATTACTGCCGGTATCATTATCAGGCGGTACGGGGGGATTGTAATCTCTAATTGACTTTGTTTACTAATGTGTTTTGTTGTTTCTAGTTTGGTTCAGTTATTAATGTTAAACTCACACAGTTATAACTGTTCTACCACAGATTAATAAATAGTTACTACGTAAGTTCTTCCTCGAGAAACTATGCAAAACGTACTTACTACGTTAGTTTTGACCCCACCTAGTCCCCATATATTTCAAGTTTCGTCTTTGCCCAGTTTTTGCTCGTGATTTCGTGTGCTTCAATGGCGGATATCGCTGAATCCCGAACCTCAAACTAAATGTGTACCAATTTAAATCAGTTCAGTAGTTTTTCCGTAAAAGAAAGAAGAAATAGAGAAAGAAACCCAGTCTATTTGTGCTTAGTACAAATATTGAAACATATAGACTAAAACCCCTAAGACCCGGAACATAAAGGGCAACCAAAGGATCATGAGTGGGTACCGCGTCGACGGCGCGTTAGTGTTCCACGCGCGCCTCAAAGAGAAGTAGTCAGCACAGGAAGGGGCCCAACAAGGCTAACGCCTGCCGGGGTTGCGGAATGTTTATAATAGTTACCGTGACCCCGGATCATAAAGGGCAACCGAAGGAACATGAGTGGGTTTTAGTCAGTAAAAGTCTGACACAAATAACTACTTTATCCCTTTAGAGTGACAAAGACAGCAACAGTATTGAGAACGTCTTAAAATTAAGTGACGTTTGAGTATTTTGTCAATAGACTAAAAAAGATTAGTAGCGTCACTACTGCACGAAATGGCTAGCTGGGAGGAGTGTATCCCATCTGGCCCGGTGACTTGGCCCGGTACCGGGCCACATGGAACAAAAAAGTTTTAACCGGCCCGGTGATATGTTTACCGGGCCAGATGATACAAATCAAGTGCCATCGTCCCCGGTAAGGGGCGAAAAGAGGATACGTCTCGTAATTTGTGAAATACTAACTATAATATGCATCTATGAAAGGGATTGAACTTATAAATCAGACCGCTCAGTACTAATCAGTTTTTATTGCGGATAACGCAATATATCAACTTGTGTCATAAATCTCAACTTGAAATAGAGTTCCTGTAAGCAGATTTTTTTGAATTTGAACATATTAACTTCGATAATTTCGAATTCTCTAAAGCATTTTTTCAAAAAAATGACCGACGGTTATTTGACCGGACATGAGCTCCATGGTTGTCTCCTGAATAAAGTTTTTGCGAAGCATGGCTTTCTTTGAATGGCGTCGAGTACTTGGTATCTTATTTGCAATTCGCACTAATCTTGTTTTGTTAAAAGAGGCGTCAGTATGAAGCGCTTTTAAAATCTCGATCATATTGGGCTGCTATTTTTTAATTGTTTTGTTAAGTTTACTGTGCCACGCTTCCAGTGCATTTGTCGTACGGTGGCGTTGTCCGAAATCGCACCACACGTTTATAAAATCATCACGCAACCATTGTTTTAACATAAAGTAACGAAATATCTTGCTGTTTTCATCATCAGGACTTTGAGTAGCAACATACCACCAGCCGCTTTTGTGGGAGAAGGGGTAGTACAGCACTGAGGGCTACTTGTCTGCGGGTTGTTTTTAACTTAGTTGTAACTCCTTCTCTTTCTTCTTTGTTTCATGTGTAAAATGATTAATAAACGTTACTGTTCAATAGTGGGCTCAAAAAAAAATGTCTCCTTTAAAGCACACCATTCTGCCCTTCGCGCGAAAAAGGAACAACGGTAGACTGCGTTAGAGAATTCTGAAATTATCGAAGTTAATAATAATATGTTTAAATTCAAAAAATCTGCTTACAGGAACTCTATTTTAAGTTGAGATTTATAACACAAGTTGATATATCGCGTTATTCGCTATAAAAACTGATTATTACTAAGTGGTTTGATTTATAAGTTCAATCCCTTTCATAGATGCATATAGTTAGTATTTCACAAATTACGAGGCGTATCCTCTTTTCGCCCCTTACCGGGGACGATGGCACTTGATTTGTATCATCTGGCCCGGTAAACATATCACCGGGCCAGTTAAAACTTTTTTGTCCCATGTGGCCCGGTACCGGGCCAAGTCACCGGGCCAGATGGGATACACCCTTTATATCGTTACACCCGTTATTTTGAGATTTAACGTAATCAAATCTATGCGAAATTACCTAAAAAATAACGTCATTTAAACCTTCGAACACACGTGATTCGAGACACAATAGAAAGACAATAGCAGCGTGACAGCCGGCTGTCGCTTGGTCGTCAAAAGGAAATATCCTTCGAACACACGTGATTCGAGACACAATAGAAAGACAATAGCAGCGCGCCATCCGGCTGTCGCTTGGTCGTCAAAAGGAAATATCCTTCGAACACACGTGATTTGAGACACAATAGAAAGACAATAGCAACCCGAAAGTCGGCTGTCGGTTGGTCGTCAAAAAGTTATAATTCAGATTACTAATGCCAGTGATGTTCAACATAAACTCAGAAACTTATGAACATTAGTAGGTGCTCGAGGTCAATAGCAACCCATATAAGAGGCTTAAACTCAAACTAAACTAAACAAATAAACTATTTACAGGTACTTTTGAATTGTTAAGGACTATAAATCCTTACAAAAGTACGAGTAGTACAAGTAACTCAAAAAAAAGCCGGTCAAGTGCGACTCAGACTCGCGAAGAGTTCCGTAAAATGTACACCTCCATTCATGAACAATATTTTTTTTTTGAGAAATAACTTTAAATTTATGGTTTTCGCAAATTTTGCCTTACTTGTGTTACTTGACATAGCTTTTTGCCAAATTTCATGATTTTAGGTCAATGGAAAATACATATTATATGAAAATATATAAATGGATTTGCAAGGGAATCAAAACTTAAAGAGTTTTGATTCCCTTGCAAATCCATTGCGTTGATGTAGAAATTAGTTTTTTTTTTCAGTTTTTCGATCATATTTTTCAGCTTGATCATATTTTTCAGCTTGATATCTAAACGCGTTTTTGAGAAAAAGGGTCTTGACGACGGACGGAGGGACGGACGGACAACAAACTGATCCTATAAGAGTTCCATTTTTACCTTTGGAGGTACGAAAGCCTAAAAACATAAATAATAGCACTAGCCTATTACTGTCTCACTGCAGAGCAAAACCCTCTTTTCATACGGAGAAGGCACGTGCGTTGATCACCACATTAGCCCAAGGCGAATTGACGGTTTAGGACTTACATTCATAAAAAAATCAGCTTTTCACACGATGTTTTCCTTCACTGAAGTCTGTAAAAAATAAACTTTTAGAGATAAAATTATATCTCTTTAAATTTCAGCATAATCTCTTATCAAAACATCTACCAACTTCTCATCTGATATAAACAGAAAACCGTAAACATCAGGATTAAGATCGCCACACCGATTAAGTACAAAGGCATCGTATTTTAAGACAATAAAACCTGAGACAGACGGACAGACGAATAAATTGCACGTCAAGTACTCTTGAGAGAGCGGTACATATAAATGTGTTTATGTACAGTTTTATACCTCTGCGGGTATAGTTTAGTATCTGTAGTGTAGCATATTATTTAGAGATAGATTTTTATGTGAATAATTGATACAATTTATCTAAATTCCTAGCGATATTTTACTGCTGTTAGTGCTGTCTATGGTAAACCTAAAAAATACTTTATCATCATTTCCCTAGCCTTCTCGCAACTATTTTGTGGTCGGTTTCCAGCCTAATCGGATTCAGCTGGATACCAGTGTTTTACGTAAAGCGACTGCCTATCAAACCTCCACAACCCAGTAACTGGGCGACACGATACCTCTTGGTTAGACTGGTCAGACTTTCTGGCTTCTGACTACCCGTAACGACTGTCAAAGTTACCATTACGGCTTAATGTTCTTTCCGAGGATGGCAGTGATATCTACGAAGTACTTTAGAAAGTAACAACTTACATGCATTTTTTTTATTCAAATCAAATAGAGAAGTGCTCTGAATATAGCCAACCGAACTGGACGATAGTTTTATTTTTTAATAACTTTATGTTTCTTCGGTTTACCATTGCTTTATATTGTAAACTCACAAGAAAAAAATCCGTTCCTGGATTACTTTAAAATTAATAACAATGAATAGACTTTTTATCGGAACTGTAATAATTAAACCTTTTTTTTTTGGTGAGTGGGAAATCATCAAATGACTGCTCCCGTCCTGTGTGCGGCGGAAGGGCGTGTCAGACTTTTACTGACTAAAACCCACTCATGTTCCTTCGATTGCCCTTTATGTTCCGGGGTCACGGTAACTATTATAAACATTCCGCAACTAATACTCAAACCTTCGAACACACGTGGTT
This sequence comes from Athetis lepigone, assembly GCA_033675125.1. Lineage (NCBI taxonomy): Eukaryota > Metazoa > Arthropoda > Insecta > Lepidoptera > Noctuidae > Athetis > Athetis lepigone. The sequence goes on along the minus strand of CM066221.1, from coordinate 19,149,590 downwards.
TGAGACACATTAGAAAGACATTAGCAACCCGACAGCCGGCTGTCGCTTGTTCGTCGAAACCTCTGTTCTTTATTTGGAATAAATATTGAGCCAACTAATCGGTGATATTCTCCAACTAGCCGCTGACTACAAATAGCCGGCTTTCCTGTTCACAAATAGTTTTCCCGATATATCGCTAATCTGTATTGTTAACTTATTTTTACCTTTGCTTAATTTAGCTTAGTTTCATTCTCTTCTGCCCACAACTGTCTGCTAGGAATTTAAATAGAGATTCAGCAAGACTAACGTCGTATGCAACACGCATTTGAAATAACCAACGTTTACAAAGATAAAGTCGCGGCATAAGCTCGTATGTTAATTAAACCTTGCAACGACCAAGTGACAGCCGGCTGTCGGGCTGCTTTTATCTTTTTATTGTGTCTCGAATCACGTGCGTTCGAAAGTTTAATAGAGATTACGAAAGAAATGTAAAGTTAGTTCGGGTATAGTATTAGAATGGTTTTCCTGAATAATCGACTGACCGTAAAATTGTAGTCGGATCTAAAAAAAATAACTATAACAAGATTTCTTTACCTACAAGAATGTAAGGAACCAGAAACCCTCCGGATGCGTTGTTATCCCAGAGATAACGATAACGTGCTTTATGTAAGTACCTTAATTACACCGACACTCACACTGACGAACTGATTAACTGACAGTTGATATATCATCGCTCAGCCCAAATCGCTGGTTCTAGAGACATGAAACTTGCAGGGTGTGTTCTTTATAAAGAGTAAATAACCACTAAATAAGGAATGGAAGTTATCATGAGCACAGTCGCGGGCAAAAGCTAGTTGACTATAAATTAAATATGTATGTAGTTGGTACGCACAACTATAAGACCTATAGTTAGATACACTAAGTTTAAGTACAGATTTTATCGTTTATTTTTTATTGTTTTACAGAAAAACCCAGTAAAGGTTAGCCACTGTTTGAAGTAATAACGCGAAGTGATTACTTAACATAAGTAGGCCTTGTTTAGTACTGAAGCCATCAATTTAGGCGAGAGGTTTTTATTAGCGGATCAAAGTTAGGCCGGTTTTTATTACATTTCTGTGAGTTGAATTATATCTAGGTGTAAAATCAAGGGCAAACAGATTTCATAACTTAGGTAGTGTAAACAAAAAACAAGTTTACACTATATCGGGTGTCCCTGTAAGTATGAATCAAATCTAGGTTATTGCCCTGAAAATATTGATCCAATTTTTTAGGGTCAAAAAGTTGTAACCAATTCAGAGACTAATTACTATGGCTGTGAGATTTAATTTCACGTTAAAAAAAATTCAACTCACAAAAGTATAAAAATAGCCTAGCGCACTACCGTGTTCAATTTGATTCTTACTTCCAGAGACTCCTTGACTTTAACATTAATATTACTTTGAAATTCTTTTAATGAACTTTATTGGGAACTTGGAACGAACCTTTCATAAAGTACGAGGTCAGGACATTCCCAAAAAAAATGCAAGAAGAGATACACACAAACAATTCTTCGTCCATTGTTTCTAGAATTTCGACATTACCATTCAACACTAAAATATATAACTTTCTCTCAAAGAAAAAATAAAATTCTTAAATGCACACTTTCTAGTATTATGGCAATGTTTGTTGACATCTCAACAACCAAAACTCTGATAGAACGAAGCGCAACACATCACACCACGTAAAACAAAGCGCACACTCATAACATGCACTTTGGCCAATTAATTCCTTAATTACTGCTCTGAATGAAAGCTTAGCGTAAAAAGTAAGACAGAAGGCCCAGGAGAGGTGAGACCTGTGTATGGTAGACTAGTTCTTAAAGAGAGGCCCTTTTAAATATGTTTAAGTGTCAGAATGCTTTAATTAGAGGTTACTAGATTAGGTATAGCATCATACGCGGCATTACCTACGAGAACTAAGATCTGACAATTTTACTTAAATTATGACAATTTATGGTTAAGGGAGTAAAAAATTGTTGCAGAGAGCTACAAAATACCAATAAACAATATCGTTATAGTTATGGGTTCACCTACTGCGCATTACTTACACATTACTGACTAGGCCTTATGTTCTTTCCCACTAATACCACGACAACTAGAATGCGTACTCGACGCGAGTACTAGCGAAGAATAGCCGCGTCTGAACACGGCGCTATGAACAATGTTCTCAAACCACAATCAAGTGAGGTGACAGAGTTGTACGGTGAATACTTGTCAAACTTTATAAATGTTTGCTTTAAGAGTTTCAGGTATTTCGGTTTCGTCTTTAATTACTTCTTGTTTCATTGTTCTATTACGGTTGAGGAAGCAGTTTGTATGAATAAATGAATGGATGGATGGAAGAATGGATGAATGCTTGTTAATTGCTTGATGGCCCAGTAGATAAGGCGGCCTCTCGTGTAAGAGGTTGTGGGTTCGAATCCAGGCAAGTACCAATATAAACAAATAACTAAAGTTTATCTTGGACATCAATGACATCCCGTGCCTCGGAAAGCACATAAAGCACATATAGGTTGTCATACGTAGAACTTTGACAGTCGTTACGGGTGAGCCAGTAAGTCTGAGCAGTCTAACCAAGAGGTATCGTGTCGCCCAGTTACTGGGTTGAGGTCTGATAGGCAGTCGCTTCACTTAAAACACTGGTATCCAGCTGAATCCGGTTAGGCTGGAAGCCGACCCCAACATAGTTGGGAAAAGGCTAGGGAGATGATGTGATAAATGTTTGTTAATTCCACGCAGAGGCGGGTGGACCGAAATGAGAAACATACTAACTTCAATAGAATCAGTCGTTACTTTGCGGTAATCCATGACGATTAATTGTTTCGCCAGAATCTAAATCAACACGCAACGTGTTGTACGATGCAGCACTGTTACTTACAAGTTACTTTAAGTTTCCTTTCTTGATGCAGCATCTTCAGAAGACGTTGTGAGCGTAAAACGGTGCTGATCTTGCATTCAGGGCTTGATTTAGATTTAGGCGGAATTAAAACTATACATCACAATTGCTTAAAAACAATGGAAACACACTGATAGTGATGTAGCATAGCACATTGTATAAAGGACTTTATTCAATTAAGTCCCTTAGGATAATTTAGGATTTGGACTCATTCTGAAGTCCAATTCAGAAGAAACCGTTGGCTAGAAAATCTATACTAATATTATAAATGGGAAAGTGTGTCTGTCTGTCTGTCTGTATGTTTGTCTTTCTTTCACGGCAAAACGGAGCGACGAATTGACGTGATTTTTTATGTGGCGATAGTTGAAGGGATGGAGAGTAACATAGGCTACTTTTTGTCTCTTTTTAACGCGAGCGAAGCCGCGGGAAAAAGCTAGTCTTCTAATAATATAGTAAATCTCCCTTTTCTCTCGGTTTGGATGTATCTTGGCTGAGAACAATTTACTTGTAAGATGTTTGGAAAGAAAAGTTGAAAGTACCTACATCTCAAATTAGGTATACATTTTTGACGACAAAACGTTTGATGTCAAATTAAGTGACGGGTGAATGGAGAAACAAGGAATTCCGCGAAATATTCGTTGGTACTCTTTGAACCTATCCAACCGGAATTCGTTGAGGCGAGATGTTCAATACCTTTCAAGCGTCTTGAAATATTTGAAAAGAACGAGAAAACTGACAAAGTTAATTGATCATATTATGGAAGTTTAACTAGCTTCACAAAGCTAGTTTTCTTATATTCTTGACTAGCTTTTGCCCGCGGTTTCGCTCGCGTTAGAAAGAGACAAAAAGTAGCCTATGTTACTCTCCATCCCTTCAACTATCTCCACTTAAAAAATCACGTCAATTCGTCGCTCCGTTTTGCCGTAAAAGAAAGACAAACATACAGACAGACAGACACACTAATTCCCATTTATAATATTAGTATGGATAGTATGGATGTACCTAGTGTCAATCTTCAACATCTTTCTTAAAAAATGAATGGAAAAAGTGGTCAGCCCCCCTAGACAGACAGACAGACAGACACACTTTCCCATTTATAATATTAGTATGGATAGTATGGATGTACCTAGTGTCAATCTTCAACATCTTCCTTAATAAATGAATGAAAAATGTGGTCAGCCCCCCTAGACACACACACATGTGGCATTGTAGAATAGATAGCAAAAACGAATAGATTGCCAAATGTATGGAGATGTCAAATTGTTTAGCGAAAGCTAATGTTAATTCCATACATTTGTTGTTGCTTTTGTTTTCTATTCTACAATGCCACTTGTCTAGGCCCTCAGGTTTTTAATAATCCTTTCTTAGTGGATAACAAATGAGTTTTTTAAATTCGTCACCTAAAGAGATAAAATTGTAGTCGGAAGTTCTATATTCACGTGGCTGAAACCGCGGGAGAAAGTTAGTGTTTATTAAAATAACTATGTTAAGACTCTCCTATGAGTCCAAGAATCTTAAAAACAGCGACATAGATCATTTTTAATCACGCTTAACCATGTTAAAAAAAGATTTTGTAATACGATTAATTTTAAAAGAGTAAGTATTGAGTTTCTTGTCTATTCTTTTCATTCGAAACAACATTTTGGAATGGGAATGATTCACTTTTGTTTTATAATTATGACGTTTCAAAGTGCCTTTTTTGGTCTAAAGAAAATAAATGATTTGACTATTGACTGTTGACATATCACGTCATTAAGCTTACTGACAAAACATCCATCCTCCATCCATCAAAACATCCATCCTGAAGATCGTGGCAGGGAGATACGACTCTCCTTTACTAGGTGATGTTGTTCAGAGATGCATTAGGAACAACAACCTAGTTGCCAAGTGATGTTGCCAAGTGTATTTCTGATTACAAACTTTATAATATTACTAACATAGACATAAGTTGCTCTTCCTTGTTTACTAACCCATATGGATGCTGCTTATCCGAATTAAAAACAATTTTTTTTAAAGCAAAAGTAAATATCGTACACCAGATCAGAAGATAAAATGTCAAAAACAGGGTACAAAATACTGTATTACCCAGTAAATGCGTATCAGGATTAAATAAAACCGTATTTCTGAGAGCCAATTATTTCGATTGACACGCTAATACGTTTAGTTCGTCGTTGATTTCTTTACAAAATCTTGCTCGTATTGAAGTATCTGAAGCTTATAAATATGTACAGTTGAGCGTTATTAACTGTTTATTTGAATGAAATGATTAGGAGCTTTATGTCAAGATTTTATTTATATTCGGTGATTAAGTACTTTTTGTGAGTATGCGTTGAATGGAATACTACATAATTATATTATAATTGAAGCAACTACGCCTCAGATTTGGCATAATATTTGCGTTACATGGGTAAAAAAAATTTTTTTCAAAAAAATAATAACCGCCTTCAAAAACTAAAAACCCAAATTTAACTAAAATTTCGGAAGTCGGTGGCAACACAAATTGACTGGCAGAACAGAAGCCACCGACTTCCGAAATTTTACGATCGCCACAAAATTTATATGGGACCACCCCTGAATCATGACTTATCAAACAAAAAAAAGAACCATAAAAATCCGTTTACAATTGACGGTGATATCGCGTAAAAACATACAAAAAAAAACATACAGACGAATTGAGAACCTCCTCCTTTTTTAAAGTCGGTTCAAAACTATACTCAAGACGTATTAGAATACCCTTTATATTGCGTTGCATCGAACATGCTAATATTTTATCAACCAAGTGTCGGACACCATGAGGTAAAAAGTTATAGTTTAGAGCTCACATTAGTATTAATTGTGTCGCCATGGCGATGGCGTTGCATGAATGACACCTACAAATACAAATAAATTATTTGTAAAAACAGGATGCTACAAAAGGTTGAATGGTACACTGAATATAACTAAATAAGAAGTGAAAATAATTAAACAAGAATTTTACACAGTTAATTTCAGCTAACGGGTTCTGCAAGTATAATGAAACTAAAGACTTTTTCTCTAAACGCGCAATTTTCTGAACCTGAACTGAAACATTATTGCAATACAATTTTTTATTTTTTTATTTATTAAGGGATAACAAATGGTATTACGAATGGTAACGTTGATAACGAATGGTATTCGTTTTGCAATAATATAATAAATGCAATAATATATATATAATAATATATAATATATAATTATGATATCTAGCTTTATTAGTATAAAACTGTGTAACATCACACTCTGCTACTAACGGGTACGGACCAGTAAACAAAGGCTTGACTAAAACAGTCAGCTAGTAATTAATAAAAAACAAATTTAAAGTGAAATCTTAAGAATTTCTCAAACTCACTGATTGAATCACTTTCAAGTAATACGAATACTTATTTAATTTGCCTACGATTATGTAAATACTCAGACTCAATTATTTCGTCTTCACAAACTTGTGTTAGTTGAAATCAATTAAATACTTAATGAATAAATAATACAGTTACATTGTTTCTAGTAAATGATTTGTTCGTTTACTTAAATTGTTTGGTATAGCGAACTTAATCTCTTATTATTATTATTCATTTATATGAGAATTAACTTTAGCCTGCGTAAATGTGTACCCATTTTTTTTGGTGAGTGGGAAATCATCCAATGACATCTCCCGTCCTACGTGTCAGGCTTTTACTGATTAAAATCCACTCATGTTCCTTCGGTTGCCCTTTATGTTCCGGGGTCGCGGTAACTATTATAACCATTCCGCAACCCCGGAACTATACGCCTCAAAGAGAAGGAGTCAGCACAGGAAGGGGCCCAACAGGGCCACGCCTGCCGGGGTTGCGGAATGTTTGTAATAGTTACCGTGACCCTGGAACATAAAGGGCAATCGAAGCAACATGAGTGGGTTTTAGTCAGTAAGAGTCTGACACACCCTTCCGCCGCACCCAGGACGGGAGCAGTCATTGGATGATTTCCCACTCACCAAAAAAAAAAAGGTTTAAGTATTACAGTTCCGATAAAAAGTCTATTCATTGTCTATCAGAAGGCAGTCGCGCACAGGCAGTCGCACCAAAAAAAAAACTATAGAATATCTCTTTATCAATTTTCATTTAAGGTGGTTTACCAGTTTAGGCATTAAAGCGTAAACAGACAGGTTTACGCTTACTTTTTGGAATATACTCAACACTGTATAATAAATACACATACAAAAATATCTCTGCTAGTAAACCGTAGCACTAATGGTCTACGGGCTACGTCTGCTACGCCGTTTGTTTCGTAGCGCTACGAGCTACGATATCCGTAGCGCTCGCGTAGCCTCATTGGCTACGGTGGTCTTTGTTCTTCGTTTGCAAGTACAATGCAATCAGCAATTTGTATTTTGTATCTATTGAACCCTTTACTGTCCCCAGTAAACTATTATTTGTATTTTTCTGTTTGTTTGTTTGTTGTTTTCTTTTCTGTGCATTTCTGTATAATTGTATTGTTTTGTTTTGTTCTATTTTTCTTTCTTCTACGTTTTAATTAGAACAGTTTTCTGCCTTTTATATAAATGAAGAACGTTGGAAGGGGACAGAAAGACCGAAGGAAAAAAGGATGTATTGCGTGAAGAATGAAATGAATGAGAATGGAGTAAGTGATGCTATCACACTTATAATAATCTGTCACACTCACACTTACGGGCGAGAAATCAATATGAGAAACATGTTGCGCCGACTCCAAGTAAAATGATAGAAAGGCAGAAAAAGAAGAAGTGTAAAAGAAATCTGTTTGTATAAGTATTTGTTTGTTACTTTTCACGGCTAAACCACTAAACCGAATTGGATCATGCTCTTTGCTACGAAGTAAGCTTAAACTGTCGTATGAATGACCTTTGAAAGCAAACGCGATATTTTGTGTTACACGAAAACTACTAAACTACACATTTAATGTCTGAATTTGTATATAAGACGATGCAATTTAGTTTATTTCAACATTTCTTCTTAGAAGTTTTCAATTACTAGTATAAAAAAAACCGATAACCGACATTTATACCGCTATTTTGATTAAAGCACACGGCGTCATACTACATTAATAGAAGCACACCTATCTACGCATGCTTTCTCGACCTGTCAAAGGCTTTCGACCTAGTTGATTATGATAAGCTCTGGGCTAAGCTTGGCGAGGCTGGTGTTCCCGCCGAACTTATAGCTGTATTCTCTTTCTGGTACAGACATCAGAAAAACCTTGTAAAATGGGGAAATGTCTTTTCAGACGAATATAAACTAGAGTGTGGCGTAAGGCAGGGGGGACTGACCTCTCCAAGACTCTTTAATATCTACATTAATCAGCTGATTGATGAGCTCAGCAACAGCCATGTTGGGTGTCATATTCATAACGTGTGCGTGAATAATATCAGTTACGCGGATGACATGGTGTTGCTGAGTCCATCTGTTGGTGGACTGAGAAAACTGCTCGGTATCTGCGAGACATACGCGAGGGATCACGGCTTGAAGTATAACGTTAAAAAAAGCGAGTATGTGGTAATCAGAGGTAAGAGTAAAGAACCTGAGCAAATACCACCCGTCTATTTAAACGGGGTGTCCTTGAGTCGAGTCTCTCAATTTAAGTACCTAGGACATGTTATTAACGAGACCTTAAAGGATGACGCAGATATTGAGCGGGAGAGGAGGGCACTGTCGATGCGCGCGAACATGTTGGTGCACAGGTTTGCTAGGTGTACTGTACAAGTAAAGGTAACTCTATTCAGAGCCTACTGTCAAAGCTTTTACACCAGTGCCCTGTGGACCAATTATACGCAGCGGGCCTACAGTGCTCTTAGAGTCCAGTTCAACAACGCCTTTAGGGTTCTGGTGCGACTTCCTCGTTATTGTAGTGCCTCTGGCATGTTCGCGGACGCGGGTGTCGATGACTTTTATGCAATAATGCGTAAAAAGTCAGCCTCACTCATGCGGCGAATTAGGAATAGTGGCAACAAAATCCTAAAGATGATCGCTGAAAGCCCAGAGTCGCCTGTATGGGATAGGTTTATAAAACTGCATATTTTGTGAAGTGTGATTTTCTGTTTTTTTTTTATGACTGATAATAATATATAATCTATGCATTTTAAATTCTGTACTAACATAGTTTTTAAGTTTCCGTCACTAACATAATATGGACATTGAAAATAGTCTGAAATAAATGAATTTTATTTTTTTTTATTATTTTTTTATTTTTTTTTTATTTACAAGTTCAAAGTCACTGCCCAGCACCTTTAGACAAATGCCATTATAGAATAGAATAAATTGTTTAATTCACGGGTTTAACAAAAGTTTACGCTAAGTAATTATACATCTCATATCAAACTCTCTTCTACCTTCTCTATAAGACCATCACTACTTCTATGATATACATTGTTAGTTTTATAATAGAATGTATGATTTTATGTGATCATGCAGTTGGTGTGCTTATTGTTAAATCCGTACTAATATTATAAATGCGAAAGTAAGTCTGTCTGTCTGTCTCTTATTCACGCCTAAACCACTGAACCGATTTAAACGAAATTTGGTACAGATATAGTCTGGGACCCGAGAAAGGACATAGGATACTTTTTATCCCGGAAATCGCCCGGGAACGGAAACTATTAATCCACGCGGACGTAGTCGCGGGCAAAAGCTAGTAAATAAATAAATCAATCTACAATGCCACTTATCCAAAGGTGCTATACTATTAAAAAAACTCACAAAAGGTAGACAAAGCGACAAAATGTTCACAATATATCTCCGCCGCAATAAACTAACAATAAAAGCACCTTTATTAAATACAAGACACCGTTTTCCTCATTTCTATAAAACAGTAATGAAGCCTTTCCTTTATCTCTGCCGACCCCAGTTTACGGGTCGTGAAGGTGTCGTAAACTAAAGTTATTGATGTTTTGTCATAGTTATTAATTGTTTTATTGTACGGTGGGCAAAGCAGATAAGTATCCAGGGCCGTCAGCTACAGTTTAAGTTTTCTCAAAAACCCACGGATATTTTCTAATAAAAATTTAAACTATAGTAGAAAATGACTAGTTCTTCAATTAGGTTAAATTTCATTTGAATACATTCATGGGTATTCAAGAAAACCTCGATTGTATATGACGGCCCTGGATACTTATCTGCTTTGCCCACAAGAATTAAACCTTTCAACGACCAACCGACAGCCGGCTGTCGGGCTGCTATTGTCTTTCTATTGTGTGTACACCTTAGATAGGAGGCAAGGAATTATTATTAGAAGAGAAATTAATGTTGCAGTAAATTCTGCGATGTTCTTTTGTTATGATTATTATTTTACGACATATTTTATTTTTGGTGCATTATGACCGTTAGCGCTGGTGTATTCATTGGATCTAGATATAATTAATGTCCTGTTGGTCTTGTTGTTAGTAGCCTTGACTGCTAAACCGGAGGCAGTGGGTTCGATTCTCACCCAACATAAATCTTTGTGTTCACTCAGTTATTGGCGAAAGTATTAGTATCGCGATCAACAAACGCTGTCATTAACCTTTATGATTCTCGCATAATTTAAAAAATACAATTTTATGGACTTTAAAAGAGACTTTGTTATATTTATAGTTCGTTTAGGATATTTCTTCACAGAGAATTCGGCTAGAAAACACCGGCCGCGTCGTTCATTTAAAATAAGAAATCCTAAAGATTGCCGTTCAAAAGTGTTGTTTTTAACCAATTTATATATTTTTTTAAATTTTATATAGAAATACCTTTTCCCAAGAAAGTTAATATGGATTTTAAAAATGATTCGAAGGGCAATACTATGCCAATGAAGTATGGTGCCCCATTTCGCTAGTATGTCCACAAAATTGCAAGAAAAACACAACAATCTCTTTTCGTAGCACGTATTAACAAATTTCAACCTTGAGTCTATAAAAATGGAGTACACTTTTCTACACTTCTACAAGTTCCTTACTTTTAACACAGTGTTGCAATGACAGCGCACCTTTGACAGCAAGACAGCACTTACAGTCGCCCTAAAACATGAATATTTGATTCATTCAGAGAGTAAGCAGAAGTAGTGAGTATGAATAAATAATAAATAACTACACTGAGTTATTCCGTCGCAACGTTTCAAGTTATAACATTAGGAATAACTTTGCTTTGTGATTATTTTAACAATAATTTTGCTTAGAAATTCTTAGTGACCTCGGATATTAATTATTCGCAATAGTAAAATAAATGTGAAAGTATTTAAGCAAACTAGTTTTTATTTAAAGTCAAACTCAAAATTAGTTTTGCTTCTTCATCTTCATCTTCATCATGGACCTCCCTCTGGGAGGTTTGATTTCCGCACTTAGTCCTCTTAGGTAGGACCATTGTACGTGAGCCACGGCGGCCGCTACTCCAGCCAGCCCACCTCTCTCCAGAAGCAGATCACCCTCCGTAGACTTCTTAGTTTTGCTTTTTGGTAGGGAAATTAGGAAATGAAAACATCGTGGAACCAGAACTTATTACGAACTATTCTTTGCTCCCGAGTTTTTCTACTTTAAGGTCGAATAAAATAAGTTCAAACTTTAATGGTTTGATCGTGAAAGTGCAGGCAGACAGAAAGACGTAGTTACTTTCGCTATGACTTTCCTAAGTATTGTGATCTTTCACAAATTCGCTTTGAACAATCAATCAATGCTCGTGCCTTCTCTGTTTGAGAAGAAGCCTTTGGCTTCTATTACATTACGTCTTAAATTATAAAAAATCAGCCATTCTATTCATCACCATCATCATCAGCCCCTAAGAGGACTACTGGATAAATGACTCACGAAACTTTTTCCAGTGCATGCGGTTCTGTCCTTCCTGCATCCAACGGCTCCCTGCGACTTTTGAAAGGTCACCCGTCCAAGGAGGCCTTCCTAAGCTGTACTTGCCAATACAGGGCCGCCATTCAAGAGCCTTATTCCCCCATCGGCCATCCGTTCTGCGAGCTATGTGCCACCCTATTACAGGCACATTAAGCCACCCTATTCAGGCATATTAATCACATAAAACTAACCCAAAAACAATGTTAAAATGGCAACAACAACAAACACCTTACCACCTCAAATGACCCTTGGCCGATAACCCTCGTGACCAGGTGACAAAATCCTACCTTCTTCTATTACACCAACTGACCCCCTAACCCGCCAATAACCCGTGACCCCCGGCCATAAACAAGCTCAAGGCCACCCCTTAACGAGGCCCCCTCGTACTATAAATCCATCGAGTGGGCAAGGAGGACACGTAACGATTAATTGCCCCCCCCCTGTCCTAATTCCAGGATAGTTTTATTAATGTCGGGGGTTGTTGTGATATGTGCTTGTAAATTGTGTCAGTTTGGTAGTTCGTAAGTAGCTACAAGTTGTCGATGGGAGCCATCTTGGGATTCATAAAGTGTCTGTTGTTAGTTAAAACTGCTGCCCGCAATTTCTTCCAAAGTTCGAAGGCTTTTATATATTAAATTATAAGGCACAGGCACACAATGTAAATAACGGGCCTGTTTTGACGGGCCTGTTGCTATAATGGTTAAAGACCCTGACTGCTAAGCCGGAGTTCGTGGAATCGATTACCAACCAAGACAAACTTTCAGTGAAGAGTTCGATTGTTTGTTCTGTGTCTGGGTGTAATTTTTCAATAATATATTTTTAAATTATATAAGTACTAGCTTTTGCCCGCGGCTTCGCTCGCGTTAGAAAGAGATAAAAAGTAGCATATGTTACTCTCCATCCCTTCAACTATCTCCACTTAAAAAATCACGTCAATTCGTCGCTCCGTTTTGCCGTGAAAGAAAGACAAACATACAGACAGACAGACAGACACACTTTCCCATTTATAATATTAGTATGGATGTATATCAGTTGTCTGGTTACGATAGCACAAGCTCCACTTAGTTTCGAGTCAGATAGCCGTGCGTGACCCAAGATATTTATTCATTTGTTATTATTATAAAACTTACTATCAGTCAGAGATTTTCTCTACCTTCAGTTAATTTTACGCTATCTCAATCATACTACACATCAACTATAGTCCTACATCAAACCCTTATCAATTTCATATCTCAACGACCTCCAGATGTCGATGACAAGTAATTAAAACCTTTTTTAAACACTGTTTGTAACAAAACCAGTGATTTGATACTAATATTATAAATGCGAAAGTAACTCTGTCTGTCTCTTCTTCACGCTTAAACCTGTCTGGGACCTAAGAAAGGACATAGGATTGTTTTCATCCTGGAAATCCCCCGGGAACGAGAACTATTGTTCCATGCGGAAGAAGTCACGGGCAAAAGCTAGTAAGAGATAAATCTCTGTCTCCATGTAAATTGCGAGATCCCGGCAGCCATGTTGCGAGATCCTCGGAGCAGCCATGTTTCGTGACAGGCCATACGTCTGCTGGTTTAATTGAAAGAACAGCTTTTAAATGGGGGGGAGGGGGAGGTTACTAAGGATTTATTTGGAAGCCTTAAATTTTGTATTGTAGGAAAATCGAGTTTTCTACATAAATATTTGTTTTGCTTAATGTCGTGATAGCCCAGTGAAGTCGGCATTGTGTACCATAAGCCGTTAAAACGCCCGCCTCTCTGGTGAAAGAAAAGTTGTGGGTACAAATCCGTTCAAGTACCAATGTGGCTTTCAAATTAATATGTATTTTCTAAAGTTTAATATCTTGAACGTCACTGACATCCCGTGCATCCGTGTAGTCACTGTCATTTGTACTCTTTACTAAGAACGTACCCTGCTATATCATGTCTTTAGGGCCACTTGTCTTGACTGTGCGTTGATATATCAACAGTCAGTCAATCAGTCAGTTTACCATTTTATAAATGAATACAGAAGACTAGCTTTTCCATGCGGTTTCACCCGCGTTATAGGGATGTTGACTACATCAAAAGAATGACATTTTGTTTAGTCCGTCTGTTAGACAGTCCAAAAATACTGGACACATATTTTTTGCTTGATTGAAAATACAAAGATAAAGAGCATCAAAGTTCCGGAGAGGGGGCTTGTGACGTCACTTCTCAGTAAAAATTATACAAAGGCGTGACGTTTCACGAAACTTCAACGCACTGTATTGTCGTCATTTACTGTTTACGAGAAAAAAGAAAAATACGTGTCCCAAATTTTTTGATTAACTGACGAACTAATATCATTTTTTTTTTGTCGTCTTGCCTATTATAGGTTTTTGGTTAACTACGCTCCTGTGGATTACAGCGGGATATACTCATTGGTTATTATTTTCGTTTTTGCCACATTCCATTCCATTGATGCTTCGGTCCAATTGGGCATAGATTAATTTTGGAAAAAAAAATTAAATCGGTGCAGTAGTTACAGACCCTACTCAATGCAAACAATCAAATTTTTCCTCTTTTTAATATTAATGTAGATATGTAATGTAGGATTATGGACCAACAGCTCCACTATATACCTAAGTTATAGTGGCCCTACACTTTCATCTCATTACCATTTCTCCCACACAATGTTCCCACTAAGCTTACCTTTCAATCTAAGTCTCTGCCACACCCGCAGGTGTGGGCCTTATTAGGACCACAATGGCCCTTTACAACATGCTCTATTAAGCCCTAAAGGCCTGTGTGTCTTAAAATTAAGACGCATGGTTCACTAAAGGGTTAGAACGTATCTCCATTTTTGAACACACTTTATATTTAGTTTGTTTGTTTGAGAGAGAATTATTTATAGGTTATTTGGTGTGAAATATTGATTTTTTGTAAGATTATTTGACCTCGACAGACCTTGTGCTGTCTAATGAGTGTGGTTATGATTTTACACAAAAATCTTAAAGAAAAGAGACGTTGAGCTTTTCCCAATTTTTTAAATTATTCCAACGGCATTCTCAATTTATTTCTTTGACGACAAAAATTTAATAATTGATCCACCTGTCCTCATGTTTTGAACTTAGCAATACTTTTATTTTTATTTAAATTCAAAAGAATAATTCAGGTTATTTTTTGGAAAATGAGTTAACTCACTCTATTAATCTTTATATATAAAGAGATAGACTCGTTGGTGGAAGTCAACTTATCACATGAAATTCGTTACACGATTGCACAGCCATTTATGAGGTAGAGTGACCCATAGATTTGGAACAAATCATTTTTGAATTATGAAAACAAAGTCTTTTAGCTATTATCTTGCTTTTAGTTTACGCACACGTGTCTATCAATGGTCACATGCTCTTAAAATATCTCCAACCGCTCGACTCAAGGCATCTCAGACATTACGCATAAGTTCTACACTTACGACCAATCGCATCGTTGTGTCCCCGTCTCGTTGCAAACAATCGCACGACTGATTGTGTATTTAAAGTTTTGCGAATACTCGGTTGAATTGATTCGCGGTTTAACGACGTCCTACATTAATTTATCTTGAAATTGTTAAAAAATAAAATCATAAAATCATATTTATTTTGTAAATAGGTTATAAAATAACACTTTTACACGTCAATATTGTTTTTTTTTTATATTAAGCGAACGATGGAGCCGGTGTTTCGTAGCTGGACTGCTCTGAGAAGAAACATCCAAAACAAACTCAGAGGTCAAAGTCTCTTTTAAAGTCCATACAATCGTATTGGTCAAAAATATGCGAGAACCATGGAGGTTTGTCTGAGGTACTCTCTAGATGAGAGAAGCACACAGATTTGAGTGGACCTGTCCAGACAGTGCAAGCATTTGTCAGTAATCGTTTAGCTCAACTAAAAACTAAGGAGCCCAACGTCTTGACGAACAGTACCAAAGTAAGGACATTTGGCCGCATTAAATACTCAAACCGTCAGACTGCATATATATAAAAAATAAAAAAAAAACATAACTTAGAAACAACGACCTCCATAGTCCTCACATTCACAAAAAAATAATAATAATGATACAAAAAGATACATATACTTCAAAAAGTACACATCAATGTCAAATATAAAAAAAATATATATAAAATATATATACTGTTCAACTTGAGATTACGTTCGATTTAAATATTAATGGGTTTTGGTTTGCCAATAGGGTTTCTTCTGAGTACCTCTGCTTTGTGTTGTGGCTACATCTTACTAGCGTAAAAAATTCGTTTGAATTTAAAGAAATAAGTTTTGAGTAAGAAGTCTTAAATAATAAAAGTAAGAAAGAAAGTAAATCACAAAAGTTTTACTTATAGCTAAACTCCCACAGTTTTAGGCTACTGTACTGCTCCCGACGCCTCTGCGTGATGTTACGTAGCCTATAAGTACTATAGAGATAGCTTTTTGCAATCCAATTGATAGTAACAGAAATTAGCGCGTTCGAAGAATTGACATTCTTACAATATGATATAGAAATAACGAAATTCCTGTCTCCCCTAACCTTTTTTAAAATTCACCTAACACATCAAATCGGCTTACAATTCTATATAATCCTAGCTTTTGCCCGCGACTTCGTCCGCGTGGAATAATAGTTCCTGTTCCCGGGGTATTTCCGGTATGAAAACGATCCTATGTCCTTTCTCGGGTCTCGGACTATATCTGTACCAAATTTCATTCAAATCGGTTCAGCGGTTTAGGCGTGAAGAAGAGACAGACAGACAGAAAGACAGACAGACAGAGTTACTTTCGCATTTATAATATTAGTATGGAAGTTTGGATTGATGATATTACATTCGAAAAGACACAAGTGACAATTACCAGAAGTTTAGTTTAATTTCCGCAATATATTTAATTACTTATAGATTACTTACGCGGCGTTTTTTTTTTACACATTAAAAGATAATTCCACCGCGGACGAACTAACGACCTATGAATGAATATTTATTTGTTACAAAATGGTACATAAAGTGGTTACTATGCTAACAGATTTCTTCTAAAATAAGGAAACGACCTAGTCGACAATAAAATCCGTCACTATAAGTAAAGCCGGGTGACAAGTCAATAAGCAATACGTCATCTAGGATCAACTTGAACCTCCAATCGCAGCATCATTTTATTTCCATAAATCTCTTATTTTTCCCTTTTCCCCAAATCAGAACATTTGTTTTAGATTACCTTCAGAAGAACATGAAAGGGAAATATATTTCCCTTTATTATATTATTCTTTAAAACATTCTTTTGTTTTTTCTATAAAGGTCAAGAGGTCTGAAGAATTTTCCTTGCCCCATAAAAAATCGGTATTTGTTGTTTGTGTTTGACTCAAGTAATAAAAGGTTTTCCGCATTTTTCTACGAAAATCAGGGGTCTATGCTGCGTAAGTATTTTTTTGGATATTCCCATAAAACTCCGAAGCGATCAATATCAGGTAGAACCGTCCCATAAATCTACAATTGGAATTACCTCTATACGCTATTCGTGGAAATAGAAGCGATAAAACAAAGCATTTACTATTGTAGTAACTACTACCTTTTTTACAGTACCTATTAGTATAAAAACGGTCATAGCGAATCGACCTCGAGCACTGAGGATTCTGTACTAAATTATTGGAAAAGAAATATTTTTTATGTTGTCAAAATAATTTTGTAGATGATCTAACTACATGTTTTTTACTCGTGTTTTTAAGACATAATTTCTTTTGAAATTTGCAATTATTGGTCAAAACATATTTCAAATATAGGCCGGAAAAATTATACGTCAAAGTCAAATCAATGTACACAACAAAGATTTGAATGTGACGTTTAGTTTTTACACAGCTTCAAAGATTTCCACACCTGAATATTTTATGTTAACTTTAACTTAGTATCGCGTTTGTAAGAAAAAAGTAACATGGCAGACAGACAGACAGATTCACAATTTAGTGATCCTGTAAGGTTCCAGTTTTTCTTTTTATACTACGAAACCAAAAACCACAGTCATTAGGTGTAGTTGAGTTGTGTTTTCGTTATACCACGATGTAAAAAAAGTATAGAAGGCTCATTATTTGTTAAACCGCTAGTTCACAGTATTAACGACTAAACCGGGGAACACACGTGATTCGAGACACAATAGAAAGACAATAGCAGCCCGACAGCCAGCTGTCGGTTGGTTGGTCAAAAGGTTAGTTATTTAAAACATCAAACACAAAAGGTCAAACAGGACCGTATTACTAAGACTAGACACAGAACTGTGTGACCTGAAACAGTTTACTGCAGTCGCAAAGTAAAACAAACATAAAAAAAACATATATACGGTCGAATTGAGAAACCTCCTCCTTTTTTTGAAGTCGGGAAAAAAAAACAATCTTTCACAGAAAGTGTTTTTTGTTTTTATAATAAAACTAATTTCATCTTTTATTTTAATTCGCTAGGGGTTTAATTTCCAATAACCATTATTAGATTACTTTCAAACTCCATTTTATAAGAAACCCACTAAGTTTTTATGTTTCTGACTTAAGTAGTTTCGGCCTTTTAAACTATAATAATACCAAAAAAACCTCTTTCTACTGTACAAAGATTATATGGTGACACGAAAATCCTTTAGTTCTGGGTCCTGATAGGACTCATGGCTGGTTTAAATTATACATTTTGGTTTAAATTCTTATCCAGAAATATCTAAGAGCTATCTTAGCCCTCTGCACCCATCTGTATCGTGGTACCACTCTGAATCAAATGCCACGAAGTAATTGAAGTTGTCGCGGTGCTCGTAAAACTTTTACGACTTAAACCGGACGAAATCGGACGAGCGGCGACGAATGATTCTATTATATTATGACGACAGGTACGCCGTACTGACATTATTTAATGCTTTATGTTTTAAAAGTTTTTTATGAAGTTTCTTCTTCTTCTTATTCCCATTCGAATTGGGGTTTGCGCAACATATTGTCGTCTGAAAAATAGCCATGTCATTTTCCTTCATATCTTTTATTATTAGTTGAGTTTTTCAATGTAGCTCTGAAACAAATTTTTGTTATAACTATAACATTAAAATCACCACTGTATCTTTGTGCTGAATAAAAAAATAAACGTGTTTTTCGCGTAGATACCTAATTCGCGTCACCGAGGATTTTCCAAGAAATTATTTATTTAAGAATTAGACTATACGTAAATGTGACACATATACGCTTGAAAACATAAGTCTTTGCCGATGGTTTTATATTTAATGGCATCTAGTTACCTTAAATGTATGTGGTAATGAAAAAGAGTGTTCCTCATCTTATAATCAACACGGAGAATTTTCCGAAAGTCTTAAACAAACCAGTATCAATGCTAATATTATAAAGAGGTAAAATTTGTAAGTTTGTAGGTTTGTAAGTTTGTATGTAGAGGTTAATCTCTGAAACTACTGGTCCGATTTAAAAATTTTTTTCAGTGTTAGATAGCCCATTTATTAAGGAAGGCTATAGGCTATATACCATCACGCTACGACCCACGGGACCGGAGCAGTAACGAACAATGCGGGTGAAACCGCAGGGGACAGCTAGTCTTAAATAAGTCGAACGTATATTTATATCGTGAGCATTGACAGGCCTGTTGGTCTATGGTGGTGGTTAGTGATCCTGTCTGCTAGGCCAGAGGTCGTGGGATTGATTCCCACCCAGGACAAACTTTGTGCGATGAGCATGATTGTTTGTTCTGTGTCTAGGGGTATTTATAAATTATATAGGAATGTTTATCAGTTGCCTGGTAATCATAGTACAAGTTCTGCTTAGTTTGGGATCAGATGGCCGTGTGTGAGTTGTCCCAGGATATTTATCTATTTATTTATTAACTCCGCGTCTGCCTGGCTCTCTGATTATATCACAGATTCTCTCAAATATCTCGTAAGTACAGTTCGGCCGGTGAACGTGCTCGAGTCGGGCTCAAAGGGAATATGAGAGGATAAAATAATAATATACTGCGTATTGGATAATAGCTATACTCGTAAACATTGTATTGTAAATAATTTATTTATTGTTGTTGATGTGAGTGTATTGTATTGGATTTATCCTGTTACTAAAGAGATCACTTAGTTTACAAAAGTTAAAGTGGTTATGTAAATTAATGTAAGGAAGACGGAAGCTGCCATAATTAAGGTTCCGTATCCAAAAAATTCTAATGAAGATGTCGTGATGGCCCAGTGGATAAGACGCCTCTCGTGTAAGAGTTTGTGGGTTCGAATCCGGGCCCAATGTGAGAAAAAAAACAGAATATGTCAAATAAACATTGAAAAGGGCTCAACACAAACTTTTTTGCTGTTTCTTTGTCTATAATGGCACAGGGTATGGAAATTTCCGCTTTATCGACTCGCAATTGGTAGGTTTTTCAGAGTCTCTAATCTACCATAATATTGTAAAGTAGTCATAGTATAGAACCTATCATTTACATAAATACCTAGGAACTGCCTGTACACGGAAATTCTAAACATCAAAGTTCAAATTCTATTCGTATTGTACCTACAACGGTTGCAAGCTCAGCGCAATGTGGTTGTATTGTAAGGGAAACGCTTTGCACCGCGCCAGCAGTTTGACTGCTATAATATAAAGCCAGCAATACACATTCCGATAGCGAATAGGAAACGTTACACAAAGCGAATTGTGACGCTGCCTTTCAAATGGCGAGTTCAAGAATTCTATGTTTTGTTATAACTGTTTCTTAGTGCTTTAGATTGTGGGTTTTTTTTTTTAATTCGACCTTTGTGTTCGGGGCCGCAAAGCAAATGCGACGTTCAAAACTAGGTCTATCAATAGGCGAGACGACGAAAAAAAAGTAATTAGTCCGTCAGTTAGATTATTAAAAAATTTTGGACACGTATTTTTTCTTTTTTCTCGTAAACGAAAAATGACAACGATAAGTGCGTTGAAGTTGCGCGTGACGTCACGATTAGATACCATTTTTCCAGGGTGGTGACGTCAAAAGCCCCCACTCCGGAACTTTGTTGCTCTTTATCTTTGTAATTTTTTATCAATTTGTTCAAGCAAAAAAGATGTGTCCCGTATTTTTGGCCGATCTACAAGACGGACTAAACAGAATGTCAGTTTTTTTATGCTGTCGTCATCCCTATTGTCGAATTTGTCATTTCTCGGCTTGGTTCTGGTGGTTCCCGGTTGGTTCCGGTTCTTTGATCTTTTACAGTTGTAAAGAGCAGTCTATTTATTTCATGGTCTTCAGAAGCTAAAAAGTTCAACACTAAATCTTAGTGTAAAATAATATATATGTCGTATTTGGGGTAATTCCAGGAGCATGAAGATGACGTATGCAAGATCATTTTAATGTCAATTGTCCATTTCAATCTTGTAAATGAAAGCTTTACATTTGCAACTTTTATGTTCACAAGAACTTAGAAGTTACTTTAACAAAAATGTCCTCTATTTTTTTCCTATGATCAATACGAAAATTTCGCCGATGCCTACATTTTTTATTTTATTGCGTTCCATATGTATGACATAGATGGCACATCAGGTAAATGTCTGCCAGGGTTGCGGAATAGTTCCAATAGTAACCGCGGCCCCGGAACATAAAGGGCAACCGAAGAAACAAGAGTGGGTTTTAGTCAGTAAAAGTCTTACACGACCTCCTGCCGCACCCAGGACGGGAGATTTGATGATTTTCAAAAAAAAGGCCTTAAGTACCTAATTGCCAAAAAAAATACTGGCACCTGGTACCCATATGATAGCCTTCTAAACGCAATGCTGCTTTGCTGTTGTTTCTTAAAAATAGTAGGTTCTAGTCAGTAGGTGCCTGGGCCATCATTTGGTCAGTAAAAGTCTGATACTCCCTCCCGCTCCGCATAGAGTGGGGCCAGTCATTTGATGATTTCCCTTCCTCAAAAAAACAACACAATATGGACCCTATCGGGCACAGCAAAATTACCAAGACCAGTACACCAAGTTGATTGATGAATGCCACTACAGAAGCAGGACATCACACGTGTGTCTAGATTATATCTATCAATCTAGATTAGGCCTGCCACAGGACCCCAGACAGCCTAACTTGAATAATCGAACGTCCTGGTGATTGCAGAGGGGGTGTTTATTTGTGAGGTAATCAATATGGTGGCTAATTATTCCAAACACACGTGATTCGAGACGTAATAGAAAGACAATAGCAGCGCGACAGCCGGCTGTCCCTTGGTCGTCATGAGATTAATTTAGAAGGATGTCGATTCTTTTGGATTTTAGTTTGAAATATTTTTGGTTAATTTTAGTATTTTTTTCGTCGTCATTGTACTATACATATCTGTAATACCAGAGGTCTTATGTAATTTAACAAATTATTTAAAAAAATACTGGCACCTGGTACCCAAAGCCTTCTGAACGCAACGCTGCAAAAATAAGTGTGGTGGTAATTGGAATTACTTCCCCCGTGCTTCTCTTTTATAGATCTTCACTATTTCTAGAAGGTGAACGTCTTCAGTTTGATTACCATTAAACATTTATAAATCAAATAGTCGTTTGCAACTGCTGTGCTTTCCCAGGATTAATGTACAATCAAACCAGTAAATAAGTGTCCGGGACCGCCAAATATAAATTAAGTTTCTTGACACTGTTGGATGTTTTAATTTGAAATTTAATCTTAATTAAAATTTATGTTAAAAAACAATCCATTGGTTTTTGTAAAAGTTATATAACAATTAAGCTGACAATCTGGCATATGTCAAAAAGTTACAATTCTACAAATCTGTTTATTAGCTTACCTTTTAGTTTACTTAACTTTTAATAATTATTAATAAATAAATATCTTGGGACAACACACACACGGTCACCTGATCCCAAGCTAAGCAGAGCTTGTGTTATGGTAACCAGACAACTGATATACATACTTATATAATTTATAAATACATACATATTATAGATAAATAACACCCATTAATGCAGGTAATTTGTGCCAATTTGTCATGAAACACTTGCCAAATCAGCTTTTATAAACAGAAAATTGTCTTGACATATTTTTAGAATTTTCCGATAATTCTGGGAGTATTACTTTCTGTAGCGAAATCAAATTTTAAAGAAGGTGTTCTATTAAATGCGTTTCTAAACGACATCGACATGTCTGTCCATGTCAGAATGACACCTATAAGATCCGATAAATTTTTGACATATCCCAAGCTCTGCTTAGCTTGGGATCAGATGACCGTGTGTGAATTGTCCTGAGATATTATATTATATATGTATTATTATTATTTTTATTGTACTATTATTTAATTTTGTCATTTCACTCCTGTTTACCTATTTATTTTGCTGCCTGTACCTTCCATCACGTTCTTATATTTTTTAATACGACACGCTGTGGTCTCAGTAAAAATACAAAGGTACGTTTGAAGAGAAAATACAAAATGTCTGTATGAATAAGTGAGTGAGGCAATGTCTTGTGATTTCTGTGAGGTTGGGATAAAACTGTAGGAAAATATGAAGCATCATAAATCTTGACTGAACGGTTCACCTTATCTAAGAGTTACAGTAAGTAAGTAGGTACCTGAAACCCTGGAAAGAGAAAAGGGTTTTTAATCCATACTATTTTTTTTTTAATATCTTGGTTGTCACACACGCCCATCTAATGATCAAAATAGGCAGATCTATGCTGGTAACCGCAAGACTAATATCCATACTTATATTATTCATAAATATGTACAAACATACACATTTTAGATAAATAATATCCAGACACACAACAAACAAACAAGCTTATCCCACAAAGTTCGTCCTTGGTGGTTATCGAACCCACGAGTTCCGGCTTGGCAGTCAGGGTCCCTAACCACTAGACCTAGACACTTATGTCGTAAATGTAAAACAACTCTGTCTGTTGCGCTGAATCAACTAAACTATTGAATCAGTTTTGATAAAATGTGTTAGAGACATTGGACCTTGGAAAATAATAATAATAATAACGTTTATTGGACAAAATCAAATCTTAGGCTACTACAGTTTCTATACACACTAAAATCATAACATAAGAGGCTTCTAACCAAACTGAACTCCTGATTTCCAAACTAGATTTAAACCCTAAACCTGTATCTTGGAAATCAGTGCTCTTCCAATGATCGTAACAAGAACTCTTACTAGGATAAAGATACACTAAAATACATCAGTACTGAAGAAATAAGACCACATTTAAATCAATAGAGAGAATAAAAATTATTAGTAATAATATGAAACAATGTTGACGATTTGATAAGTGTAGTGTGTTGTGTATGATGTAGGAGAGGGAAAAGTACCTAGGGTAATTTTGAATTCAAGACTTTATCTGCATCAGCGTAACCTGCTTTTACACGGGTGTCTCGTAAAAGCTAATGAATGGTGCTGATATATTGTTCACAAATTTAACTAAATTAAAGTTAAATGCATCTTTCTCTTTCCATTTCTTAAAGAAAAGGACAGAAGATACATTTTTGTTTAATCCTGTCAAATTAGACAGCGCCTAAAGAAAATTGACGTATATTTAGACGCCATGTTTTTAATCGCGTCTAAATTATCTATGGAGTGTCTAAATTTGACAGGACTTAACTAATATTTTATCTTCTGTCCTTTTCTTAATTTAATGGAAAGAGAAAGATGCACTTAACTTAAATTTACGTTAGTTTATGAATAAGAGAATCGGCACCAATGTATACTTCTACTAAATGCAAAAGTTATTGTCTGTCTTTCTGTAGTTCATCAAACCTTGCATCAAAAGCACCAAAGTTCGTTACAAACTTTAACACGTACTTCACATTTAAGTCTTAAAGTCAGATATTGCGAACTGTCAGCTAACACAGTTGTCAAATAACCTAGAGACACAAGTTACATTGTAACCCTTCAATAACTTAAAGCAGTATCCATACAATGTAAGGAAAGTAAGGCACGTACTAATATTATTCTCCTGAACGAACTTCGATCACAGGAAATCTCTATGGAGACCAGCCAAGTCATTCCTCTAGCCTTTTCCAAACTATGTTGCGGAAGGCGTCTCATCTAAAGGAAGGAAGGAACATAAAGTAACCCAAGGGAAATTTTATTTATTTATTTCCATCATACATTTATCTTTAGAGGTTTATCACCTAATGCGATAATGTAGACAACTTACAACTACCATTACACCGTACCAGCTAATCATTTTTGACATAACTTATTTCGAAGAGTGCCCTCACTGTGAACCCACCCAGAGTACAACAAAATATATCTATATCCCCTGCGATATCTATTATATATAATATCAAAATGCGTGGGTTTTAGTCAGTAACAGTCTGACACGAACTCCCGCCTCGCCCCGGGCGGGAGAATTTGATGATTTCCCACCCACTAAAAAAATGTAGAGCCGTTGTTTCCAGTCATCATTTGTACATCTTTCACAGTCATTGCGGGTATTCAAAAACCAAAAAACCGGTCAAGTGCGAGTTCTACTCGCGCAACGAGGGTTCCGTTAATTTGTTTTTTAGTGAAATAACTACAAATTTACGGTTTTCGGAGTTTTCTCTTTACTTGTGCTACATGACCTTGCTTCTTGCCAAATTTCACGATTCTAGGTCAATGGGAAGTACCCTATAGGTTTTGAGTTTTGATTTCCTTGAAAATGTCTAAATATGCAATATAAACCGCCGTATCTTTTTATTGCGTTGATTTAGAAACTTGATTTTTTCACTGCTTTAAGAGATAGCAGACCTGAGTATGTAATATTAATTTGAGCTTGATATCTCGACGCGTTTCTGAAAAAAAAAGGTCTTGACAGACGGACGAACGGGAGGACGGACGGATGTGAACTAACTACAAATTTACGGTTTTAGAGTTTTTCCTTTACTTTTGCTACATGACGTTGCTTTGTGCCAAATTCCATGATTCTTGGTCAATGGGAAGTACCCTATAGGTTTTGAGTTTTGATTCCCTTGAAAATGTCTAAATATGCAGTATAAACCGCCGTATCTTTTTATTGCGTTGATTTAGAAACTTGATTTTTTCACTGCTTTGGGAGATAGCAGACTTGAGTATGTGATATTAATTTCAGTTTGATATCTCGACGCGTTCCTGATTAAAAGGTTCTTGACAGACAGACGGACAGACAGACGCCTGATGTGAACTAACTACAAATTTACGATTTTCAGAGTTTTCCCTTTACTTGTGCTACATTACCTTGCTTCTTGCCAAATTTCACAATTCTAGGTCAATGGGAAGTACCCTATAGGTTTTGAGTTTTGATTCCCTTGAAAATGTCTAAATATGCAATATAAACCGCCGTATCTTTTTATTGCGTTGATTTAGAAACTGGATTTATTCACTGCTTTGGGAGATAGCAGACTTGAGTATGTGATATTAATTTCAGTTTGATATCTCGACGCGTTCCTGAGAAAAAGGTTCTTGACGGACAGACGGACAGACGGACGCCTGATGTGAACTAACTACAAATTTACGGTTTTCAGAGTTTTCCCTTTACTTGTGCTACATGACCTTGCTTCTTGCCAAATTTCACAATTCTAGGTCAATGGGAAGTACCCTATAGGTTTTGAGTTTTGATTCTCTAGAAAATATCTAAATATGCAATATAAACCGCCGTATTTTTTTATTGCATTGATTTAGAAACTTGATTTTTTCACTGCTGTGAGAGATAGCAGACCTAAGTATGTGATATTAATTTCAGCTTGATATCTCGACGCGTTTATGAGAAAAAGGTTATTGACAGACAGACGGACAGACGGACGCCTGGTGTTAACTAACTACAAATTTACAGTTTTCGGAGTTTCCCCTTTACTTGTGCTACATGACCTTGCTTTTTGCCAAATTTCATGATTCTAGGTCAATGGGAAGTACCCTATAGGTTTTGATTTCCTTGCAAATGTCCAAATTTGCAATATAAACCGCCGTATCTTTTTATTGCGTTGATTTAAAAACTTGATTTTTTCACTGCTTAAAGAGATAGCAGACCCGAGTATGTGATATTAATTTCAGCTTGATATCTCGACGCGTTTCTGAGAAAAAGGGTCTTGACAGCCGGACGGACGGACAGACGGACAACAAAGTGATCCTATAAGGGTTCCGTTTTTACCTTTTGAGGTACGGAACCCTAAAAGTCTAATAAATAGACTAACCAAGAGGTATCGTGTTACCAAGTAATATTTTTATTAAGGTCTTGATAGTTGCGCCATACAAAAAATTGATATTAAGCTGGAATTGCTTAGACTGGAAGCCGACCTTCACATGAAAATGACTAGGGAGATAATAACATAATAATGGTGTAAAAACCTAACCGCTACCAAGCACTGCAAGTAACTAAGGTGTCAGCAACAGTGTATCACATATCGACCGCAATATATTTAGCTCGGCCGGTCAATATCGCTGGTACTGTTGCCGCTTGAGGCTAAGGCTGCGGTCACCATGACAGCGGGCGTGGACAGCAGAGTAGTGCGTTTTAATAAATAAATAATAATAACCCACACACCTGGGATAACTCACACACGATCATCTGATCCCAAACTAATCAGAGCTTGAACCAGAGATAAACATACTTATATAATTTATAAATTCATACATATTAAAGAAAAATTACACCCAGACAAAGAACAAACAATCATGCCCTACCAATTACCTCCTTGGAGTTCTAGGATTCAACTCGTTGGAAGTTAGGCGAGGCTTTCAGCAGCTCATAGTTGCCTGCGAAGCTCTGCGAGGTATTATCGATTGTCCCGATCTCCACAATCTTTTCTGTCGACTGTTTGTTCCTGACAAATACATCGGACATCGAAAAAGCCGTCGCCACGATCTGTTCGCGCTGCCTCCTTCTAAAACTGTTGCCAGAGCTGAGTCCCCGGTATGCCGTACCCTAAGGATGCTTAATGCCCTCCTGACCGATTACCCCGAATGTGATTTGTTTGCCGATGATTGGAGTAGAATTATGCGTGTTTGTTTGATGTCATGTGAGGGAAAGTATGCAAGAGTGTCCTCTATTATTTGTTCGTAAGTTATTGTATTTTTTTTCTATCTTTTTTGTGATGTATTGTTAGTAATTTAAGATATAATCTGTTTTTTTTTTTCTTTTTGTTATTTATGTTTGTTAATGTATTTTTTCCCCGTGTTAATTAATGTAATTGGTGTATACCGTTTTAATTAAGAGGACGAATTGGAAATTTTGGCAACAGTGATCTCTATTTTTGTCAGTAATTACGAAACGAATAAAAATATGAGTTGGTGATCTGAACAGTTCATGATGAAAACCTTATTTTGTTAAAGTTCATTACATGATTAAGTAACTTTTGTAACAGAGAAAACAATATCAAACATACCTCTTTTTAAATAGAAATTCACATTTTATGGGCAAACGGGACCGATTTTAGCCTCTCAATTTGCTCTGTAGACAAGTCTATAAATAGTCTTTAAAATTGTAAGAGGAATTTCTCAAGTTATCATTTCCAACTAAATAAAATAACAAAAAGCCTTTTGTCGTTTACGTCGTTTTGTTCTAAGCTAATGCGCATATGCAATCCTCGCCCCGCTGAAACGCTCAGTCCCCTCTTGACCATTGTCAGCGACGGGTCTGTGCTAGTCGGCTTCCGGACTGCATCGGCGATTGCGTGATCAAATTTAGCGGTTTTATTGAAAAAGGATGGGAAAAATGAAAGAAAGATGTTTCAAAAGGAAAAGAAGAGCATGTCTTTTAGAAAAATGTGCAAATATGACGAAAATGAAGTATGTTTTCATAATGAATTGTGAAATGTGAAGCGCGGTGGTAGTTTACTAAAAAAGATGACATTCAAAAAGTCACTTTGACTGTGACTTCAATGATGTTTATTTTTGTGATAAAACTGAAACTATGGAGTCGTCAACTTGCAACAAAAATAAAGAATGACAGCTTCCTTTTTAGGGTACGTATGAAAAATTCCTAAACGTCCTAACATTTTGTAAAAGCTATACATAGGTAATATTAATATTACTAAAACACTTTTTCTTGTATCTTCTAGAAATGAAAACGACGCTCTACCGAATTATACAGAGTTGCAAAATGTGTAAGTTTTTATTGCTATGTATTATTCAATATTACAATCAATATATCTACGAATTCATCGATGAAGTTAAAATTAAAAGACTTTTTTTATTTTAGAAATGCTGATACTAATGACACTAATATATCACAAAACGAGAGCATTCCCACAGCTACAGTGAGTATATTAGACAATTTTGTCCTTTATACATAACCGACGTACCTATTAGTCGAAATATGTTATCTCTGAAGTTAGTACTAGGCCCTAATTTATTTATATTTTCAGATTAGCAGACAGTGTTCGAGTGATAAAGTTTCTACAGAACTGACAATTGAACGCCCTACTGAGGCACCAGTAAGTAATCGGTTTATAAAATACAATAGATTGTCTGATTTTGTCGGAAAAGTTGGAAGAAGGTTTCAATGAATGCCTAGATATGAGAACCAAAAAAAAATTATAAACATAATCAATATCTGTGAAGTGATTGATTTAAATAAATAAATTAATACACAATGGGCAAGAAAAACATTTTCCTGCGCCATGCTATCACATTCCATGTACGATTTTGATACTTATTTTTTATATTTGTTTCAGATGGAGCCGGAGGTACAAGAATATTAGATGTGAACCACTTTGTAACAGAACTTATAAAGTTCTCTGAACAGAAGTCTTTGTGGATTAGCCACATTAAAATTTGAGTCTGAACATCACGTAGACTTGCAATTAGAATTTACATATGTTTGTTCGTTGTGTGGTTAAAAACACATAAATAAAATCGTCATTGGCTGATGTTAACAAAGCCGCCGTTGCTGGAGTTATGGCTGCTGGTTGTGGTCAAGCACAGCTCAATCAAATTTTTGTCTTGAGTAGGTTTACCCAACATGTCCGATTTTACTTACAATAAAATGCATAACGATATCTGTGATGACTGGGAAGAGACTGCATAGAATGAGATGAAAAAGGCTGGCGATAGAGAAAAAGAAGCTGCAATAAAAGAAGGAGTGTCAATAAAGACGGTATACCCCTAATAAATGTTATGTAGATGGGAGCTGGTGTAAGCGATCTTACCGGACTAATTATGCGGCATTATCAGGGTGTGCAGCTATAATTGGTAGACGTTTCGGCCAAGCGCTATATGTGCGTCAAAAATAAATATTGTTGCCTTTATTGCTTATATTGTTGCCTTTATTGCATAAATTGTTGCATATTATTATATGCAATCTGCGCACCTTCTTGATGTCGTGTATGGGGCAGAGGAGGACGGTCCTTCACTATCCAGAATGTCGGCACATCCGAGAGAACACCGAACCAATAAGGATTGAGCGAGGCATATTTCAGTCCGATAGTCTGAGTCCATTGTTCTGTTCTGTTTAGCCCTGAATCCTATCAGCACATTGTTGGAGGGTTCAGGACTATCGGTTGCGCAGAGGTGGTCAGGCTATAATGGAAGCATTAGGCATCAACGTCGCCGACATAAAACAAGCGTTGAAGGAGCGCTTCTTTGGCCGCCTGAACAAATTTTTAAATAGTCTTTTATCATGCCGGTTTTGATGTACCAATTTAACATACTCAAATGAACTCAGACAGAACTGGACGCCCTAGATAGGAGGATCCGCAGTCTGCTGACCGCAAATCGGATGCATCATCCACAATCATCGGTAATATCCCACAGAAGTGTGGTGTGGGATTATTTCCTGAATGCCGACATGGGGATGCGTCGGGATGTGGTTTAGGTGGATAAGGGCCTAACCCCGCTCTCCTTAGCAAACGAGAACTGGCGCAAACCTGTATTAATGAATACTAATCAACGCAGGGCGGTATGGCAGGGCAAGGAGCTCCATGGACGGTTTCATCGGGTCCTACATGAACCCGATGTAGATTTCCTAGCGTCCGTATCCTGGCTACGCTTTGGTGACCTCTTTGGGGAAACCGAAGATTTTGTCTGTGCAATAATGGACGAAGTTATGATGACAAACAACTACTGGAAATACATTGTAAAGGACGGCATGGGTGACATATGTCGGGCATGCCACCGTCCCTAGGAATCCATTGATCACATTATTTCTGAGTGTTCTAGTCTGGCTAACGGAGACTATTTGCACAGACACAATCTTGTAGCCAGGATAATTCATCAGCAACTTGCCTTGAAATACAGTCTTGTGCAATCAGAAGTACCGTAATACAGGTATGTGCCCTACCCAGTTCTTGAAAATGACCATGTCACATTGTACTGGGATCGATCTATCATTACTGACAGGACTATTGTTGCTAACTAACCTGAAATAGTGGTGATAGATCGATTAGAGAGTCGTGCAGTGATTGTTGATATTGCTGTCCCGCATGACGAGAACCTCGTTAAAGCTGAGAAAGATAAGCAGACCAAATATCTCGACTTGGTTTGCGAGGTTGTCGACATGTGGGATGTGGATTCAGCAGTCATTGTGCCGATAGTCGTGACAGCCAATGGCATAATAGCGAAGAGCCTCGACCAACCTCTGAGTAGGCTCTCGCTAGGCAACTGGGTCAAGGGTCTGATGCAGAAAGCGGTACTCCTGGACACGGTGCGCATTGTCCGGAGGTTCCTCTCTCTGGAGCCACTGACCACCGGTAGCTTAGGCCCTATTCCCAATGCCGGTGGGCTACTTTTTTTAAATGTTTATTTTTGTATTGATATTAAAAATGTAAATTATATATTGTATGATTAAATAAAAGGAACGAACGAATGGAATAAATGGACGAAGTGTAACTAATATGTGTTTTATTGTAAATGATATCAAAGTAGAATAAATTATGTTCCTTGTTAAAATAAATAAACACACACACCGACACACACAATAATTTAATACTTACAAGGAAAAGGTTCCAGCCTTAGAATACTTATGTAAAAGTAAATAAAGATATTTTGATCGTATAAAATATTACAAAAAATTATAATTTTTTTAAATATTTTACGGTAAAAAGAAATGTGCTAATGTTTTTCAAATAACGAAACTTTTAATTTCGTTATTTGAATAACTCTAGCACGTGTTAGTTTATTTCCGAAAAGACAATCAATAAAAAAAAGTCATAGGTAAATTCATAAAAAAAATATATAAGACAACTCCAAGGTGTCTATGTTCCGCGCCGCCAACACCGCCTGCCGCTCGCCAGCGCCCTCTGTTGCAATGCATACGTTACTTACCGGGGTGTGTGCGGTTTGCGGGGTGCGTGCGCCTGGTTTTAGAAATTATTGTTGAACAATTCGTCGCCTTAACAATAAACAATAAACCAATAATAATGCTCATCACACAAAGTTTGTCCTGGGTGGGAACCGAACCCACAACCTCCGGCATAGCAGTCAGGATTACTAACCACTAGACCAACAGGCTCGTCAAAATGTATATGCATATTTCGCAAGCATTTGAATGAATCCGCCGTTTATATAATGCCTCGTAAAAGGCAAATCAATCCGAATTGGAGCCCTGATTTAAACAAAAAGCTTTTTGCCTTCGGTATATTACATAACTGCGAGTGTCTACGCTACATATAAAATTCCTGCGTAACATAGTTGTATATGAAACTGGTCTTGAAGGCAGAGGCGCGAAAGCGGCGAGTGTCTAGTCGCCCAGTCTCCCCGCACCCGCTAATTTCGTGACCCAAGCCTTATACTTTACATACAATTACTGTCTCAAAAGGTTGGTAAACATTGGTATATTGTCTAGTTAAGGATGCGAAACTCAGCAATAAATGTTTACAATATTCTTGTTATCTATTAAAGAACAATTTTGGGTCTTGTTTGTGCGAGAAAACAGCTTTATTTGTTTATGAGAAGCGCGGTAATAGGGTTGAAAATCATATAAACGTACAATATGTACTTTGACCGACTTAAACCTGAAATCGTTAATAAGCCTACAAGAACTGCCTTTGCTTTGTCACCCAAATATCTACCTTGGTCGAAAATCTAACAGCGAGAGAAAACGTAAAGCTGTTAGCTATGTTAAATTAAAAAATGTGTCTCTGGAAATATTGTATGTTTCAGTACTAAGATGTTATCATTTTATTATATTGGTCAGATTACCAGTCACCGCATATACATATTTACGTAAAAAAACTTAGCTAAACCAGAGTACATGTTAAACAATATTTATTTATCTTGTTGTGATGCTCAATATTATATTCTACAAGCTGTTCCCTGTTATCAGTCATCAGGTCAACAGTCATCCAACCAACCAATCCATGATTACTCATAAACTTTCACATTTAGATATAATATTAGTAGAAAA
The DNA here is from genome assembly GCA_033675125.1 of Athetis lepigone. NCBI lineage: Eukaryota > Metazoa > Arthropoda > Insecta > Lepidoptera > Noctuidae > Athetis > Athetis lepigone. The sequence goes on along the minus strand of CM066221.1, from coordinate 19,116,610 downwards.
TACATCCGCCAAAAACTACGCAAAACATTTCCTCTTCCCAATACCTAATTTACATAGATAAACATATCTACATAAACGGTAAACCCCTATAATCGCTAAACAAAGAGCGTCACAAGCGCTTAATTCTCCACAATTTAGGGAAGAGCTCCTAATGCTTTAACAAACAGCTCTTTATGGAAACAAAAGGTAATATTTTAAGGTTGCTATCTAATATATTTAATACATTACCTTGAGGCCGGAAGGGAATCGAACCCGCGTTAGCAGGATTACACGAGCTATATTTACTGAGTATCCGGGGAGTGAAATATTGCGTAATAGGTTTGGCAGATATCTGTAAGGACGAATAGTGCTGGTTTTCTGAAATATATGAGGAATTCAGTTATTTTGTTGCCTACTTAGTGTATTAGCAATCTTTTTTGTGGACTTCGTATGGAAAAATATTAAAGTAGACAGCTAAATATGTAAAATGTTTACCGACACAGATTGTATAAAAATCCTATACTTTGCGTTTATACGCAGTATATTAGAATACTGTAGCAGCATCTGGAATCCGCACTACCTAATATATATACAGCAGATAGAGTCTATACAATCTAAGTTCATTAAATATCTTAACTATCGCACTGGCCTTAGACAAAAAGATTACCTTCTATCATGCAAACATCATAATATACTTTCTTTGCAGAACAGACGATCGATTTTGGATATGGTATTTCTTTATAATGTTTGTAATGGGAACATAGATTGCGCTGCTTTAAGTAACTTAGTTCTTAGACTGAGCACTCCGTCTCGACGGACTAGGCACACACAGCTTTTTAGTGTACCACAGAATGGTACAAACTACGCGCAGAACTTGACCATCGGTAGGATACTAAGAAATTACAACAAAAGATTCTCTCATCTCGATATATTTAACAACACAAAAGGTATGTTCAGAAAGCTACTTGTATCTGTTGTACTTAACGAATTGACTAATAACTCTAAATAGATACAAGTTAACAGAATCAAATTTACAGAAGGCATATATATCACACACACACACCATACACATTCATTTGTAACTTCTCATACACACTCCATTACATTTATATCCTCAACTATATATACCCGCAACGCTATGCAAAGTTGATACTAGCATTCTGTTCTGTAGCAATTATATGTAAGTGAAAAAATTGTAAATCCGTAATTGGCTGTAAGGTAGATTTTAAGTACCTATGTTAAGTAATTGTTGAGAGCTGTGGATTTTGTGATAACAATAAATAAATAAATAAATAAATAAATAAACTGATACTATGTAATGTCGTTGGTCTCTGTTGTTTGATCTTTGACAGTCAGAAACCAGAAATTTTCACAACCAGTATTATAAAGTACTAGCTGACCCGACAGACGTTGTCCTGTCAACTATGAATATTGAATTCGAATCTACCTACTACCTGCCTACTACCTGCCTACTACCCGCCTACTACCCGCCTACTACCCGCCTACTACCCGCCTACTACCCGCCTACTACCCGCCTACTACCCGCCTACTACCCGCCTACTACCCGCCTACTACCCGCCTACTACCCGCCTACTACCCGCCTACTACCCACCTACTACCCGCCTACTACCCGCCTACTACCCGCCTACTACCCACCTACTACCCGCCTACTACCCGCCTACTACCCGCCTACTACCCGCCTACTACCCGCCTACTACCCGCCTACTACCAGCCTACTACCTGCCTACTACCTGCCTACTACCTGCCTACTACCTGCCTACTAACACTTGAACTTTATGGTATGGTGTTAAAGCTCAAATTGACACTACGTTTTAGTTCGAAAACGTTTGTATGGGAAAAAGAAAAGGGCTGTTTTTAGGGCTTTCCCGACAATTATTCGTTTTTTTTTCGCCGTATAAACCATCCTTGAACTACAACGAACATTTAAAAAAAAACAGCCAAATCGGTCAAGTCGTTTTCATGCCATGTCGTGACAACGGAAAACGGGTTTCATTTTTATATATATAGATTGTGTTATTCAGTTGGGTGGAACTTCTGATTGGCACCCGTTTTATATAAAATACAGTAATTCAGACCCATATGGATACTGTACACCGACCCCAACATAGTCAAAAGCTGAGATGAGTACCAACCAATTTGGTAAAAGCATTCAATACCACTTTCCTGATATTGAACATCGGTACCATCTTCATAAGTGTATAGTAAATACACACTGACCCACATATCGTTGAAAAGAGCAGAGTCACGGGACTAATACTATATTAGAGTACACACCGTGATTGAAACATTAATGTCGTGGGACCAACATGAACCGGCCGCCATTTTGATCAAAAACGCGCCATGTTTAAACAAGATGGCCGAGCGTTCGATTGCTTCCATGTTTGTGGAAAACGATTTAATATGTATTGCACTGCGGTAATAGCTACAGTTAAAATAATTATGTGGTTAAGTAATTAAATATGGTGTATAAGCGTTTTGCTGTGGGCCTTGAATGCATAAATTAATAACGTATTTATTTTAATTACTACACAAATAGGACTTTGCATCATTTTCATTTATTTCTTTTTATACATATTGGATACTTTTCGATTTAAAAATAGTGTCCCACTGGCATCGGGAACGGGGTCTAATGCTACCGGTGGTCAGGGCTCCAGAGAGAGTAACCTCCGGACTATGCGCGCTGTGTCCAGGAGTACCGCCTTCTGTATCAGACTCTTGACCTAGATGCCTAGCGAGAGCCTCCTTAGGTGTTGGTAGAGGGTCTTCGTCACTGGCCGTTACGTCTATCGGCACAATGATTGCTGAATCCACATCCCACATGTCGACAACCTCGCGAACCATGTCAGTTATTGTTATACTTTTTTTCTCATGTAACTTAAATATTTTATCCAAATTATAGTCTTCTTGTGCTCATGACCTATGTATGAAACCCTAAACATAACAAAATTTTAGTTTGATTACCTTATCCATAACAAAACATGTAGACCCCGTTTTTAACTCAACTTATACGTGTGTAATTTAATATCAATAATAATCTTTTCTTTTTAATTTTTGTCATAGAATTTTATGAAAATTAGAAATCGCCATACAAAACACCTGAGCATTATCTCATTATGCTCATCGATCATTATCATTATGGGCCATGTGCACCGCTCACCTTCGGTTCGGATAGCCATACAATCTCGACCGTAATAACAAATTTACCTAGTATCATAATTTTAGCACTTACAGAAACTCATAGTATTTTCACAATGTTGCTCAACTGGCTACTCAACCCAGCTTTGCACGGGTGGTAAATATAATTAGGTTTATTTTCTGCTGCAATAATATGCATGTAATTACAAAACGTCGTCTTGAATATCTATCTATTGATGAAAACCACATTAAACCTTCGAATACACGTGATTTGGGACACAATAGAAAGACAGCCGGCTGTCGCTTCCTTGTCGAAAGGTTATAATACATTTGCATTCCGACACGAAACTTCATTCTATAGTGCAAAAAATAACACCCACCGAAACTGTCTAACTTAGAGAAGCAAGAAAATTCATATAATGTTAGTTATATGTTAAAACTATGTACGTTATATAATTACGTGATAAAGTAATTTAAACCTTCGAACACACGTGAATCAAGACACAATAGAAAGACAAAAGCTGCGCGACGGCCGGCTGTCGGTTGAGGGTATTATATCCTTCTTGCATAATACGGACGGATTGCATAATATGGACGGGCTTGATGGTCTAGTGGTTAGTGACCCTGACTGCTAAGCCGCAGGTCGTGGGTTCGATTCCCACCCAGGACAAACTTTGTGTGATGAGCATGAATGTTTGTTCTGTGTCTGGGTGTGATTTATCTATATTATGTATGTATTTAAAAATATATAAGTATGCTTATCAGTTGTCTGGTTACCATAGTACAAGCTCTGCTTAGTTTGGGATCAGATGACCGTGTGTCAGTTGTCCGAGGATATTTATTTATTATTATTTATTATTTATTTAATAAAAACAATTTCATTTCAATTATGACTAACGAATTCATTTAAAGTGAACACTTCACCTCAACTATTCTGAACTAAAAGTACCGCCATTTTTATTTTCGTCGTAAGTTTTTCACAGACGCAATAATTTGCAGAGCGAGGCACTTACTTACAGTGAAGCCCAGGCTCGGCGCTCTTCAAAAAAGCAACGAGCTCTTTATAAAGATTGACGTAAATTGGTTAAATGTCTTTTAAGGATCGTGTCCTTTTTGGGTTCTGCGCGCGACGGGACTTGTCTGTTTGTCTGTCATTCATCTGCTTCTGTAGCGCATCGGGGATGTTTGCTGACGCACACGTAGATTGCTTTTATGCGACCATGCGAAAGAGGTGTGCTTCTCTGGTGCGCAGGGTGCGGGCCAGCTCCAACAGTGTCCTGAGTATGATTGCTGGCCGTCTTGATTGCTCATACGTCAATCATTATTGTGTCATCGCGCATGGGGTGAAGCAGCGGTGACTCGTGTGAGTTAATAGATTATTTTTAGGCAAATAAAATTGTGAAATGTTACTAACATACGAGTAGCTTTAAGTATTACTAACATTATTGAGTCATGATTACTCGAATAAAGAAATTATTATTATTATTACTCAGCTTTGCCAATCGCAGCTTCACCTTTTCCCAACTATGTTGGGTTTGCTTCTAGTTAGAGATGGGAAACGTAGCGAAACTCCTTGCGTCAACGAAGTAACTCAGGCACAGTCTAGTGCGCCGACTAACTGAGTTAATTTAAAATTGCGTCATGGTGCAATTTGAATACAAGCGGGCGCCATTTATCTAAAATTTGATGGTTGAAGTTGATAATATAAGTAAAAAGGTGTAGTCAGTAAGAGTCTTACAGACCCCGCCGCCTAAAAGGGGGGAGGACATTCATAAGGACGTTTCACCCCGGATCAAAAATAAATGGTTCTAGTAACCATTTGACTGGATTAGGGGATCCCTACGTGTGGTCGGACCATGACTGGTCCTCAAAAGGAAAAATGAAAGTTCCCGAACATTGAGTGTTCGCAGTTTCTACTTTATCTGTATATTTTTAATTATAATACATTTTAACTTATGTTGAATGTTACAATTGAATGAAAGTTTAGTTTTTAGATTGATTTATGACCAAAATGGTTTCACGTCCTGGGTGCGGCGGGAGGTCGTGTCAGACTTTTACTGACTGAAACCCACTCATGTTCCTTCGGTTGCCCTTTATGTTCCGGGGTCACGGTAACTATTATAAACATTCCGCAACATAAACATTGACCAAAATGGTTGCTGGTCTTACTAGGTAATTTTAACTTTTTATGAAAATATAAATCTATTAATTTTAAAGGAGAATTTGAGTACATATTGGTCAGTCGTCTGGTTACCAATTACGGCTTTGCATAATTGGTGATCAGTGGTCCCAAAATATTTATTAAAGATATTTTTACTAAGACAACAGCACCACGTATTTTCCAAAACGTTTCATCGATTTATCTTCACTAATATCCATACCATATACGACCATTTCTCTCTTGACACGTCACCACAAGGTAATGTAGTATATAACCGTCTATTTACTTGGTAATGTATGTAAAGATATGTTAAAGTCAAAGAGGTATCATGTGGGATCTCTCGCTTAAGATCGGTGTTCAGTACTTCGTGTAATGCAACAAATTGCCTACGATTTACTTGTCATGTCCGGGTGGCGTGTGAGGCATAGGCGGGGGCGATTTACTAGCGCTCGAAGGGCTATTTATTTTAGTAATTATAGTGATTTTGATAACGATTTTTGCAACATTTTTATAGTCAAGGAATTTTTGTATAATTAATTTTGATTTTTTTACAGTTTTTTTCATACAAATGTAATTCAAAATTCAAAGCTTTTTAAAATTCAATTCTATCTGAGGAATAAATATGACGGTTTGACATATTTTCTATACAAAAGCTGTCAAAACGTCAAACATACTCTTATTTTTTTTTTTTGGTGAGTGGGAAATCATCCAATGACTGCTCCCGTCCTGGGTGCGGCGGGAGGGCGTGTCAGACTCTTACTGACTAAAACCCACTCATGTTCCTTCGATTGCCTTTTATGTTCCAGGGTCACGGTGACTACTATACACACTCCGCAACCCCATACTCTTCAGATAAAAGTTATCTGACGATTGAAAAATCGGCCCTTAGAGTATTTACTGGCATAATAATATATGAATGGTTAAAGTGTCAGTCGGTTAGTCAGATTTCAGATTTATTACTGAAGTCCTGTGATGACGTGGGTAAAATCGCGATGGAAAACTACCCAGGTACAAAATCCTTACTCACGCACAAGTGAGGGTCTAGCAGATATTGGTTCATTAAGTTTCAATTTACTGGAGCTAGATTTGGGTTTGGCAAACGTCGATCAATTTCACTTGATTGATTAAAACGTCATTCAACCCAACTTGGGTATTCCCTTTTTAACGAACTGATATTGATACTTTTTTGGGCGTTTCTACTGAACGATATATGTCATAGATTTATAGCAAAACTAGCTTTTGCCCGCGGCTTCGCTCGCGTTAGAAAGAGACAAAAAGTAGCCTATAATACTCTCCATCCCTTCAACTATCTCCACTTAAAAAATCACGTCAAATCGTCGCTCCGTTTTGCCGTGAAAGAAAGACAAACATACAGACAGACAGACAGACACACTTTCCCATTTATAATATTACTAGCTTTTGCCCGCGGCTTCGCTCGCGTAGAATTTGGTCTGCCACATTAAGTTGCGTGATATTTTTTTAAATACTTGTATTTTTTTATGTAACTTCACATCGCACATCCCAAATTTCTAACTTCAAAATTAGTTTCCAGACAATCTTTGACATCCGTTTGAAAGTCGTGATGGCACAGTGGATAAGGCGCCCACCTCTCGTGTAAGAGGTTGTAGGTTCGAATCCGGGCAAGTACCAATGTGACTTTTTCAACTCATATGCTAAAGTTTATCTTGGACATCACTGACATCCCGTGCCTCGGAAAGCACGTAAAGCCGTTGGTCTCGGTTGTCATGCGTAGAACTTTGACAGTCGTTACTGTTTAGCCAGAAACTCTGACCAGTCTAACCAAGTATCGCACAGTTACTGGGTTGTGGAGGTCAGATAGGCAGTCGCTCCACGTAAAACACCGGTATCCAGCTGAATCCGGTTAGGCTGGCAGCCGACCCCAAACACAGTTGGGAAAAGGCTAGGGAGATGATGATGAGAATCTTTGAAATCCTATACCTAATATTTAGAGGGAATCTCTTGAGGGTGGACTTATCTGAATTCCTTTCTAAGTGCTCATTATTTTAAGCTATAATGGAACTCTGCAAATTTCAAAATGCTAAGACCAGTGGTTTCTTCCTCAATCTTTACCTGTATGGTGTGCTTATAAAAAGTAGCCCTATGTCCTACCCCGGGCTTGAGATTATCCTATCCAGCACAAACGGATTACTAAACACTGACTAATAAACAGGTCGGACCAATGTTACTTGCATTTAATCACTACATAGTATAATACAAAGTAGCTTTCTTTGTCCCTATGTAAGCTTAATTTTTTAAAACTACGGAACGGATTATGATGCGGTTTTGTTAATAGATTTTGTAATAAGTAAAGAATGAATAAATAAATAAATAATAATAAACCTTTATTGTCAGGCAACTGAGGCCCATAGAAAAATAAACACAAATAATTTGCTTAAAATAATAAACTAATACATAATAAAAGAAACTATAAACAAATTCGAAATTATTGCACACGAAGTGACGGGGTCGTGTTTCGCTGCGATGTCGGTATGCTTCCACGAAAACATTAATATGTATGGAATTGGAATAGGTTAACATCTGTGTTAAATTATCTGTGTTTTTACTGCAATATACTCCCGTATACTATGTTATTTGTATTTTTTTATTCAGCGTAAATATGTAGATTTTGGGATTTAGATACATGTGAGCATGGGAAAAACAGGGCGTGCCTAAATGTATCCCCGCTATTTTCAAAGTTTGCCTTTGCGATTTATTAATAGTTATAGACAATGCAACTTTAAGTGGGAACTGTAAACATTTGAAATTAAAGGGTAAGTTATTGGGTATTATTGGAATGCGTGGAATAAGAACATTTTCACCCTTAGCTTCTCCAGTTACAATTGGTGCCTAGTTCAATGACTTGCAATCTAGTGCCATTACATAGTCTCGGGGCGTCCAAGTTGCGCATTAACAAAACGGGTATACCGACTTTTAATCCTTCGAACACACGTGATTTGAGACACAATAGAAAGACAATAGCAGCCCGACAGCCGGCTGTCGGTCGGTCGATGAAAGGTTAATTTGAGCTTATGTGATGACACCCCGCATAGCTCCAAAGAGTTAAGAAACTCCCCAGGGTAGCTCGTACAGTCTTCAGATGACATGACTGTGTCGATGGATGGAGTTGGGTTGTTGCATCGCTGGTTACTTGGCCCAAGGTTATTTTATTGATTTTCGCTACTGTCTCATTTCTTGGTGCTAGTATAGTGCTTTCACATAGCCAACTTTCATCGTGGGTGTTCTAATGCCGTTTGGCGCTTCGTTCAAGTCAATCATATCGTAATAACTTTTAAACTATTCTGCCAAATTACTTAGTGTGAAAGACAAAGTTTATCTTCATTATATACTTAATGCAAGAAATGTATTTATTTTGGTAAGAGTTTAATAATAATATACTAATATGTGCATTGTAAAATAGTACCAAATTTAATTAAATTTATGGTTCACAATTTTGGTCGTACTGGCTTGCACATAAGAGGTAGATATATGCTATCGCGGACTTTTATTTAGATCTATTTAAGACAAACAATCCTGTGGTACATCATCTTTATGTAACTCCATTGGTTTAGGCAGCGCACGCCAAGATAGCTCTCAGATGGAAGATTTTTTTCCGACTTAATTGACACTTATCGTTTTATTATGATCAAAATTACATAAAATCAATATAAATTGTAGCCTATGTGTTACTCTGATAAATAAACTAAATTACTGTAAAGTTTCATCCAAATCGGTCCAGTAGTTTTTCGTGAAAGAGTAACAAACATACATAAATACACACACACATACATCCATCCTCACAAACTTTCGCATTTATAATATTATATATATATATATATATATATATATATATAGTAGGAAGTAGGATTAGTAGGATTAGTAGGACTAGCTTATAAATAAATAGTTACATCTGAATTTAGAATCTGAATCTGGATTTGCAGTATTTTCTTCTTTTTTAATTACGATAAAAAATATATTACAGTTTTGTTCAGGGCTTTTTCTATGTAGTCTTCAGGATTAAACGAAAGTTTTTAAATAAAATTTATAAAAAATCTTATGTACTAAACTAAATAAAAACTATTACTATTAAACCATCGAACACACTTGATTTGAGACACAATAGAAAGACAATAGCGGCGCGACAGCCGGCTGTCGCTTGATCCTCGAAAGGTTAATCTAAAAATCGCCTGCCTCTTATGCCTTAACCTGACCCATCAGTGTCAGGTAACGTTGACACAAATGAGTTGTACAGTACTTCTCGACGACTGATGCGGGGCCCTCGGGGACCTCCGGGGACCTAGGAAAGGGGGGATAAGTTAGTTAAAGTATTACTGAAGAAAGTTCGCAGTATCAATTAATAAGAGAAGAGAGTGAAGTTAGGCGCGTTAGATCTTTGTTGTAATTTGCTTTTTATTACGAGATAGATTAATTTTAGTGTGATTCTGTTGTGTTGTATTATTTTTAAAGTTAATATTAATAATATGCTTTATTAGTTAAATAAATTGATATGGTATACATCAGTTTATAGTGTAATATGTTCAAGATAATATTTTACTTAATTGCATGAAAGAAAAAAATCCGATCAACAAATGGTTGGTGAAACCGTTGCCACTCTGTAAATTGCATTTGTACATAAAAAATGCACCTTAGTTGCTCTACAAAAGTTCGCTCGCCTCTCTGTTAGCAGCTGTATCCGTACTCCCATACTAATAATTATAAATGCGAAAGTAACTCTGTCTGTCTGTCTGTCTCGTCTTAACGCCTAAACAACTGAACGGATTTGAATGAAATTTGGTACAGGGACTCGAGACAGGACATAGGATAGTTTTCATCCCGGAAATCCGCCGGGAACGGGACCTATTATTCCACGCGGGCGAAGTCGCGGGCAAAAGCTTGTCTTAAATACATCGTAACAAGTGGAGAATTAATTTATTATGCATTTCAATGAAAATTATATTATATTATTTTTCTTTTATTCAAGAAACGTGATTATTAATTATAATACGCAACCTTTCGTGCGTGTGTGATTTTTGCATAGCATCAATTTCCTCATAAAATAAAACCAAAAAACATTAACTCGTTTCTATTCTAACTAAAATACGCAGAACGCCTCTTTATAATAAAACCAATAGTACACTTAGGGTTGCCAACCATTTCAAGAGCAAATAATCTTATACATCTATATATATAAAACAAAGTCGGGTTTGTTACAACAAAAAAAACATTTTTCAAAAAAAAATAACCGCCTTCAAAAACTAAAAACCCAATAATAACTAAAATTTCGGAAGTCGGTGGCAACACAAATTGAATGGCAGAAGAGAAACCACCGACTTCCGAAATTTTAGTTATTATTGGGTTTTTAGTTTTTGAAGGCGGTTATTTTTTTTTTGAAAAAAGTTTTTTATTTATTACTTTTTGTGTCGACTCCCAATGTTTGACTGTGTATAGTATCTTTCAAAGTAATTTATTTTCAAAATAAAACTACTAACAATCTTATAAAACGAAAATAGAAACTTGAAGACAAAGCACACATCGTCTATGAAAATTTCGTCAATTTTTTTTTGTTCTTGGTGAATTTTTGAGAAGCCCTAAACCGATCGCCACAAAATTTATATGGGACCACCCCTGAATCATGACTTATCAAACAAAAAAAGAACCATCAAAATCCGTTGACAATTGACGGAGTAATCGATGAACAAACATACAAAAAAAAAAAAAAAACATACAAACAGCCGAACATAGTACCTCCTCCTTTTTGTGAAGTCGGTAAATTATAACTCGAGATCGGCTAGACCAATTTTCATGGTTTTGGTTCGTTGGATTTGTCCCCGCCCCGAATAGCAGAATACATCTTAAAAATAATGGAAAATCGACGAGAACATAATTATAAAAGATGAATCATTTTCCCCTATAGTTAATTCTAAATTCAATTAAAGATTGAAAACTTAAGAGAGCAATCCATCCATACTAATATTATAAATGGTAATGATGAATGAGTAATGATAATGGTAACATAGGCTACTTTTTGTCTCTTTTTAACGCGAGCGAAGCCGCGGGCAAAAGCTAGTAGTTAATAAAGAGTACTTAGAGGATGAATTAAATAATATTTTTTAAGGTTTTTGCGGCTGATAACACTTTTGTTTAAAAATAATAATACAAATCTTAGCATTGTAAATAAGTTTAGCTTCGTACCATTATTGGCATTAGCCTATACTAAATTAAAAATTGAATAAATTGGAGTATTTTAGCGTACTTTTGAAGTATCATGGATTTATAACGTACGCTTACAAGAAATAGAGTACAATACTCTATTTTGGAGTTGGCAACCCTTACAACCATCCCTTCTTTATGAAGCTATCAGCAAAATCTTTGACACTCACAAAGAAATTTTAAAGGAAAATTTTACAAAATTTCCATGAATACATTTCAGGAAGCCGTACCTTCTGAGTTTTACGATAATTTTATGAGTTTACTTTCGCCATAAAGTTAAAATATTACGGCGAAATAATAGAAGGAACCAGAGATTTGAACAACAGATTAGGGGAATTTAAAATGGTGTATTACTGTGTTTATAACTCTACTTGAGGGCATTTTTGATGGCGTTTACTATATGGGTACATATCATGTAAAACATTAATTATGTCTCTAGCCTTTCAACAACTACTTTATGGTCGGCTGCTTACGTGTAACTGGCATATAATATAAAATCGCCTTATTTCAGTTTAGCTTGAATGTCTTGTAAAGAAAATTTAATTTAAGTGTAGATTTTCCTGAAATTAAATTTTATAGCTACTAAAAATGTAACATAATAATAATTCGGAAGCCTCAAAACATGGAAGAAAACCGATTTAATCATACATATAAATTAATCTATGCTTAATATTATGAAAGAGGTAAAGTCGGTTTTTTGTTTGTAGGAGGTAATCTCTGAAAGTTGTTATCCGAATTGAAAAAATTTTTGATGTTGGATAGTCCATTTGTCGAGGAGGGTTACAGCTATGCTATAGACCATCACGTTTTGACCTACGAGAGCGAAGCAGTAACCAAAAACGGGGGATGCCGCGGAGGACAGCTAATAATCGATAAAAGACGGTTATGAGTAAAGTACTTACATCATAACAGTAACTATAGTTGGTGGCTTTTTTATCATGAGGAAACCCTCATGGACTATTCCCCGTCTGGGTGAGACGGAGGGGTGTGTCGGACTCATACCGGCTATAACCACCACGGTGTTCCTGGACCGACCTATGGGTGAAGGTACGGGATTAGCTCGCGCATTCACCGCCCCAAGTCTAAAGTCCGGTATCCACTATGTTCGCGAACGTCTTGCGTTTCGCTCACTGATTTTCTTAGTCAAAATTCTTTCATCTTTTCATTATAGTTCAAAATAAAATCTTTGCCACACAAATCACACTTGTTCGTTTATTTATCTATAATACTCCGCGGTAACCTTCCTGCGTAGCGGAAATTCCGCTCATTAAATAAAGGAAAGAGCGGAGTATTTGAGCGTAAAAGAACTCAATTATCTGAAAGTCTGACTCGTATTTGTCTTTTGTGTTAAACCTTACGTTTAGGGTGTGTCGCAGGTTTGCCGTTTACGCAGTGTCCTGCGTGAGCGACGAACGCGACGCGACACGACGCTGCGAACGCGACGAACGCGATCAACTTAACGGCATACTCTACATGTGGCCTATATGACAGTCTGCGGCAAGACGCGACGTAACGCGCACTTGTTTTGAGGGCGACCAGATGCGACACCACGAACTACGTAATGGTTGATTCAGAAGCGTTGATCGCCGCAGTGCGTGATTCTCCATGATTCGAGAAGTAATGACCAAAATCACGTAGGACATTTATCGCGTATAGCAACGCGTCGCATTACGTCGCGTCTTGTTGCGTAGCATCGCGTTGCGTTCGTCGCTCACGCAGGACACCGCGTAATGCCCAAAATCACGTAGGACATTTGTCGCGTATAGCATCGCGTCGCGTTCGTCGCTCACGCAGGACACCGCGTTACAGGCGTACACGCTCGCAGTTATATTTGACATTAATATGGAATATGTCCAAGGTTACTTCGTGGTTTTTTTTAAAACAATCCAGAAATAAATGAAAAACGTTTAAAATTGCTTTATTGCTGTGACTGCATCTCCAAATTTTCACCGCGGCCCCGGAACATAAAGGGCAACCAAAGGAACAAGGGTGAGTTTTAGTCAGTAAATGTCTGACATTGGGTGGTAGAAGTAATTTGATGATTTCCCATCGTCTTAAAAAAAGGGACTACCTAGTGTTATATTAATTTAACATTTCTTTTAAATGGTCGACAAAAGTCCACTTCTATATAACTCGCTCAGAGGAAACGGAAGTGACACAGATAACTTGTGAAATAAAAGTCTAATAAAAAAAGTCGGTCTTCATTTCTCTTATCTTGAAAATTACGCGCGGAGATAATTTTTATGCTTCTTTATTACAATTGAATTTATGAATAAGAATGATGTTTCAAATATTAAGAAGTTTCAGGAGTTCTTCTGTCATAGTCCATTGTGTTTTTTTTTCTGCTTGAACACGTCCACGTGGACGACGTCGCAGACAGTAGCTAGTCTAAAATAATAATAGGGTGTAAATTAATAAAAAAATGCGAAGATAAAAAGCATCTTTCCGGAGGGCTTGTGACTTCACTATTCCGTAAAAAATGTCCATAGACGTGACGTCACGCGAAACATCAATCGTCATTTTTCGTCACGAAAAAATAACGCGTCTAAAATTTCTTCATAATATTGACCTGACGGTCTAAATAGTTTTTTCATCCAACCTATTCGAAAAAGACGACTTTGTTCCCCTTTAAGTACGCCCAAAGGTAGTGTTTTCTATAAGAAACTTTCAGCGAGCAATAATGACGCTCCAAATTCAAAAAATGCGATTAAAAGTTATTTTTAGGCGCACTTTGCATGTTTTAAGTCCTGTTATAAGTGCCCCTAAAAACTTTTTCAATTTGGAACGTCTTAATGCTCAGCGCCAAAAAATCGAACGCAAATAATGAATGGCTGGTACGACGGCCAATACCATAGTCATGCCGCGGCTGAATAAAAAAAAACTTAAATAGAAAAAAAACGCGCAAACTACAGCCCGAGTTCTCGTAAAAAAATTCACGGATTGTTTTTCAGCAAATTATTAATGTAGCTGCTATTATAATCGCGCTATGATAATAATAGCAGCTACAATAATAATTTTACAATAAAGTATGAAGCGCCTCTTATTTTCTCATAGGGGGTGATGAAAAGTAGAGTGTATCACTCGGGCGCAAAATTTTTTTGGCTCGGGCGACGTACTTGGAATCCCTCGCCGTAAAAATATTACTTTGCGCCCTTGTAATACAATCTACTATTTTTTGCCGTCTCGCCTATTAATCCAAAGTGAACAGTATGACCTCACCTTTACACAAGCCCAAATAAAACAGTAGAACTCGAACAGTACCTTTCGCATGAACGAACGAGTGAATGGTAAATGGAGTGAACGATTGAACTGACACGTTTAGTTCATTCGTAAGTAATTCGAATTACTCGACATACAGACAGCCATTTATTTGTCGTGACAGGTTTATTGCGAAACAAAATGTGACACAATGTTTAGTCTCATCGTGTTGTGAAGATTCATTGTGACAGGGTTTTTTAGTGTGTTCATAAATAATGTTATTAGATTTGGAGTTATTAGCTGTAGTTTTCGGCTGTCTCTTATATAGGCGCTCTGGCTCTTACACATTTTTTTTGGGGAGTGGGAAATCATCAAATCACTGCTCCCATCCTGGGTGCGGCGGGAGGGCTTGTCAGTCCTTTACTGACTAAAACCCACTCATATTCCTTTTTTTTTGGTGAGTGGGCAATCATCAAATAACTGCTCCCGTCCTGGGTGCGGCGGGAGGGCGTGTCAGACTCTTACTGACTAAAACCCACTCATGTCCCTTCGATTGTCCTTTATGTTCCAGGGTCACGGTAACAGGGACACGGTGGGGTGTCTAAATTTGACAGGACTTAACTAATATTATATCTTCTGTCCTTTTCTTAATTAAATGGAAAGAGAAAGATGCACTTAACTTAAATTTAGTTAAGTTTGTGAACAAGAGAATCAGGACCAGTATTAGTTTAACGGATTGTTTCAATTTCCAATAGTACATAGTATGAATAACTAAACTATTTACCAAACTTATCTACTATCAGTAATGTTTGCCATTAGTCAACTCGTGGGCAGGTTGACCTTCGAAATAACTTTGAAGGTTAAATTCGGTTTAAACGCTTGTTAAATGAAAGGGAAGTTTCCCTGTTTTACAGGTTTCATGCAAAATGTTTAATAATTTAAACTTTGTGAATTATTATTGACTCTTTGTATCGCCCCTCTGAAGTTTAACATTGCCCTGCCAATTATGGTACGTTTTGGCAGTTTTGAAAGCCTACCATGTCATAACAGTATTTGAGTAAAATGTAAACATAAAAAAACACATTTGCTCTTGATCTCCTCTTATCTCCTTTTCTCTCTCTTCATTTTTTGTAGAGTCCCCGAGAGATAAGCAATGTTTACCGTATATGTCTTTTTTTAGGGTTCCGTACCTCAAAGGTAAAAACCGAACCCTTATAGGATCACTTTGTTGTCCGTCCATCCGTCCGTCTGTCATGACCCTTTTTCTCAGAAACGCGTCGAGATATCAAGCTGAAATTAATATCACATACTCAAGTCTGCTATCTCTCACAGCAGTGAAAAAATCAAGTTTCTAAATCAACGCAATAAAAAGATACGGCAGTTTATATTGCATATTTAGACATTTTCAAGGGAATCAAAACTCCAAACCTATAGGGTACTTCCCATTGACCTAGAATCATGAAATTTGGCAAGAAGCAAGGTCGTGTAGCACAAGTAAAGGAAAAACTCTGAAAACCATTAATTTGTAGTTAGTTCACATCCATTCTTCCTCCCGTTCGTCCGTCTGTCAAGACCCTTTTTCTCTGAAACGCGTCGAGATATCAAGCTGAAATTAATATCACATACTCAAGGCTGCTATTTCTCAAAGCAGTGAAAAAATCAAGTTTTTAAATCAACGCTATAAAAAGATACGGCGGTTTATATTGCATTTAGACATTTGCGAGGGATTCAAAACCTATCAAATCATCAATCATCCAATGATTGCTCCCGTCCTGGGTGCGGCGGGAGGGCGTGTCAGACTCTTACTGACTAAAACCCACTCATGTTCCTTCGATTGCCCTTTATGTTCCAGGGTCACGGTAACTATTATAAACATTCCGCAACCCCGGCAGGCGTTGGCCCTGTTGGGCCCCTTCCTGTGCTGACTCCTTCTCTTTGAGGCGCGCGTGGAACACTAACGCGCCGTCGACGCGGTCCTGGTCCTAGCCGGGCGGCGAGCTACCCATCGCTCGCCATCCGCAGAACTGCGCCTACGGTGGCCGGTAGTCGTCTTGCGACTCTCGACGTCTTCGCCTGGGTCTTAGTCCGGGGCGAGAGGCTCGTCGTTGCCTCTCGCGCGCCGCCGCTTCCTTCACTAGCATAACTGCTTCGCAGAAGGAGGCGACGGCATCCCATTCCGTCTCGCCTGAACCAGCGCCGGGTGCGAGAGGTCACCACCGCTGATCGCCTCTACGAGGACACGTCGATGCTCCGCCCATGCGCGGCACACCTCCACTGTTTGCTCGACCGTGTCCAGGCGACCGTTACTGCAGTGGTGACACCCAGGCGTCGCTTCCGCCTGAATCCGACACAGGAACCTCCCGAACTGACCATGTCCGGTGAGGACCTGTGTCAAGCGAAACGTAAGAGCGCCGGCGCCGTGGCGCCTCTCCAGCCACTCCTCAAAGAGGGGTCTTACCGCCGCTATTACGGCGTGCCCAGCACTTGGTTGCGACAGTCGTTGTCTCCACTCCGCCATGAGATCTCGCCGGAGCTCCGCGAGCCGTGCCGCGATGACCCGCGGCAGCGGGACTTCGCCCCGGCGTTGCACTTCCACGCGCCACTCGTACGTGTGTGCAAGGACTGTTGCCTCCAGATCCCACGGCGGAGTGCCGTCAAGGCACTCCGCCTTTCAAAGAAACTTTGGAAGTCTTGAAATTGCTTGTAATTGAACAGTAATAAGCTGAAAATATTATTTTGTATTTTAAATTTACATTTAAAAAACACACAACATTAGTCTCCGTGAAATTCCGACCCAACCCATTCTTAACGTATCGAAAAATAAACTTTAATTTTATGCTCACAACACGAACACAGACTAATATTAATGGCTGCACTTCGATACTCAATTTCAGAGGATTTTGCAGAACTTGCTCAATTCTGTGAAGCTATGTTCAATCTGCTCTGTCTCGCTGAATTATTGACACACTGCTGTAAATCAAACAGAGTCCTGAAATTGCTGAAATTCTACGTTGTAAACAATGATCAGCTCATGTCAATTCCATACATTTGACAATCTATTCGTTTTCGTTTTCTATTCTACAATGCCACTTGTCTAGGTCCTCAGAATAGGTGCAGCTGAATAGGTCGCATCATCATCCAAGCCACTTGCAAGCCGTTCAGACGTCATTAAAAAACAGAGCATATGACCTCTGTGACCCTGAACATTTGGGGCAAGAGCTAAACCATGTTCAGGAGGTACTCAGGATACAAAGTGAGTAGAGGATTGAAGCGACCAATTAAGAAGAACAGACATCCTGAGGTGAAGAGACAACCAGTTTATTTGCCATATGTCAAGGGAGTGACAGACAAAATCGGATCGGTGTTGAAAAATTATAATATTCACACCATATATAAGCCGGAGTCAAAAGTCACAAACCTAGTTGGTACACCGAAAGATGTCATACCGTTGCAGACACCAGGTGTTTACAAGATTGGTTGCAGCTGTGGTAGCTCATACATAGGGCAAACGAAGCGGACTATCGCTGAAAGGCTCAAGGAGCATATCACGGCTGTTAAAAATCGTCAGACTAATAAGTCAGCGATTGCGGAACACGTTCTGGAAGCGGGCAGCAATCATTGGATCGAATTCCATCGTCCACAAGTCCTCTCCACTGATCGCCACTTTTACTCAAGAGTTGTGCGTGAAGCGATTGAGATTAAAAAACACAGAAATTTCAATCGGGAAGAAGGTTTCAAACTGTCAGCCACATGGAATCCAGTGATTGCAAAAATTCAGCATCGCGATTTTAAGTCGACAAAAAAACCGGACACAGTGAGTGTAGTGTGTACGCGGCCTTATAGTTGACAATCGTCAACATTGAGGGTAGATGAAAATCTATCATCGAACAGTCTGCTTGTGACCATGGCAGGTGTAACCCTGCCGAAACGTCAAGCATAAAACAAATAAAAAAGGTACGTGCGCGTTAAGTCCCGTAGAACAGTAAAGTATTAATATGCAACGCGAAAGTTTAAAGTATAATATAGGTGCAGCTGTTTTTTGTCTTAATATGAATATTCGAACCGCATTTCAAATGTTTCTTTCTTTGAGTAAGAGCTAAGAAACACCGGCCCCTGCCCGCGGCTTCGCTCGCGTTAGAAAGAGACAAAAAGTAGCCTATGTTGATCTCCATCCCTTCAACTATCTCCACTTAAAAAATCACGTCAATTCGTCGCTCCGTTTTGCCGTGAAAGAAAGACAAACAGACAGACAGACAGACACACTTTCCCATTTATAATATAAGTATGGATAGGTATTTTTTTATTTTGTCATTTATGAGTTGGACTCACTCATTAATGACTTAGTATAGCTATTCTCGTCTTAATGAATTTTAATCAAATATTTATTTCTTTAATTTCTACGTATATAATTACACACATCAAAAGTGTCTAGGGATATTTCAATTAAACCTAAATTACTAAAATTCTATTAACTTTTTGTTAAAACATGTACACATTAAAATAAACCTTGTTTAATAGACTATTTAATCTGATAATAAACTTTTAGATAAAGTTAAATTTAAAAAAAACTTAGAAGAAGAGGAAAAACTCAAACAAAATTTCAATCTTAACTTTATTTTTGAAACATCAAAACTTAAACAAAACAACAATTTTTTTTATAAAAATTCTTGAAAACTTAAAATTAATATTCCGTGGATCCATCTAAGACTCTCCTGACACATCTGCAGCGGTTCTGCATAATCAAAACAAGGGTGTCAATATCCTGTTGTGGAATACTGTCCCATGATTGCCGTTTCTGAAGCCATGAAGACCAGTCAGAGCGTTATATCCAGGCTTTGGTCATGTTATCGTGTCACGGAGGAAGTGGTGGAACGGCACCGAGGACCTCAACGCATTACAACACATGTACAGGACCGATTCATAGTAAATGCTGCACGAAGTCAACTAAATGCAGCGGCGATGCAATTGGTTCAAAGGCTACAGAGAAAGTATGGTTTGCTGGTAAGCGGTCAAACTTTGAGAAGGCGACTGCATGAAGTCAATCTACGTGCTCGTAGGCCATTTTGGGTATCAGCACTAAGGAGAGGTAATCGAGGAAGAAGATTACAATGGGCTATTGCACACGAAAACTGGAACCATTCTCAATGGTCACTTGTGCTTTTCACTGATGAATCTAGGTTTGGATTTCATCCTGATTCGCGAAGAGTACGCGTTTGGAGAAAACCTGGACGTTGGAATCGACTGCAGCACCCACAACAAGTTCATGCATATTAAGGTGGCACGATTATGGTTTGGGCAAGAATTCGTCTCGGCGGTAGAACGGACCTCGTTTGGATACAAGGCAATATGACTGCTCGAAAATACCGAGATGAGGTGCTAGAGCCTGTAATCTTGCCCCACAATCAGCAAATGGGACAAAATTTCCAGCTAATGCACGACAATGCCCGTCCACATACGGCGCGTATCGTTACAAGTTGGTTACAACAGCATGTTATCCAAGTTTTAGACCGGCCTGCACAATCCCCTGACTTAAACCCTATTGAGCATGCCTGGAATATGCTTCAGAGAAGAGCTCGTCGGAATTTCCCTGTTGATATTGTGCATCAAAACCAGCTTTTCTTGCATCTTAGCAGGATTTGGGACAGTACTCCACAACAGGATATTGACACCCTTGTTTTGAGTATGCAGAACCGCTCCAGATGTGTCAGGAGAGTCTTAGGTGGATCCACGAATTATTAATTTTAAGTTTTCAACAATTTTTATAAAAAAAAAAATTGTTTTGTTGTTTAGGTTTTGAAATTTCAAAAATAAAGTTAAATTGAAATTTTGTTGAGTTTTTCCTCTTCTTCTAAGTTTTTTTTTTAATTTAACTTTATCTAAAAGTTTATTACCAGATTAGATAGGCAATTAAACAAGGTTTATTTTAAAGTATAGGTGTCTTAACAAAAAGTTAATAGAATTTTAGTAATTTAGGTTTAATTAAAATATCCTTAGACACTTTTGATGTGTGTAGTTTTTATGAACAAATTGACAAATAGGTTGGTCCATGTTTCTTTATTTTATTATTCGTTAATCTCAAAATCAAGTTAAAATCCTAAGGAATGACTGATAATTTAATCAAAATCTGTTCATTCGTTTTTGCCTGACAGAGTGTCAAACATCTATCCATCCACACATTTAAAATATTTGTAAAACTTTCATGTAGATTAAATAAACCGTTCGGTATAAGTTGTGCATTTGAAATAATGTTTAAATAACTTTATGCAAGCTGAAAGTTATAATTGAAATTCAGAAAATGTACTGAAATGTAAATTTCAGAGAGCCTGAATTCGAGAACTTGCTTTAGCTTATTTGAACTTGTAACTCCTGAAAATTGTACTATTATACATTTTCATTCTAAATCAAGAATTTTATGTTAACTTAAGCTCTTTCAAAATGTTTTAGCGGTATATCGGTGACCAAGTCGTCGTCGCACCAGTGTATAAGGCCAACGTGACAATTAGTAATTTTTATATTTTACTAAATAGTTTTCGATAATTTTTTTTGGCTGTTTTATTATTACAATGTTCTAACTACGGGCCGGGCCTGTTGGTCTAGTGGTTAGTGACCCTGACTGCTAAGCCGGAGGTCGTGGGTTCGATTCCCACCCAGGACAAACTTTGTGTGATGAGCATAATTGTTTGTTTTGTGTCTATCGAGATTAAGTCCTATAGCGAACTAGTCATATCTGCTATTTAGTCTTATCGAGATGTAGTCATAACGCTACTAACCCGCTCTGCTTAGTTTGGAATCAGATGGCCGTGTGTGAGTTGTCCCAGGATATTAAAAAAAATATATACTTTTCCTCGAGGTTTCACGAGATTTTGTCTTTGATTACTGTTCCATGCTGTTGTAAATTATAGCGTGATGTTATTTATTGATTTATATATTTTATTCTGATATGTAAGTTATATTACGGTAAAATTTCATCACAATCTGTAGTTTTTGTGGGAAAGAGTAACAAACGCACATACACCCAATATCCATACCAACATATGAACATACTAACTTTTATATTTGTAATATCAGTAGGTTTTTTACGTTTTACTTTTAAAAGCAGTTGTGATTTTTAAAACAATTTTTTTATGCTCTGTCACTCAATTTTAGCCTAACCCCTTGAAAATAATACTATTAATTTTCAAACAAAACGCAAAAATTCGCACGTATTTCTGAACAAATCCAAGATGGCGCTTGATGGTACTCAAGGTCGTTAAGGCTGTGGTCACGAAACAAGCGGGCGCGGCGCCGGTGCTGAGAGCGGCGCTTTTCTGGCCAGTTGAGCTCGCTAAGGCTACTGCTTAACCGGGCAATACTGTAGGTGTCAAGAGTGACTTTAGACCTCAAGCCGTCACCCTGGCGGGAGGCCTACAAACTTAAACTAAACGACTGCGGTAATGGCACCCCCTGTGGGGTACGAACCTCGGCTTTGGGCGTCGTTGAAGGGCAGCAAAGGGACAGATTGGATCGATCTTCGGGAGCGGCGCGTTTCAAAGGCAATGGCGACGCTGGAATCGGCGTACGAGTCTAGTCGCGTATTTTTTGCGCCGCCTCTTCGCACACAGGTTGATTTTCAAATTTTTTTACTTAAAACCTTTATAACCTATAAGGTTTTAAGTAAGTTGTGTAAAAAAAATTAAGATTGATCGAGATCACTAAAACGCTAAAAAAATTAATCGAAGCACTATTAAGTTAATCTGCAGCTTTACTTATATGATTTTTACAAATCTGGTCCATATTACATCTATATTAATTAATGAACAGTAAAGATTTGTTTTTTTTTTGTGAGAGATAGACTCTAAAACTAGTAAATTAATTTTGTTCCTACATTACCAGCGAGAACCTAACAATGGCTATAACAAACCATAAAGCGGGTAAAATAGCCTAAAGTAGCTATGCCCTTACCAATAATCACTGTGTAAAGTTATGCAATGAATAAAGCCTGTGTAACCATACATTTTTTGACGTATAAACCTGTCAAAACTTTATGCAGCGTTTATTAGTAAGGCGCTTAGTGTTTAATAAATGCCACCCGCTAACTTCATGACCACAGCCTCAGTGAAAGTTCAAAGCCTGACACGACAAAGGGCGGGATAAAAAAAATTAAAATATATTTTATGTATTTGTAATTCACACTGACACGCGGTGCGACGTGAAGTGTGGTCTGTGGTGAACAGAAAATAATTTGAATAAAGATTTTTTATATATGGTGACATTTTAACAACCGCCGCGTACGAAGGCATTCGCTACGTAATTATATATGAAAGAAATTTTGGATTTAGAAAAAGAAACTGCTAAGGGCAAGTTGAACTATTGCATACAGGGATCATATTTTTCCTGTAATCATCATATAAGTAAAGAAGCAAAATAGATTTTTCTCAATTGTTTAGACTTAGTAACTTCGGTGATAAAGGCCTTTGAACATTTTTTCCAATAGTAAGCTTAAACAAACATGATAGCGTCTCTTAAAAAATCTTCAGCCTTATTATAATCCATATCCATACTAATATTATAAATGCGAAAGTAACTCTGTCTGTCTGTCTTTCTGTCTGTCTGTCTGTCTGTCTCTTCTTCACGCCTAAACTACTGAACCGATTTGAATGAAATTTGGTACAGATATAGTCTGGGACCCGAGAAAGGACATAGGGTAGTTTTGATCCCGGAAATCCCCCGGGAACGGGAACTATTAATCCACGCAGACGAAGTCGCGGGCAGAAGCTAGTAGAGATATAATATCTTCTAATAAGTATATCGTGATGGCCTGGTGTATTTTTAAGAATAAAATTAATGAAATTAAAATGTTATTTCTTTAACAGAAAATGAGTCGCATTCCATTTTCCTACAATATTCTAGATTGTTCCATTAGTTTTAAATATAATTCATCATACATTTCTATTTACTGTTTCAAATTAGTTAAATAAGTATAAAGCACGTCGCTATTTAATCTAAAATGGTGTGACATTTAGAGCGCTTAGTTTTAATTATAGACGAGGGTTTAATTATGTGAGTACATGGTGTTTATTTCTAGTGTAGGAATTATATAAGGTGTTAAAAAATTAACTGCAAGAACTTCGTCCACTTACACGATATCGAAAAACAAACACACTAAAAAATAATTAATTTTTTTTTTGGAGCACTTTTATATTTTGACATAAATAAAACAATTTAGTTAAATACTTTTTTTGCGCACCATCGCATGTCGTATCGCAGGGGTGTACGACCCACGCGTGTGACGCCGACGCCTGTGCGTGCACCGTACAGTGCGCATATTCAATAATTATGTGCGAAGTTAAAATATTGCTTAACTCCGAAACGGGTTGGTTATTTTGAAATCTTTTTCCGCAAATATTTTTTAATTATAATTTTAAACAAGTACTTACTTTTCTTGCAGTTAAATTTTTAACACCACCACCACCAGTTAGTTATAAAGATACTCTTAATTATATAAAGAATCTAATAAGATTAGTTATATTGATTAAATAATAAATGTCGCAGCCAATCGGATGAAGTAATCGTTAAATTTGCTGTGTTATTAAACAGTGTCTAGCTATTTTGTATTGCATTCAGCCCTATCGTATACAACATAATTATAATCAAGGCAAAGGTGATGGAGCCCCGTTCGCGGAGCTCCTATGTATAATATATCAAACGCTTTTTTGAATGAGAAATCATCAAATGACTTCTCCTTGGGCGGGACGGGAGGAGGTGTCAGATTTTTACTGGGCCGCGGGCTTATGATCGGGGCCGCGGTATCTATTAGAACTATTTCGCAACCCCGGATGTCAGTTTGACTGCTGTGCTGGCGGAATGATTCCAGCAAGATACAAGTATTTGTATTATCTACAGACTTATAGTCCCAGTCTAATCATTTTTGTGTTAGTAATTGCATCCATGACACAGGAGTAACTCTTAGAACATGTTGATTATTGACCATTTCTTGATTTCTTGACAAGAAAAACATACACTTGGCTGATCCTAAGGGTTTCGTTTTCCATTTATATATTTATTTATTAAAACTTTATGCACAAAGAAAAACATTGCACAATGGCGGACTTAATGCCTTAGGCATTTAGCCGCACGGGGCACTAAAAATGAATTTGGAAGTCACTTAAAAAAGTTAAGATTTAACAATTAATCTTAATTATCATTATCACTGTCTGCCAACTGACCAATCTTGAGAATTTGCATTTTTATAAATGTGCAAAAAAGTTTTTTTTTTATTATTATACTTTATTACCCACGGAGTAACCTCTCTTAAACGCCCATTTATGTAATATATATTAGATTGGTTTGTGATATCAATCTTTTATATTTTTAATTTATCTGTGAAAATGACATTTTATTATGCTATAATATGTATGTATTACACATGTAAAAACCTCTAAGACTATATTTTCATTTTTTTTAAACTATAATTTTTAAACCTACCGTAACAAAGTTCTCGATAAAATACTGAAATAATCGCTGAAGTATCCTGTCCTCGCGCTGAGTATAAACTCAACATTAATACAACCGTAAAAACGAATAAATGTTTGACAGTTTATTATCCTGCCAAAGACAATGGCTGTTTAGGAAGACAGTTTTAAACTGTGCGACTCGCAGAGTTCAATAGAATATTTTATAGATTTGATAAAATAAAATAATTATGAAAGTTAAGACATTTTGTACACTTTTTTTTTTTGGTGAGTGTGAAATCATCCAATGACTGCTCTCGTCCTGGGTGCGGCGGGAGGACGTGTCAGACTCTTACTGACTAAAACCCACTCATGTTCCTTCGATTGCCCTTTATGTTCCAGGGTCACGGTAACTATGATAAACATTCCGCAACCCCCGCAGGCGTGGCCCTATTGGGCCCCTTCCTGTGCTGACTTCTCTTTGAGGCGCGCGTGGAACACTAACGCGCCGTCGACGCGGTCCTACATTTTGTACACTGCGTGTTGTGTTCGGTGGGCTCATGAAACAAGATTATTGTTTCATACGATAATATTTATTTTATAATACGAGTAGAATTAGCTTTCGCCCGCCGGCGATTACGAACTTCCATCCATTATTTTACAATATTAGGGGTCGAATTTAAAAAAAATAATTTCTTAGCTACTCTTTACAAAGAACAAAGTTTCATGTCTCTAGAACCAGCGGTTTGGGCTGTGCGCTGATAATATTATTTATCTCTCCATATCAGTATAACTTTTAAAGTACAATTCAATCAAAGTTTAATCTGGCATAAAACTTTTTAAGTTTTAGACATCAGGACTTTTTATGGCTTACTTATATTGTTTTCTTTAGATATAAACCTAAGAAACTGCATTTTAAATGCTGTTTTATTAGAACCATAAACTGAAGACACACATCACAGCGAGCAAGCCATCACCAGCCAACATAGAATTAAAACAGTGTTGCCATTTATTAACCGACTTCAAAAAGGAGGAGGTTCTCAATTCGTCTGTATTTTGAAGTGAAAACTTCTTTAGCGGCGTTGAGCACTTTTTCTGTAATGGGTATAAAATCTTAAACTCGCGTCAGGACACGTGACCTGATCGAAAAAGCGTAGGACGGATAACAATTGAACGCGCGATAAAAATCTCACACACACTGATACAAGGTACAATTTTCGGGAAAATTGTACCTTGTATCAGTGTGTGTGAGATTTTTATCGTGTCTACGTAGTCGTAGTCGTAGTCGTAGTCGTAGTCGTAGCCGTGGTCGTGGTCGTAGCCGTGGTCGTAGTCGTAGTCGTAGTCGTAGTCGTAGTCGTAGTCGTAGTCGTAGTCGTAGTCGTAGTCGTAGTCGTAGTCGTAGTCGTAGTCGTAGTCGTAGTCGTAGTCGTAGTCGTAGTCGTAGTCGTAGTCGTAGTCGTAGTCGTAGTCGTAGTCGTAGTCGTAGTCGTAGTCGTAGTCGTAGTCGTAGTCGTAGTCGTAGTCGTAGTCGTAGTCGTAGTCGTAGTCGTAGTCACAGTCATAGTCATAGTCATAGTAGTTTTTTTTTTTATAAAGTACTTTACGACTATTACAATACAATGGACAGGTGTTAATTTCAGAAACGTTATAAAAAGTAACTCAATTTCGTTTCAATCTCCGGTGTCAGATATTTTGATTTAATTTGAAGTTAGTAGTAGACTAAGGTATCGTAGCTCATGCAGCCAAGTATTAAAATAAGTATGTATACCGAAATTGAAAAACTCAATATTCTCAGCGCTTGATCTATGAATAAGGTTTTAATACGAATATATAATGCCCATTTCACACGAGGGCAGAACAGTGAGGCAGAACAGTTATAATAATAATAAGTATTTATTTCATAAAAACATGGAACAGTGCACCTATACATAAAGGCTTACACTAAACAGTTTAGAATTATATTGTATAATTATGTAGAACTACATTATTGGACTCTATCCCTTAAACTAGGTCTAGCCTGTATCTTAAGAGACAGGGTTCAGCCATTGGTTTAAACTAAATTGATTATTTTAATAAGATTTAACAAGTGAGAACAGTGTCGATTTGAATTATTATATTCATATAAACTCTCGAGTCATGAGTGCGTGCATGTGTGTGTATGTGTGTTGTGTGCATGTTTGTGATTGTCAGTGTGTGTATATTAGGTGTTATATATGTAAAAATTGGTAAGTAACAGTAATCCATTGCATGTGTACAGCTTAATAGCCATATATGAGAAGGTTTCACGGTTAAAACTTTACATTCGTCATATAGTTTGGTTGTGGGAAACATATAATATTTACGAGTCATCGTTTTAAGAAGCTGGCACAGAACAGTACTGTTTTGTGCGTTCACACAGTAGCAGTACTGTTCTGCCCACTGTTCTGCCCTCGTGTGAAATGGGCATTAAAGCGATTGAAAGCGCTGTGTCAAATGAACAAGCCATTTGTTTAGAAAAAAAGATCAACATATTAGTCTATTGTTTTTCGTCAATTGAATTGACAGATGCCAACATTTGACCAGGTTCTGTGTAATCTGGTTGTTTGCATTTTATTATTATTCCTTTCCGATTTTATCTACCCACTTCGCTTAAACTACGGACTGTGATTTCCTCTTGAAATAGCGACCTCCGGCTGTGATTGACTGATGTACGGACCTACTAAGAACGACGACCTGGCATGGCGGTGGGTGTCAAGAGATTAAACGGACATTGCAGATTTAACATGGATTCCCAAAATTATCCTATATTTTGTGTAAATTGCGGATCAGCTTCTGGCTCCATGTAAAAGAGAAAGGGAACATCAATAAGTGTCTTGGAAAGACTTCTGCCGCTGCAAATATATTGGTCGAAAATATAAATGATACTTTTGATGTGACATGATGTTGTTATTTAAGTATTTTGATGGCTTTTAGAAGTCTCAAGTGTCCGTAGTTTTAATTTAGTTTCAATCGAAAACATATATTATTTAGAACCAAAAATGAAAAAACACATCCCTATCGGTTCTTAGGCAAACAATGTATGGACGCATGGCAATGTCCTTTGTTTATATTTTAACCCGTGGAGTAATAGTGTTGGAAAATCTTGGCGAAACAGCTTAATATAAGCTTGCTGTAGATAGAGAGAAAGAGATATAGTGGTTCTGCTAATGGCTTGGGGCAGGCGAGCCAAAGGCACACTCGTAAATAAATGAGCGAATGTGTTTTTGAAGTGAAAACTTCTTTAGCGGCGTTGAGCACTTTTTCTGTAATGGGTATAAAATCTTAAACTCGCGTCAGGACACGTGACCTGATCGAAAAAGCGTAGGACGGATGGATAGTAGACAGCTATAATCAAGTTTTCACTTCTGCCGGCATCGGCACTCCCGGAGTGCAACCCGTCTTTTAATTTTATTAGGATACTATTTTGGGAAAACTAACAGAAAAAAACGATTTATCATCTGATTAAATCGGTTTATTAAATTGATTGCGCGTTAAAAGCTTTTCATTAAATATCGATTTTTCGATGAATCGATTTTTTTTTGTATGTTTGTTACGCTATATCTCGGTCAATTGTAAACGGATTTTGATGGTTCTTTTTTTGTTTAATAAGTCATGATTCAGGGGTGGTTCCATATAAATTTTGTGGCGATCCGTTCAGTGCTTCTCGAAAAATTCACCAAGAACAAAAAAAAATTAAGAAATATACATTGACGATGTGTGCTTTTTCTTCAAGTTTCTATTTTCGTTTTATAAACTAAATTTTGTACTTCGGCATCGGTTGTAGAACAAGTCAGAGTCGACACTAAAAAGTAATAAATAAAAACTTTTTTCAACAAAATTATAACCGCCTTCAAAACCTAAAACCCCAAAAATAACTAAAATTTCGGAAGTCGGTGGCTTCTCTTCTGCCAATTAATTTGTGTCGCCACAGACTTCCGAAATTTTAGTTATTTTTGGGTTTTTAGTTTTTGAAGGCGGTTTTTATTTTTTTATTAAATAGAATAGTTACGTTAATAATGTTTTATGTTGCTACATTTATTCCAACATTTTCCAATCGTATCGTCCCCGTGTCGGTGGCTATACCGCGCCCACCGAAAGCGCCAGAGCGATCACGTAGTTATCCGATGTAATCGACCTCTCAAACGCTCTGAACAGATCAGGAGGGCTCGCACGAACGCGCCGCTAGTGTTTGGTTACTAAGGGTGCTTGTACACGGTGCATGTAGCTGGAGCAAGTAAAGATGCGGGTTACACGCGTGAGTAATATGCGCAAGCTATTTGTTCGAGTTTCTGAGTCACTACACCCGCACATGTTTTTAAGGGTGCTTGTACACGGTGCATGTAGCTGGAGCAAGTAAAGATGCGAGTTACACGCGTGAGTAATATGCGCAAGCTATTTGTTCGAGTTTCTGAGTCACTACACCCGCACATGTTTTTAAACGATATGCTTACGATGCATATAACCCGCGCAAGTGCCTCAACATGCGCAAGCAACATGCACCGTCTACAAGCACCCTTACGGTTTTCGAACGGTTATGCGACTGTGTTTTACCTTTTTGGTTTAATTTAACCTTTCGGCGAACAAGCGACAGCCGGCTGCCGCACTACAATAGTCTTTCTATTGTGTCTCGAATCATGTGTGTTCGAAGGCTTTAGATAATTTTAATATTGAGGTGGAATGAGATGGGGATATAATATAAGTCGAGATGGCAGAATGAACTAGACATTTAAAAACTGGTTCCTAATAGCTCAATGCAAAAAAAAATGGAAGGAGGGGGAGACTTTTGCTCTGCTGTGTGATTTAGGCTTGTGATACACTTATTAGATAATTTTTAACCGACTTCTAAAAAAAGGAGGAGGTTCTCGTCGTTTACCAACCGATTTGAACAATTCTTTTTTTGTTTGAAAGGGTAGACTTCCCAAATGGTCCCATTGTCATCAAGTCCAGGATCTGATGATGGTATCATGCCGAAATCGAGGGAACAACGTAAATTTTTATTTTGAAAGTTACTCTAAAACGAAGTCAGACATTAAGACTCTAACTAAAAAGTAAAAAATATAAAGCTTTTCCAAAAAAAAAAGATAACCGACTTCAAAAACTAAAAGCCCAAAAATAACTATTTTGTAAGTCGGTGGCTTCTCTTCTGCCGGTCTATTTGATGTGTTGCCACCGACTTCCAAAATAGTTATTTTTGTGCTTTTATTTTTTAAAGTCGGTTATCTTTTTTTTGGAAAAAGCTTTTTTAATTGAATATGAATTAAGTTTACACATCACACATCCATTGGTATAGTTTCACTATACCAATAGATGTGTAAATCACGTGATTTCCATTTTAAAAATCGATCGAACATCTGTTAGGTTTACTTGGCACGTTTGCACTTGGCTTATAGTTGAATGACTTAAGACTTGTAGAGTAATGTATTCATTTCTAGTACTAAGATATTTTATATACAACAGTTTCAACATTTTAGTTAAAGTAAGTAAATAAAATAAACCAGCTAAGTGCTACTCAGACTCACGCATCTTTAGTACTTATAGATGT
This sequence comes from Athetis lepigone, assembly GCA_033675125.1. Lineage (NCBI taxonomy): Eukaryota > Metazoa > Arthropoda > Insecta > Lepidoptera > Noctuidae > Athetis > Athetis lepigone. The sequence continues at coordinate 19,085,895 of CM066221.1, read as the reverse complement.
TTTCTCGGATCTTTAAACTGGTATATAAAAAAAACTTTTTATTTACCTACGATATTTTTTTCAAACAATATTTTGGACTGATTACTCTGCAGTGCGTAAAAACAGTGGTTTGTCGGAATTATATAAAAGTAAATAAATAAATAATAAATAAATATCTTGGGACAACCCACACACGGCCATCTGATTCCAAGCTAAGCAGAGCTTGTGTTATGGTAACCAGACAACTGATAAACATACTTGTATAATTTTTAAATACATACATATTATAGATAAATCACACCCAGACACAGAACAAACATTCATGCTCATCACACAAAGTTTGCCCTGGGTGGGAATCGAACCCACGACCTTCAGCATAGCAGTCAGGGCTACTAACCACTAGACCAACAGGCCCGTCGATGATATGTAAATGTCCATTATATATGCTTATCAAATAAAATTGTCGAACCATCAATGTTTCATTCGCTTTTATTGCAAAATTTTCAGTCTCTTTAGGTTCGTGACTAAAAACTTGTAAAATGGTTAAAAAACTTTAAAATTAATCGATTTTGAGAAAACAAAAATGTGAGGTATATAAATGTATTTTAGAAGTTTTTACACGTCTCGCGTTTTTATGTAACCAAAACCATTTATTTTTTACCTTTTTTTTCTTAAAATTAACTGAGAACTTGTAAATGTGTTTAAGAAGCGTAGAAATCTTGTGGTGTGTTTCTTAAATGAATTAATCTTCCTCACTGCACTTAAGTAACAAATTACGTCATCGTGTATAAAATCTTAGAAGAAAATCGTCAGTGAAAATTCAAAATGGCGTAACTAATTTAAAACTTTGAAGCTTTAAAACAGTAAAGTTTACAACTTCTAAATAATTACACTAAAAACATTAGAATAGAAACTCACTGCAATTCAGTATGTCTTGGTATTTCTAAAAACTTTAGCCTGTCAGTTCTCAAAAAGGCAGGGCATAGGCAAGTATTTAAAGTATTATTGCCTGGTGTTGCAAAGGGCTTTAGGTTACGTTGACTGCTTACTATCAGACGGGCAGTACGCATTCGCTGCCAAATGGTATAAAAAAGCTTTAAGAAAATCAGTTAAAGCAGATTTTCTTCGTATACATAATTTACATAGTAATAGAATAGTGTTAAACAAAACACCAACCCTGGATCTAAGGTTTTTGGGAACCGAGCTAGAAACGTGATAGTGGCGCCCCTCTCTAGTGTTTTAATTGGCATTTTTCATGAATAGAACAATAAGAAATTTACTTCGACCTTAATATTTGTACTATTTTATTTATTACCTAATAATATATCTGTTTCCAGACAATGGTGAGCCACTCAAGTTTTCCTATGTATTTTTTAAATTAAAATAGTGCTTTACTTTAATATACTCCTGAAACCAGCCCTAGATTTAAAACTGTCAAAGTTTTTATAAGTTCCAAATCATAACACAGATTTGAATTGGAACTCGCTGAAATTCAGCAGCGTGAAGACTGAAACAACATTCATTAAAGGTTTGCCAATTAGATAGTGTTACTACTTCCACTTACAAAGTTTGCGTGTACACCCCTCTGCGGAGCGCCCGACGATCTGATAGGGCTGGCACTATGCTCTGAGAACGTTAAATAGATTACTTTATTAACCGTTCAACGACCAAGCGACAGCCGGCTGTCGGTCTGCTATTGTATTTCTATTGTGTCTCAAATTACGTGTCAACTAGTTCGACATTTACTGCGGCTACGCCCGAGTCATTGTGAAACTTCCTTTCAAAAAATTCATACTTCTATCCGTATTTATTACCCTTGTACGGATGATTGGCTGACTGATTGTTGATATTTACGCCTACAGAAGGTCCTATAGACTTGAAACTATGGTCTTTGTGAAGAGTCTCTAATAGTATTTACTTAAGATTTTTGAAAATTCGACACCTAAAGGGATAAAATAGGGCATGAAAGTGCGAATCTAGTACATTGTAAAATTATACTAATTCTTAAAGTCTGAAAATTGCTTTTTGTTTTTTTTTTATATACGTATGTTGTCGCTGGATATACCAGTTGTATTTAAAAAAATCTTTATGGGCTATATATGACTCCTCCCGGGCCCCGCCCAGGGCGTGTCAGACTTTTAGTTACTAAAACCCATTCATGTTCCTTCCTTATGTATCGGGGCTACGGTAACTCTTAGAACTATTCCGTAACCGCGGAAGAATATAGGTTGAGTATATGTTTTGCCAAACATTATTATTAAACTACTTATTTCCCGCGAAGGCAGCCCTGGAACTAAGATGTTCCGCTCATCAAATAGTTTAGTAGTTAGATTTGTTCGTAACACGCGATACTTTTTGTGTTTATTAGATTTCTAGCAATTAGTACATCTTCATCATTATTTACATGATATAAATGTATAATTTATGTCAGAGCACGTATACTTACAAAAGGTATAATTATTGTGAAGCTATAATAACTAGAAGCCATAATTATAATATTAAGCATACAGTTTTTTAACCCACTTCAGCAGGAAACAGATTTTCTATTAGGTAATTTAAACGTATCCGATTTGAACCTACACTTAAATTGTCATTAGCTAGGTACTTTATTTAATACAGAGAGATGACGGGTAAATTACCTAAAATTATTCTTTTATTATATTATAACAACTAAAGCAATTATAATATAAAGCTGAAGAGTTTGTTTGTTTGGTTGCACGTTCTAAACTCAGAAACTTTTAGTCTGGATTTGAAAATTCTTTTTGTGTTGGATAGTCCATTTATTACAAAGCCTTCCCAGTCTTTTAATTTTAGATTTTCAGTTACTGTCCCGCTCCCGTGAATCAAAGCGTTATGTAGCATAGTTATTAATTATTATTGAAAAGTATTTTATTGTAAAGTTTCAACAAACACGTTTAATAGTTTAAGCTTTTTTTTTCTCTTTATTTATTATAAGGGACTTTTATACAAATGTACATGCCAGTCCCATCGGACCTTATAATATAAAGAAATACTTACATAAAACGTAACAAAACAAACTTAATTAAGCTATGAGCAGCTCCGGAGTTAGGTGACGATAATATATGATGGAACATGCAAACATCGTACATATTTATCTCAAGCTCTCTAAGTAGATTCTCTCTTGCAGATTGAAATTTGACACATTCCGACAATAAATGGAAAACATCCTCCAGTGTGCCACACACCTCACAATTTGGTGAATCAATTTTTTTCATTAGAAATCCGAAGTTATTGAGTGGCATGTATCCAGATCTCAGTCTGTGCATGGCAACAATATCTTTTCTACTAAACTTAGAATTACAGAACCACGGTACATGAGGAGGCTCCGAAACTATAGACTTATACCATATTCCTTTTTCTTTAGATCTTTGATCATAGTATTCTTTCCAAACATCATGACATTTATTTCTATATCTAGGCAAAATTTCAATAAAATTAGTTCCAATGTTTTTTTCAATTCCCTCTACAATACCTAACTTTGCTAAACGGTCAGCCTCTTCATTACCCTTTATATCGATATGAGAGGGCACCCATTGCAACTTCAAATCTATATTTCTTTTAGCTAAATTGTGTATTTTAAAAAGAATTTCATAAGCTATCGGTGCACCTCTGAGACCAGCGGCGCACCGGGCTATGTGTTGTAGCGCACTTTTACTATCTACACAAATTAGAATCTTTCTATTATTCTCAATATCTCCAATATAAGTCAGCGCTTCTGAAATTGCAAAAAGCTCCAAGGACATAACTGACACATAATTATTTATTCTAAAGCAAGTATTTATATTATCAGAATTGAAAGGATCATAGTAAGCAGCGCCATTACCCATAGAACTTTTGGACCCATCCGTATAAATTTTATAATATTCCTGATATTTATCGGATAATTCTCTTAAAGTTTCTGCTTTAATTGAATTCACATCATAAGTCTTCTTAGGTTTAGTAATAGAATCCAAATTCTAGTTAGTAAAAATAGTTTAAGCTTGAAAGAGTAACAAACATCCGTTCATCGATCCTCAAAAACTTTGATATTTATAATATTAGTAAGATAATCAAAAAGGTTTTACCAATTTATTAAAACTCACAGAAGAGTTTTCACATCTTCAAACTAACATTCAAAACTGGCCGTTATATCCAAAAAAACAGATAACGGCCATTATTTGTTAAGAAAAAGAAATAAAAAAAAGAAACACAAATGGCGTTTCAAATTTTTTTCGACGACAGTAGGCCAGTATGCCCCGTTAAACAATTACCAATAAGGTTATATTCAAAATAGTATTACAACGAGTTTTTCTGCAAGGAGTCTATAGTCTTAACAACAATGAGTATTACGTGATGCGGGAAATATTTCATCGAAAAAATATGAAATGCCATTTGCGTTTTTTTTTTGTTCTGTAATGTCATCTGTTTTTTGCATATAACGGCGTCGACTTCTTAAAATGTGAAAACTATAATTTATTAAGTTTATAATAATGGAAAACTTGTTTATGACATCTGAGATATCCTACCTACTTCGTATAATTAACCACCTCTCTTGACAATAATTATTTTGACATTTGACACGTCAGCTGACTGTAGAGGTAATTTTAATTACCTACATAATTTCAGCATAACGCTTTAAAGGAATAAAGGAGTTAAATCGTTTAAATATTATTATTTTACGTTTAGTTTAAAATTTTAAACCTTCGAACGCACGTGATTCGAGACACAATAGAAAGACAATAGCAGCGCGACAGCCGACTGTCGCTTGGTCGTCGAAAAACTGAAAAACCCAGTACTTTTGCTCCTACTGGTATTACCACCACTGCACCACTACACCTGGCAGTAACTCAGCTGTACTCAACTTTACGACAGATAGCACCTCCATGCTCAGCCGTAAAACTGAGCCGATTTCATTTTGTTCCTGCATTTTACGGCTTAAGTTGCTTTTACGGTCTAACGCGGTTTACGGTTAAGTTATGTACTGGAGAAATGCACGATGTTGCTGTGTTGTCTATTATGTATTTTTACCGACTTCACAAAAAGGAGGAGGTACTATGTTCGGCTGTTTGTATGTTTTTTTTTTTTTTTTTTTTTTGTATGTTTGTTCATCGATTACTCCGTCAATTGTCAACGGATTTTGATGGTTCTTTTATTGTTTGATAAGTCATGATTCAGGGGTGGTCCCATATAAATTTTGTGGCGATCGGTTCAGTGCTTCTCGAAAAATTCACCAAGAACAAAAAAAATTGACGAAATTTTCATAGACGATGTGTGCTTTGTCTTCAAGTTTCTATTTTCGTTTTAAAAGATTGTTAGTAGTTTTATTTTAAAAAAAAAAATTACTTTGAAAGATACTATACACAGTCAAACATTGGGCGTCGACACTAAAAAGTAATAAATAAAAAACTTTTAAAAAAAAAAAAATAACCGCCTTCAAAAACTAAAAACCCAATAATAACTAAAATTTCGGAAGTCGGTGGTTTCTCTTCTGCCATTCAATTTGTGTTGCCACCGACTTCCGAAATTTTAGTTATTATTGGGTTTTTAGTTTTTGAAGGCGGTTATTTTTTAAAAAAAAAAAGTTTTTAATACTAATGTATGTATTATCCAAACATTATCATTACAAAGTTGTTCTCCGCCGATGTATGCTTAAATATTTAAAACTCTGCAACGGATTTTGATGTCCTTTTTTTAATAGGCGAGACGACAAAAAATAGTAATTAGTCCGTCAGATAGATAATCAAAAAATTTTTCACACGTATTTTTTCTTTTTTCTCGTTAACGAAGAATGACGAAGATACAGTGCGTTAAAGTTGCGCATGACGTCACGATAAGATACATATTTTGCAGAACGGTGACGTCAAAAGCCCCCACTCCGGAACTTTGTTGCTCTTTATCTTTATATTTTTTATTAATTTGATCAAGCAAAAAATACGTGTCCCGTATTTTTAGCCGATCTATCAGACGGACTAAACAGAATGCCATATTTTTTATGTTGTCGTCATCCCTATTGTAATAGCGAATTTATAATTATGTACAACACGTTTATAATATAGTTGACGAAACCGGGTATTTTTTAGTTTTATAACACCCGTGCAAAGCTGGGGTGTGGATGCTAGTCATAAACATATGTATATAGAAAAGATATGCCACTTGTATCGGCAGAAACTTATGAACACATTCTTAAGCGGAAACAGGAGTTTGAAATTTTACGTAGTAAAAAAAAAAGCTTTCCCAAAAAAAAGGTAACCGACTTCAAAAACTAAAAGCACAAAAATAACTATTTCGGAAGTCGGTGGCTACACAAATCGACCGGCAGAAGAGAAGCCACCGACTTCCGAAATAGTTAAGTATTTTAGTCCGGTTACCTTTTTTTTTGGAAAAAGCTTTTTTTTTTACTTTTTAGTTAGAGTCTGTCCCAATGTCTGACTACGTTTTAGAGTAACTTTCAAAATAATACTACTTATAAGCTTATAAAACGAAATCGGCTCCCTGCGCGCAACGTCACGGGATATCCATGAGTGCTATATACTAAAACCTTCCCCAGAATGTAACAAACACTTTGCTGAGAACCGTATCCAAATCGGTTCAGCCAAACGCGAGATAAACGCGGACAAACATACATACATACATACATACAGGTCGAACAGAGAACCTACTTTTTTTTGAAGTCGGTTAAAAATTCGACAAAGCGAATAAAGAATTTCGAAAACTTTTTCGGTCACTGCGCAGTAACTCTTTTATAAAAATTTAAAACTAAGACAAATTAAAGTAGCAAGAGCTTCATCTGTTATCCTGCTATTTAATATAGACTAAGTTTAAGCCCTTGCTTTAACCTTTCGATGACCAAGCGACAGACGGCTGTCGAGCTGCTATTGTCTTTCTATTATGTCTCAAATCGCGTATGTTCGATGGTTTAATCACCTGCTTCGGCAAGGCAATATTACTGTCACTATAATAATACCAGCCTATAACTGTCCCACTGCAGGGCAAAGGCCTCTTCTCATACAGAGAAGGCACGAGCATTGATCACCACGCTTGCTCAAGACGGGTTGGCGATTTCGGACTTATATTAACTACAAGTCCAGGTTTCCTCACGATGTTTTCCTTCACCGATGTCTGTGATGTCTAAGATAAACTTTAGAAAGTACATATGAATTGAAAAGTCACATTGGTACTTGCCCGGATTCGAACCCGCGACCTCTTGTATGAGAACCGGGTGCCTTAACCACTAGGCCATCACGACTACTACTGTCACTACTACTGACAAAATACTTTATGACGCGAGTTCTCTTGACAGATTCAGCCAAATATTTATATTACTTGGATAATATAAACTATACTTTAAAACTATAACAAAAAGGTTTACATTACGTCGCATCGAACACGCAAAAAGATAGAAGCGAAGCATAGCTAAGGCAAAGAAACTATTTCGAAGAATTTTCTTGAACCATTTAACGCTTCAACTGTTTCATTATTAGTAGATAATTACACACATCAGACATGCCAGTGTGGTATCGATTGACAGACAGCACCCAGCTGATGGGTGTGTTTATATATTTAATGCCAGGTCACGTCACTCACTGGGGTGTATGTATGTCAGGTGTACCATGATTGTGGTATTGTTATTAATACAAGTAGGAGAAAGAGAAGCTCTAGGTATATTGTACGCATAGAATGAAAATAATCACAAAAAACGGCCAAGTTATTGATATTTATTTATTTAAGTGCAACTTGCGCGCCCAGGGTCCCAACTACCGCACACACTTGTAGGTAAAGAAAGCTTATTACAGCAATTTTTGTTAAGATCCAAGTGCGGTTGTCAGATTTTTTCTTAACTGGTACTTTCCTTCTGAATTTTGATTCCATTGACAGTCCATAAACGTCCATATCACGAGACCTTGGGATAAAGAGTCAACAGACAAACAGACGGATAACAAAGTGATCTTATAAGAGTTGTGTTTTTTCATTTTAAGTTACAGAACCCTAAAAACAGAAAAACCTACCTACGATTAAAAATTTGGTCCGTGCGAAAATTCCAGGCACACTAAATATAGCGGAACATTTATATGGACATAGCTTCCCATTTCGGCATTCAAGTAAAAAATATTATTACTACATTATAATTTCCTTTCTTTGTTTCAGGTGGTGGTCATGGGCAGCAGCACCACGTCAGACAAGACGATCAACACCAGCACCGACTCCGCGGCCACCGCGCTCACCTCCGTCACCGGCACCGACGACTCCATGGACGCCGAGCCTGATGCCCAAGACCTGTCCGAGCCCAGCCTTATCGACGACCCTAACGTGCCTACCCACCCCCCAAGCACAGCACCCCCACACTACCACAGGCCTACAAACAGCTGTGACATTGAATCCCCAGCGTACACCAAACCACAGTCAGCAACAGACGTCATAGACTCCCCAAGACCTGGTCCGGCCAGATTCGTCTTCGACGTTCCCCTCCCAGACCCCAAAAGACATGAGAAACCAAGAAACAAAACACAAACGCAAGTCAGTCAGACCAGTGTAGCTTCGACTTCAATACAGATACCTTACGACCCGAAAATGGATACTCCGAAGAGTCCAAAGGCGAATCAGGCGAAATATGAGACTCATTTTAAGTTTGAGCCTGATCCGGTGAAGAGGAGAGGGAGTGAGCCGAGAGTGAAGAATAAGCAGAAGATTGAGAAGGAGTACTATAAGGATGAGGTGGCGAAGCTTCGGAGGCAGTTGGAAGGCACGGAGGTGTTCACCACGTCGAGAAGACGGTCGTCTGCGCATCAGCATTCTGTGCCACCGCCGTCTTCTAGAAGACAGTCTACAGGTATGATAATTAATCTTTTTATATGTACTTATTCATTTAACTATTTGAATTGATTGATTTATTCTTGGGTCTAAACTGGAAGGCACACCGGCAACCCAAGGTTCCCATAATTGAGATTGGACTTTTTATTTACTATATAAAACAATATTCTAAAAAGTATTGGGTGAGAACCACAACATCTGGTGTGGATTGTTACTTATTTTTCCAAAAATCCCCACTAGACTGAGTTAATTTAACCTTTCAACGACCAAGCGACAGCTGGCTGTCGCGCTGTTATTGTCTTTCTACTGTGTCTCGAAACACATGTGTTGGACAGATTAACAATTGAGGATTTGTCGGCGGGGATTTCTGGAATAAATCAATCTTTTCTATAGAGACATCTTGAAACTGGTATAACCAACTTTATGACTAGCCAACTCTTGACATTTTAAATGTCTGTGAACAGTTTAATAGAAATAAATGGTTCCACTTCATCTAAAAATTGTCTGTCATGCTCTACACGGTCTAACACATTATAGTGACTCAGCGGTCTATTTCGACTATAGTATGTATTTCAGTGGGGTCCGCTGAAAGATCATTTGTATCTGTTGACATCTGTATTAGTGCCTCCTGCGAAGGTAAAGTCCGCTGTCTTCTTGTAAATGGTTCTCTGTGACAGTTTCACATGTACCAGTTGTATTGTGGCTCCTATTGTACGAATGTCTGTCCGTACATATTCTAAATACAATAATATTTATCATAGATCCTGGATTCTTGATTAACAGTGTCAAAATTCAAAATTCTAGTAGTTTATTACCTCGTTAACTATCTGCCTGTCGAGATACTTTTTTCAGAAACGGGTTAGGGTCAAGTTAAATTTAAATAGGAAATAATAATGGTTCCGACAAACAAATTAATCTCCAGCGGTCTGTGGCCGACTATTATTCTAATTAACCAGCGTTATAATGAATTACCGACAAAAAATCCTAATTTCCGAATAGAATACTAAATCTCCGACAAAATTACTAAGTTAACCGTTAAAGTAGTTAACCGACAACAGAGGTTACGTAAAAATAATCATATTTCTACAACTTGTATGAACTGTTTTAATTTCTATTGTTGGTTATCAAATTTATTTTTTAACTCTTCTTTCTTTTCTTCTTTTTTTTCTTTTCTTTTTTTAATGATGAAAACTGGTTGCAATCTTGACTTTAGGTTAGGTTAGAAGGGGATGGCGGGGTCGTGTGAGCGAGCGAAGCGAGCGAATAGACCCCGCCACCCCCTTCGTGGTAATTTTTTATAAGCCACCCAGGAGTAGGAGCCCCGCGAAGCGGGGCTCCGTCGACCCAGCCCACCCTCGATCATGTATAGAATAAAAGTAAAGGTAAACATTACAAAAGCATGGTTACAAGCATAGTTTTCAGTTGAACGTAATTTATACTGGTAGAGAAGTATTATAGCAATTAAACGTTCATATTTATTTTTCGGAGAATTCAGTATCTAATTCGGTCGTTTCGTCGTTTTTATTCGGAAAAAAGTAGTCGGAAAGTTAATATTTTAGGCAGTAAATTTAATATTTTGAGTAAGTACAATTCTTCTTTTTTTGTCGGAGCTTATTACTACCCAATTTAAATATCAAATACTTAGGTCTACAATCCTTGGTAGTTGTAAAAAAATATAGGTACTTGCATTTCTAAATCAAACCAATCAAAGAATTCGGCGCATATTTTAGTCGAAGGGGCACGAGACACAATAGTTTTTAATTGTTTTATTAACGGCATACAAGTGGTTAATCGCGACTGGCATTTTATGCATTTTTTTCCAATTGCAGCTAGGACAAATAGTTCGAGAATCGTTAACCATTAGACCTACTTTAAACGTGAAACTGGAACCTTTAGAATGACATACAGTAACACACACGACACGGTACATATTCTTGTTGTTCTTCCTCATAAAGCTGTTTTTACGCAAGAAGTTATACAAAAAAAAACAACGGGCCTTAGGCCAGCCATAGACGGCGATCTGCAGTTTCCATACTCAATTCATATCCGCAATACACGGACCGCTCGAGCAGTTCCTGAGCAGTCGCTCTGCGATCGAGTTTTATAACCTATTGCACGACGTCGAGTTTCACCGTACGATACGGTCGACTGCTTAGAGCTTTACAAATAGCAAGTAGTACTATAAATAGCAGTGTTTCTTCATCGAAATCTGTCTTGTAAATGAACTCGCATCAATATTATTTTGCGGTCTAACAACTGCTCCTGTCGTAGTCGACAGCATTATGCGGTCTTGTTGCAGTCGTGTACGAATTCAACGCGACCGTTTTAGAGCAGTCGGTCTCGACTACAACATGCGGTTCGTCTGTAGCCAGCCTAAAGCAAAGGTATGTTGTACAGTTCGTCTCAATCACACAAATAGCCTATCATCTACACTAGGCCTAAACCAAAGTTTAAGCAGATAATTCTTACTACGCCTACAACTACATTAGAATTCTAAATAGTTAGACATGAGCTGAACCGGATAACCGTGTCGTGTCTAAAGCTCGTAACACAGACGATAAGGGACGTTAAATTAGATACAGCTTTTATCGAGTTTCGCATCTAATTTTCTTCGCTGGTTTATGTTCTTCTATCTTTTGCCCGTGGTTTTGCTCGCGTTAGAAAGAGGCAAAAAGCAGCCTGTGTTACTCTTCATCCTTGCAACTATCTTTACTTTAAAAAATCACGTGTCTTCGCTCCGTTTTTTTGTCGTGAAAGAAGGGCAAATAAGATACACTCTTTCCCATTTATATAATGTTAGTCTATGGTTTATGAGCTTAAGCCTGTGACTTCGTTTGAATGTTTTGTGCATGTATGATGTAGGCGATAAATAGTAGTGAAAGTCGTTTCTTGGGGATCAAATTTATTCCGACTTTTAAGAAATCTATTCAATAGGTATTTTCAGTGGTACAGTGTTCGTTTCGTTCGTGAAAAAGCAAAATACAAACATACATGACATTATAAAAAGTATGAATATAATTTGGTGAGTTAATTTCGTCCCCGTACATTTGATTTCCTGGTTGGAAGTTAATTTCCATAGCTTTGACGGCATAATGCTAATTATAACATAAAGCTTATCTTACAAATTGACACATGGAGTCACTTACCCTCGGATTGTGTTACGACAAACAAAACATTGACAAATTGGCAAACATGCGTTGGCTGATTAGATTGGTTGTTGATAATTTAGTTAATTATACTCGTAGTTACTAACCTCGACGGAAGAAAAAATCTACTAATTATTATTAACAGAGTACAAAATCTACTGGCAATCTCATTTCAGTGTTTTCAAAAATTAACCGTTTGAGATTTCTAAGAGCCAATTTAATCTCACTTTTATACCTAGTATAAATCTTAGGCTGACGATAAAATAAAATGTTTGACAGTTAACCGATACCAAAACAAAAAAAAAAACTATTAAAATTGTCAATATGTCAATTTAAACCCCGGGATAACAACTAACACTAGATATAAAAAAAAACGCTGAAAGGACAGCAGACAATTTTCAAAATATATTGTTGGTTTAAAAAAAAACTTGCGCGGCCAAATCTAGAATTATTTCCAATTGCTGTGTGACCACACATAACGCAGAGGGGATCCTTCTTTTGCTCATAATATAGTTTTTGTCCTAATTTAAATTGTCATAATAAGTTAGGCATAATTTGCTTTGTCATACCTAATAATGTTGTGCCATAATTGGTTTTTAGGATACTATATTATTAAGTATAAATATTGTATATCCTATTGTTATTATTCATAACTTTGATATGCATAAAGTTAAAACGCATATTGTTTATTTGTCTCTCGAGCGAATATAGACCCCGCCATCTTCTTCGTGGTTATTTTTTTATAAACCACATATAAGTAGGAGCCCCGCAAAGCGGGGCTCCGTCGGACCAGCCCACCAACGGCAGAAGGTGCGAAAGTGCTATAATGCACAATTGACATAATATTCATTTAGTATATTATTCATTTATATATGCATAATCGCTAAGTTACTTTTAATATATTTAAGAAACTAATTGCAATCTGGACTTTAGGGCACCCCGACTCGGATGGGTTAGGTTAGAAGGGGATAGCGCCATTCCATCATTATTTCTTTATAAACCAACCAGATGTAGGAGCCTCGCGAAGCGGAGCTCCGTCGACTAAGCCCACCCACGATGCTTATAATAGTTATGGTTATGCGTCGTTATGCTTAAGTAAACTTATGCTTTTGGATAATATGCTTATATAATGCTTATAGTAAAAAAATAATTGTGATTAAAAAGTTATGGCAAATGAGTATTATGCGTAACTAATGTTAGGACAAGAAACATTATGCTATGTTAAATTATGACATAAAATTGTAGGAATAAAAATAGAGAACCTAACGCAGACTATTAGTCTTTTAACTGCTTTTTCCTAGTAGTAATAAAAGCGCCACTATTAAGAAAGGGCAGTTTCGGGGTTAAATTAATAGTAGCACCTAGTTTAAGTTACGTGAAATAACTGTTGAAACTGATTTTATGTCAGGCCACGCAATTTTTTTTTTGGACTTAAAATCTTAGTTACCTAAAATAACCCCTCAAAGTTAAGACCAGACTAGTGCAGATTCCAACGACCAACCGACAGCCAGCTGTCGGGCTGCTATTGTCTTTCTATTGTGTCTCAAATCACATGTGTTCGAAAGATCAAACCAATTAAACATCTCAACATTTCTCCCCAGCCGCCCAAGTCCACGTGACAGCCAACCCTCTGGACTCAGCAGCCAGCACCATCCCAGCTGGAAGGACCACTATCGTGGTGCAGCAGCCGTCCCTCTCCCTGGACTACGGGGGCTGTGCCACCATCCTCGTGCGCGATGGAGATGAGAGACGGAAGAGCAGGGTCTGCAGTGACCACATACAGCAACTCTTGGATGTTACCAGCCAGTTTACGTCTGAAGATCTGCATGAGTTTGATAAGAGGTAAGGTTTTTCTGGAGATCATCATCATCATCATTAGCCGATAGGCGTCCACTGCTGGACAAACCCCACCCTAAAGATTTTCACGTGCATCGGTCCTGCGCCACCCGCATCCAGCGAGACCCGGCGATCTTGATGAGATCATCGGTCCATCTTGCGGGAGGCCTGCCCACGCGGCGTTTACCGGTACGCGGCCGCTACTCGAGAACCTTTCCGCCCCAACGGCCGTCAGTTCTACGAGCTATGTGCCCAAGCCCGAGCAAAGCTGTTCCTGGAGATATCCTGCCCTTTTTTTGGTCGGAAATCTTCAAATAATTTCTCTCGCTCTGGGGAAGCGCAAATGTCAGACTTCTACTGACTAAAAAACCACTCTACTAGTGATTCATTTTATTTACCTTAGTCAAAATTTGAATCAGAACGAAACACAATTTGGAGAGCATTTATTCGCCTTATAAACACACTATGCTATACAAAATCGGTGAGGAAGTAGCCAACTCATAAATAGGAAGTCAATTGATTGTTAGTGTCAAATACCCTATTGAGGTCCAATAACAAAGGTGACCCCTTAGTAACCAGAAACCACGTCAGGCTGAGAGACATGGAAACAATAAGGAAATGAGCCTTTTTCCTGCCATGACGGGTAGACGCGGGGTCGGAATAACCTGGTTTTATAATTTACCACAAATAGTCTCAAATATTTTATAATTCTATCTGTAAACAGATAGAGTTAAAAAATATTATAATCAAGAAAATATTAACTGCAACCTTGTTTCTTCTTGTTCTTGTTGTCTTGAATTTGATACTTGAAGAGTTATTTCATATTTTTATATCTGTCCCCCGCTTTACTACCCGCGTCTGATTGCTTCTGCTCTGCTCTCTAGAGCTATAGCGTGATACTATGTATCTGATCCACTTTCTCATACATTTAGCTATCATACATAGAAAAACGAAACAAAAATTCTTTAGCATTTTTTAAGTCAACAGATATAACAGATAGTATTGATTCGTTCGTCTCGATATTTACATGATATTTGTCAGACACAGTAGTAACTATATTGTGTGTGCCGACTAATGGCCCGAGCGCCAAGGATAGAGTTACAAATGTACCACTAAAATGTGTTTCTGTAATAACAAGGAATAATAAAAAGCTAAGGATTCTTAGGATTGTGCTTTAGACACATACATACGTATAAACTTTTGTATTCATCATCTCCAAGCCTTCTCCCAATTATGTTAGAATCAGCTTCTAGCCTCACCGGATTAAGCTGTATACCAGTATTTACGTAGCGACTGCCTATCAGACCTTCACACCCCAGTTGTTGGGCGACACGGTAAACTTTGGTTCGGCTGCTCAGACTATACGTATTAAGATTTAAAATAAAAAATTTAAGAGCAATTTTTTACTTCCATGTTGCTCTCTTTAAGGAATTGGTGAAACTTTACCTATTTATCATAAAGATAAATGAAGTAGTCAATGTTATCGTTCGAACGTCTTTAATTACCGACTCAAATAGCCGTTTTATTTCACAAAGAAAAATCTTAGCGTGCGATCAACCAATAATTACAAAACTATCACATCAAATGACCGATCATTTTAATCACTTACAACAAAAGAAAGCCACAAATTAACACGCGACTTCGAAAAGAAGCGCGACTTCAACTTTGCCGCGTAAAAGCCTCCTTTGTGACATTTCTTTTTAAAAAGATAAAAGGCGTTTCTTTTTTCTTTTGTGGAGGTAATTCGCTTTGCGTGCGCTGAGAGCTAGACGAAACTTTTTAAATGTCGCCATCTCTCGCAAACGCGTCTTTTATATTCAATTTGTCGGTGAGTGGCCTTAATTGGGTGGCGGTGTGAATGGGACACTTTATTGGTTGGTTTTTAATTTTTATATCACCGACACTAGGAAAGATTTTTCTGAACTATGTTGTGTCTGCTTCCAGTTTAACGGGAAACAGTTGACCAGTGTTATTTATGGAGCCAATGTCTTTTGGGGCTCTACAACCCATATAATGGGTAAACTTCGTCTGTGTGGAATAATAGTTTCCTTTCCCGGGGGATTTCTGGGATGAAAACTATCCTATGTCCTTTCTCGGGTCCTAGACTATATCTGTACCTCATTCAAATCGGTTCAGTGGTTCAGGCGCGAAGAAGAGACAGACAGACAGAGTTACTTTCGCATTTATAATATATGTATGGATTTAGTTTATCCGTAACGACTGCCAAAGCTCTACGAATGACAACCAAGTCAAATGGCTTATGGCCCTTTCCGGGGCATGGGAATACGGGATAACACTTTAAAAGAATAAATTGAGAAGGCACATTGACACTTGCCCCAGGTTTCGAACCTGCAACTCCACGCATGAAAGACGGACGCCTTAACCAATACAAGGCTGTTCCTGGCAATAAATATTTGAAATAGACCTGATGACACAGGTCAATGAGGTAATATTTTAGCTTAATAGCTCTTCAACTACTTTTAAGAGTGTATCGGTCCTCCTACCAAACATACCATACAATAGCATTATAAACTTCCTAAAAAAATATTAATCTTATACTATGTAATGTAACGAAAGCTGAAAGACAATTTAGTCATCACTTGAGTCAGGTAAGAAAAATAGTTAACCCTCTGCTCTTATAAATATAAAATGAAAGAACGTAAATACTCAGCACATTTGAAATGCTATTAAATCTCAAATATCGGGCTCTCGTCTCTAGGGGCGAGGGACACTATACAGATACATGCAGAAGTATTTTATATAAGAGTATTAAGCCATTTTTTGTTATTTGTGTGCGTGAATATGTATTGTCTTTCTTAGTCTATCTATCTATCTATATCTATGTAAAGAAGTTAATACTCCTTTAATTCGAATTTTGTCTATTAACGAAATGTCAGAAGTTTTTTTGGTTTGTCAAGTGATTGTTGGAAAATATGTGAAAAACTCATGTTTAAAATAAATATCTAATAGTAATTGCATAAAATGTGTTAGAAGAATAAACTTTAATGTCGTTTCTTTGTAACAGGTTTGTATTAATTTTATTGTGTGTGTGTAACTTGTAAAATATTTTCAATAGCTTAAAAAATAAAACATCTTTGTTACAGAGCAACAACACGTTTATTCTTTGTTAATAGAGTTTAATAGAAGAGAGATCTTATCTTATCGTTTTATAAGATCTCTCTTCTATTAAACTCTATTAACAAAGAATAAACGTGTTGTTGCTCTGTAACAAAGAATTTATTATTTTTTAAGCTATTGAAAATATTTTACAAGTTACACACACACAATAAAATTAATACAAACCTGTAACAAAGAAACGACATTAAAGTTTATTCTTCTAACACATTTTATGCAATTACTATTAGATATTTATTTTAAACATGAGTTTTTCACATATTTTCCAACAATCACTTGACAAACCAAAAAAACTTCTGACATTTCGTTAATAGACAAAATTCGAATTAAAGGAGTATTAACTTCTTTACATCTCCCCCCCTCGGGGGAAAAAAAAAATCCACGGGTTACTTTTCTTTTTCTTCAATTTAAAATATATTTTATTCTTCTATATGTGCTGGGATAAGCTTGGTGATGTGGAAAAGATTTGATTCTGTTTTCCTATGCCCAGTATTAATTTTATATATGGATTTGGAAACTTTTTCCATAATTTGAAAAGGTCCAATTTTCAGCTCATCCAGTTTCTTCCTGTTTAATCTATTCCCGTTTTCCACGTAGACCATGTCGCCAACATTGAATTCACAGTCTTTTCTTCTCTTATCAAACATAATTTTGTTGTAATTATGTGATTTAAGTGTATTTTCTAAAGCTGTTTTTCTATCTTTAGCCCAGTGACTTTGTGCTTTTTCTTCTTTTAATTCCTCTGGTAAAATTGCAGCATTCATGCCATACAAAAGGTAACTCGGGGAGAAACCAGTTACTGAATGAATCGTACGATTATATTTGTCTACACATTCGTGAGCTACTGTCGTCCAGGCTCTACTATTTCCATCTTCATTCATTTTGCACCGTATTTTATTAATCAATGTTTGGTTTAATCGCTCATTTAGTCCATTAGAGAATGGTGCATTCACTGCAGTGAACACAATAGGTATTTGTTTGTCCTCTAAATATCTCTTAAATTCTTTAGAATTGATGCCTGGATACTGGTCAGTGAGAAGCATCCCAATGTCTGCTGCTCCAGATATATTTGAAATTAACCTTATGAAATCATTTGCACTCTGTGTTTTCGATGTTAAAATAAATGCGTATCTTGTAAAGTGATCCACTAATAAATGTAGGTACTTCTTTGTGGACCTTGAGCCTCCAAAGCCTCCTATTGTGTCTATAGAGACTATATCAAATGGCTTTGTAGCCGGACCCAGGTGTGACATAAAACCAATTTTCTCTTGTCCTCTTGACTTGTTCTTTATACAGATTTCACAGTTTTTACATATTTCTTTGATATTTTTTGTCAAGTTTTTAGCCATGTATAGTGGAGTAAGTGTCTTTTGCATCTGTTGAATTCCAATGTGACAAAGATTCTTGTGTATATTTTTTATAAATTCTTTATTAAATTGCTCTGATAGCATTATTTTTTCTTTACTTCATATTTTTTTTAATAAATATTTTGTTTTTTCAACATTTTATCTTTATTCTTCTGTATTTCTTCATTATTTTTCTGATCCCTTAAAATATCTTCTAAACTAATTAAGTTTACAATCTTCAGTTGTTCATCATTGTTCTCATTTGACTCTAGTACAGGATTTCTGCTTAGGCAATCCGCTTCTAGATTATCTTTTCCTGGAGAATACTTTATATTAAAGTCATACTGTGACAGATAATACATCAAGTCTCCTAGTTCCTCATCAGTTCTTGATTTTAAATTCATATTTTCTAGGGGTTTATGGTCAGAGTAAACAGTAAACGATTTTCCTATTAACCAATATTGCCAGTATCGCACTGCTTCTTTAATGGCTAAACACTCTAAGTAAATGGCTTTTTTCTTTTTTTGAGTAGCATTTAACTTCTTTGAAAAGTAAGCGACTGGCTTCTCTTTCCCATTAGGCTGCATCTGTTTTAATATGGCTCCAACCCCTTCAATAGAAGCATCTGTGTAAATTGAGATTGGCAAATCTTTATCATAAATTTCTAAAACTGGTTGTGAGCATAATATATTTTTTATTCTATCAAAAGCTTCTTGGCATTTATCAGTCCAAATAAATTTTTGATTTTTCCTTAATAAGTTATGCAATGGATCTAATATTATTGCACTTTTGTGAATGTATTCATGATAATAATTAATTTTTCCCAAGAACTGTCTAACATTTTTCTGTGTCTTTGGAATAGGAAAATTTCTTATTGATATTAGATTGTCTTTCAATGGTTTTACAGAATTGTTTTGTATTATGTGGCCCAGGTATTTTACAGAATCAGTTGCAAATGTGCATTTTTGAAATTTCAATTTAAATCCTTCTTTTTTAATAGCTTCTAACAGTTGTTTTAGATGATGAATATGTTGTTCAAAAGATTTTGAAAATATTAATATGTCATCAATATAGTTAACCGCAAAATCTGTAAGTTTGTACTTTCTGAGTATATTGCTCAAAATCCTTTGGAATATTGCAGATGCCGTTTTCAATCCGAACGGAAGGCACGTCCACTGAAAGTGTCCTTCTTGAGTTACAAATCCTGTCTTTTTTCTGTCTTCTATTCTTAATGGTATAGACCAAAATGCAGAATTCACATCTAAACTAGTAAAATAATTACAATTTCTGGTTTTTATCATTAAGTCTTCTATTAAAGGAAATGGTTGGGCCTCCGGTACTACTATTTTGTTCAACTCTCTGAAGTCAATACATAATCTAGATTTTTTATTTTCTTCTTTCTTAAACGCCAGGGTAACTGGTGCAGCAAATGGACTATAAGATTCTTCTATAAGTTTGTTGTCCAGCAAGTTTGCTATTTGTGTCTCTATTTCTTTCTTATCTTCTATAGTACATCGGTATGGCCTCTTTCCACAATACTTGTCTATTAATAAATCTATTCTAGCTTCATAACCACTGACTGTACCAACATCATATTTATTTTTTGCAAATATTGTACTATATTCATCAATTAATTTATTTATTACTAATTTCTGATGCTCATTTAGATGATCTATTTTTATTTTAAACTCTTCTTCTTTTACATGTTCATTAAAATTAATTTTATATTCAATATTTTCTGTGCTTTTTGTTTCTTCATCATTGGATCTTGTATTCATTTTATTTGGGCATTGTTTCTGAATTATGTCTAAGTCTTCATTTTGTATTAGTTTAAACTTCTTTATCAAGTCTAATCCAATCAGAAAATCATACTTAAAAGTGTTTTCTTCAATAATGTACACATCTACATTTTTCTCTATCTCAAATATTTTGATCTTAACATTTATCAAACCACTAGTTTTCTGGACACCATTAATAGTAACTAAGTTTGCTACATTCATACTATTTCCTTTTCCTTTTAGTTTTAAAAGCTTGGAATTAATCAAGGAGACATTAGACCCTGAATCATAAATTCCATCTATTTCTAATACATCGTTTAATAGCAGTTTTACTTTTATTAATGGTGTCACTACTAGTTTTTTTGATAATTGTCATTTAGTTCAGCTTCAATTACTAAGTTATTAACATGTTTGATATTGTTTCCTTTTATTTTTTCATTTTCATTTGCTTTAAACCAGCATGCAGATTCGGGGTGATAGCGTATTCCTTTATTTAATTTCTCACAATTTTTACATGGGCTTTTATCTTCGATCTTGTTGTAGCTTATTGGATTTTCATATTTTCTGTAAACTGGATTTTTCTTTTTAATGACCATATGCTCATATTTTCTCACTTCATTGAATAAATCAACTGTATCTCTTAATATTTCTCTATCAATCTTAGTTAATATGAATTCCGGCAAACCAGCAGCAATAAGATCTATCATCGTTCCCGTATCAATAGAGTTTCTCATATCAAGTAGCAACTTTTCTTTTTTTATAGCATAATCTACTAATAATCCATCTCTATATTTAAATGATAATGCATAGGTAACATGGTTCCAGCCTCTATTGGTAAAAGATGCACAGAATTTGTCTTTCCATATTTTCCACTCCGAATCCCTGGTGAGTTTTATCATCATAGAACTGTACCAGTCTATACAGCTTCTATCCATAAACAACCTGAGAATTTCAATTTTCTTTATATCATCCATTATATTGAAACGCTGGCATTCTTTTTCAAATATGTCAATCCATTGGTTTGCATTGCTATTTTTTCCTGTGAACTTCTCAATCACAAATTTATCCGCAATATGTTTTAAGTTCTGTTCCTTAGTCTCTTGTGAATTTTCTATCATTTTCTCCAATATTTTTTCCAGTACACTTGTGTCATTAATTTGAGCAGTTGTAGTTGGTTTTTCATTCACTTCCTCTAGATATTGGTTTTCAAATTGCAGGTTACCATCTTCATCTAAATAAGTTTCTCTGAGTTCTTTTGTCAGTGTAATCCAAATATTTCGTGTTTGGTATCTTTTCTTTAGACTACTTCTTACTTTTGTAAAGGCAGGCGTTTTAATAAGCTCAGTGTGGCATCTAACTAATTGAGCCTCCTCTGGTATAGCGTAAACTTTTTCCTCACACGTAGCAACTGAGGTTAAACACAATAGGTTCGATTTTCCGTCGCTTGATGGCAATATTTTAAATTCAAAACGAAGTTTCTCCATGTTTGATGATATAAGCAGAAATGTCGTTTTATAGCGTATTCCTTTATTTAATTTCTCACAATTTTTACATGGGCTTTTATCTTCGATCTTGTTGAAGCTTATTGGATTTTCATATTTTCTGTAAACTGGATTTTTCTTTTTAATGACCATATGCTCATATTTTCTCACTTCATTGAATAAATCAACTGTATCTCTTAATATTTCTCTATCAATCTTAGTTAATATGAAAATCGTTTACTGTTTACTCTGACCATAAACCCCTAGAAAATATGAATTTAAAATCAAGAACTGATGAGGAACTAGGAGACTTGATGTATTATCTGTCACAGTATGACTTTAATATAAAGTATTCTCCAGGAAAAGATAATCTAGAAGCGGATTGCCTAAGCAGAAATCCTGTACTAGAGTCAAATGAGAACAATGATGAACAACTGAAGATTGTAAACTTAATTAGTCTAGAAGATATTATAAGGGATCAGAAAAAGAATGAAGAAATACAGAAGAACAAAGATAAAATGTTGAAAAAACAAAATATTTATTATAAAAAAGTCGGAAGTAAAGAAAAAATAATGCTATCAGAGCAATTTAGCAAAGAATTTATAAAAAATATACACAAGAATTTTTGTCACATTGGAATTCAACAGATGCAAAAGACACTTACTCCACTATACACGGCTAAAAACTTGACAAAAAATATCAAAGAAATATGTAAAAACTGTGAAATCTGTATAAAGAACAAGTCAAGAGGACAAGAGAAAATTGGTTTTATGTCACACCTGGGTCCGGCTACAAAGCCATTTGATATAGTCTCTATAGACACAATAGGAGGCTTTGGAGGCTCAAGGTCCACAAAGAAGTACCTACATTTATTAGTGGATCACTTTACAAGATACGCATTTATTTTAACATCGAAAACACAGAGTGCAAATGATTTCATAAGGTTAATTTCAAATATATCTGGAGCAGCAGACATTGGGATGCTTCTCACTGACCAGTATCCAGGCATCAATTCTAAAGAATTTAAGAGATATTTAGAGGACAAACAAATACCTATTGTGTTCACTGCAGTGAATGCACCATTCTCTAATGGACTAAATGAGCGATTAAACCAAACATTGATTAATAAAATACGGTGCAAAATGAATGAAGATGGAAATAGTAGAGCCTGGACGACAGTAGCTCACGAATGTGTAGACAAATATAATCGTACGATTCATTCAGTAACTGGTTTCTCCCCGAGTTACCTTTTGTATGGCATGAATGCTGCAATTTTACCAGAGGAATTAAAAGAAGAAAAAGCACAAAGTCACTGGGCTAAAGATAGAAAAACAGCTTTAGAAAATACACTTAAATCACATAATTACAACAAAATTATGTTTGATAAGAGAAGAAAAGACTGTGAATTCAATGTTGGCGACATGGTCTACGTGGAAAACGGGAATAGATTAAACAGGAAGAAACTGGATGAGCTGAAAATTGGACCTTTTCAAATTATGGAAAAAGTTTCCAAATCCATATATAAAATTAATACTGGGCATAGGAAAACAGAATCAAATCTTTTCCACATCACCAAGCTTATCCCAGCACATATAGAAGAATAAAATATATTTTAAATTGAAGAAAAAGAAAAGTAACCCGTGGATTTTTTTTTTCCCCCGAGGGGGGGAGATGTAAAGAAGTTAATACTCCTTTAATTCGAATTTTGTCTATTAACGAAATGTCAGAAGTTTTTTTGGTTTGTCAAGTGATTGTTGGAAAATATGTGAAAAACTCATGTTTAAAATAAATATCTAATAGTAATTGCATAAAATGTGTTAGAAGAATAAACTTTAATGTCGTTTCTTTGTTACAGGTTTGTATTAATTTTATTGTGTGTGTGTAACTTGTAAAATATTTTCAATAGCTTAAAAAATAAAACATCTTTGTTACAGAGCAACAACACGTTTATTCTTTGTTAATAGAGTTTAATAGAAGAGAGATCTTATATCTATATTCTATATCTATATATCTATATCTATATATATATATAAAACAAAGTCGGGTTTGTTACAACACTTATAACTCGAGATCGGCTAGACCAATTTTCATGGTTTTTGGTTCGTTGGATTTGTCCCCACCCTGAATAGCAGAATACATCTTAAAAATAATGAAAAATCGACGAGAACATAATTATAAAAGATGAATCATTTTCCCCTATAGTAAGTTAATTCTAAATTCAATTAAAGATTGAAAACTTAAGAGAACAATAGTACTAGGAGCGCAGTAATGTGAAGTGATAATGTGAGAAAATTTAAAATACTGAGATACTTAGTACTTAAATCAATCAAAAGTACTAGGCGCGCAGTTGTGTGAAGTGGTTAATAGAAAATGTGAGCGCAATTTTAAGAAAATATATGTTTATGAACTTAAATAATATCCATCCATACTAATATTATAAATGGGAAAGTAAGTCTGTCTGTCTGTCTGTTTGTCTTTCTTTCACGGCAAAACGGAGCGACGAATTGACGTGATTTTTTATACATAGGCTACTTTTTGTCTCTTTTTAACGCGAGCGAAGCCGCGGGCAAAAGCTAGTATCTATATATATGAAAGAAAGTCGTGTTAGTTACACATTTTATAACTCAAGAACGGCAGAACCGATTAGGCTGAAAATTGGTGGGGAGTTAGCTTAGGACCAGGGGACGGACATAGAATACTTTTTATCTTCTTCTTTTTAGTAAACAAAAATCCGATATAACGCGGGTGAAACCGCGGGGAACAGTTAGTAATTATATAATACACAATGGTAGACTGACTGTGTGTTATTTATACGTTAAACTTTATGCCCGAAATTAAAATAAAAACTATTTTTCTACCGGTTTACCTTAGGGTGATGTAGAGACAAAACATAGTAGGTGCAAAGATACAGAAAATTGCCAAGAGAAAACATACATCCATACTAATATTATAAATGGGAAAGTGTGTCTGTCTGTCTGTATGTTTGTCTTTCTTTCATGGCAAAACGGAGCGACGAATTGACGTGATTTTTTAAGTGGAGATAGTTGAAGGGATGGAGAGTAACATAGGCTACTTTCTGTCTCTTTCTAACGCGAGCTAAGCCGTGGGCAAAAGCTAGTACATATATATTTATATGAACCGACTGGTAATAAATCATCACCAAATCGCGGTTTTTAGTGATATAAACTTGGAGGATGTGCTAACATTTTTACTAATCGCCAGATTGTATTAGATTTTAACTTTTTTAAATTATGAGAAGTACTTTTCTCATTACGTATAGACATTCTAATCTCAGCAACAAGTGGTACTTCTGTATCTTCCGCGCACGTCACACGTCACACGTACTCCGCCGGCGGAGAACAGCGGAGCGGAAACACTATCCGCTGCGGCGCGTGCGCTTTGTGCCACTAAACGTATTACTTCCGCCGTTTTAACTACTATTAATGTTAAATGCTATTTGTCGGAGAACAAGCGCTTTTGTTAGACTTTTCAGGAAATGATGTAGGATTTTTTTTGTTTGAATGTGATATTGTAAGGTTGAAGTGTGTAGGTCGTTTCGTGATTTTTGTGCTATGTTTTTTTTGTAAGGGCGTCTTGATAAGGATATTTAATACTCTCTCAGGCAAAAATTACAGAATGTTTTTATGAAACCGCGATAATATAGATAGGAAGATACGCAACATACCATCTCGCTATGAAACACTGAATGTAGTAGCCAAAAACCTAACGCAAGTGCTACCGCGGGGAAAGCTAGGTTAATCAATAAGTACTGATACACTTCACTAGTGTATGCCAATCGTCCTTTAAAGATCTTTTAACGTTATGAAATCTATCTTAATATATCTATATAAATGGTGAAAATTTTAAAATCATCCGAACAATGCAAAAAGCTTGCCAGCATTGCCAATTCGTTCCAAAAACATTCCACAAACCTTCAAAATTCCATTAAATACAAACATTAAACATGAAATGAGGGAAAATATCCTTTTACAAGCACTTGTGCATAACCCAGTTGATTCCTCCCGAGGGTACGCAGCATCCTCCTCTCCGCCGAAGGGAAATCGTATCCTCTGTCATAACCTGCCCTAAGCTTAAGGCTAGGGTCATAAAGGCAGCGGAGAGGTTAGGCGGTTTGACTAATTTGTCTATCATTTCAATATTGTAATACGTGAAGTATATCGTAGCTGTAATTTTTTTTACACTATTTTTTCTGTTACATACTTAGTCGTTCTGACATTGTCTTCAGATATTAATTCATTCAACGTATGTGCCTTATTTCTTATCAACTCCACTCAAATCATAGAATCATGGGAGACTAGATTCAATTATTTTGAAATGTAATTGACGTTCTTAAAATGCTCTACTGGTCTAATGAAAATAAAGAGTTTGACTTTGCCTAAACTGCCTCTCCACTCCTCTCATCATCTCCCTAGCTTTTTTCCAACTATGTTAGGGTCGGCTTCCAAACCAACGAGATTCAGCTGCAGTGTTTCACATGAAGTGACTGCCTATCATACCTCTAAAACCCATTTAGATAACACGGTACTCCTTGGTCAAGCCGATTGACAGGCTCGGCTGAAAATGAGGACCAACGACTTTTACATGCTTTCGAGGCATGGGATATCAGCGATGTCCAATATAAACTCTAGAAAGTGAGTACATTGAAAACGTCACATTGGTGTTTGTCTGGATTCAAATCCACAACCTTTTACGTTGACGAGGCCATCACGACAATTGCTGCCTTCGAGGCTAGAACCATTTTATAAATCAATGTATTGAACGCGCCGCTCTCCGCGCCGCTTACTTAGTGACCATATCCTTATACGTACTGAGAGCTGCGGATTACTTCCGTAGGCTTTTATAAAAGATGGCGCACTCCAGATGTGAGAGCTAACTGAAAAATACAGCTTAATATTTAGAGTTATTTATAGAACATGACAAACCATAATATTTTTAGCTACTAGAACATAAAGTGTCATGAATTCTCCAGTGCATTCATAAATTGTTAAAATTTTAATCGATTATGATGAAGAAAGTTTTGTGTAGTGATGATGAAAATTTGTTTTAAAAAGTGTTGAAGATAAAGTGATACAAAAAGTAGAAGCTATTTTAATTGCGTGCTGAAAAAAAAAAGCTAATTGACTGGTTTTTTTACATAAAAAAACCGACTGTTTTTTATGTGATAATGATAACACAAGACTTAGACCTAAATCTGTCTCAAACTCAGATAAATTAATGTAGCTTAGCAAGGCAATCTTATTCTAATACTTCTAGAGTATATTTTTTATTATCCAAGTAACGCAATTTTTTTTGCCAAATACACCAAGTGATGTAACACAATTAGAATTACGTTGAGAAGAAATTGAAATTGTTTATTATGCAAGTAGGATATCACTTTTACATGTCGTTTTATTAAACTAGATGGAGCCGGCATTTCCTAGCTGACTACCTCTGAGAAGAAATGCCGAAACAAACTCAAAGGATTATCGTCTCTTTTAAAGTCCAGACATAGATTTCAATTTTTTTTTGTGCAACAAACCATGCAGAATACGTTTCGGTCAGACCTCTTGAGGAAAGTTCCAATTACAATATTTAGGTACACCTGCCTCAACAAGCATCGTGAGCTCAACTTTATCTTAAGGAGCTCCACGAACCGACACAATATTACTTGTAAAAACTTAAAAAGTGGGCTTGCAAGCCGCGTGTAAAATAGTTATATAGTGCATTCTACATGATTTGTACACTTATAATAATAATATGAATGTTTTTTTTATAAGTACACAAAAAAAAATATTCTAGTGTGGAAGAATATATGACAAGACTTAGCAAATGATTTAACTGTCCATAATAATATTATTGTCACTGTCTTTCAACTGTGAAATTACCTTGAAAAGATAAAGCCAGGGAATACAGCTAAGTTAATGTATACTAAGTAACTTATTATCTTGGCCTTAGACTTAAAACTTCAGTTTTTAAAGCATAATACTTAAAAGTGAAAAATGAAAGTGTAATATCAAAATGCCGGCTATTCGCTTCAGTGTTACTGTAGATGACATGTCTACTACGTACCCTGGAGAAAAGGACGATGAGTAAGTTTAATGTTTACTAGCTGTTCCTCGCAGTTTCACCCGCGTTACGTTAGGTTTTTGGTTACTGCCTCGCTCCCGTGTGACATAGCGTGATGTTATATAGCCCATGTTACTCAGGGATAATTTAGCTTTCGAATGGTGAAAGAATTTTTAAAATCGGTCCTGTAGTTTTTGAGCCTATTCATTACAATCAAACAAACAAAGTTTTCCTCTTTATAATATTAGTGTAAACTAGCTTCCGCCCGCGGCTTTGCCCGCGTGGATTTAGAAACTTCCATCCCCTATTTTAACCCTTTCAGAGTTGGAATTTCAAAAAATATTTTCTTAGTGAATGCTTAGTCTTCACAAAGAACACATACATAACATGCTCCAAGTTTCATGTCAATGTCAAAAAAACCCAACGTACAATTAACTGTCGGAGAAGTCATCTCGTGTTCTTGGATATAAGAACACGTGTATGATCTCGATACTATAATTTAATAACCGTACAATTGTCATTTAAACTGAAATATTATTTTCAAACTGGACATTGGCAAAAATCACCGAAAATTCGGTGGATTGCGATAATAAATATAAAAGTTGAAGTTGATAACTCTCGGTTTTAAACCAACGTTTTGTAAATATTTAAGAAACGAAGTACTATTTTTTTTCTAACTTGTGTATGTAACGTTAACCAACCATTTAAAACAACCCTTTAGTACTTTCCAAGTCACAAACTCTTTTTTGAGTAACCAAAAAACGGTAATTTTCCTCAATTAAAAAATATCGCCTCCATTTTACGGAAACCTTATCGCATTTCCAATCAACAAGAATAATGATTCAGCCAAGAATCGAACGGGTGACCTACCAATAGTTATTAAAAACCTCGCGATAGGGCTGTAGTCTTGATATCGGCTATTAATTTCGCATTATCGGGAACCGGAGGCGCTTCAGTTAGTTCCGGACTGTTGCGGACCAACCCGACCCCTCTGACCCGTATTTCGAACTGTTATTTTGACCTTTTTTTCCAATTAGAGCGGAATTATTTGGTTGTCAGTTCAAATATTGTAAACGCGGCGCTTTTTGAAAGAGGCAATTTGTATTTTTTTTTCGTTTGTAGGTTCTCTGATAGTGCTGGTCCGATTATTAAATAATGTTACGAATTAAAAGCACTTTATTAAATACTTGTCTATATACTATGTATTACATTTGAAATTGGCTATCGCTTAACTGTCATATCTTAATTATTTATGGAATTAATTTACATTGCTCTTCACTTTTATGAGTTTAACATAGATATAGAAGCAACACAATAAATGTTTGATTTAATTAAACCTTCGGACACACGTGATTCGAGACACAATAGAAAGACAATAGCAGCGCGACAGCCGGCTGTCGATCGATTTGATTGTAATGGTTAACACTGAAGCTACTGGACCAATCCCAAACATACATAAACTTCTTGTAAATGCTCTTCTAATTGGTTTGACATTTAAACTAGGTACGTAGGTACGTCAAGTTCTGTGATATGTTACATTATTCATTCTTTGACCCCAATCTATGAAGTTAGTTTCAAACAATAAATGTAATGCCAACAGTGGCCATTTATTGAAATTCAAAAAAAAGCGTCTTAATATTGTCATATTTTATGTCATACTTTATATATTAACATATACTATTTATCCATATATGCGTGGATTTTTCCTAAATTTTCTTTGCTATAAACCTCACGGAGCCCGAGACCTTTCCAACGAATGCAAAACCGTGGAAATCGGTTCGTGCGTTCCGGAGTTATAGCGTCAGGAAGGAAAACCCGACTTATTTTTATATAGTAGAAGATTAGTAATACAAATCATCTCGCTAACCTCTTTCCCAAACTATGTTGTATTCAACATGATTACTAATACTAAAACTGTTCGTTTCCAATAGACTATAAAAAAGGAACTTTGAACCATCATTCATAAGTACACAAAAATGTTCTCCTGTGAACTATTTCGGCAGAATCGTGGTGCCACTACCATAAAAGCCGTTCATAAAAACTTTACGTTACAACAAAAGGCAAAATAACATATTCGCGTCACGCCGGGTGTCACTACTCGATTCTACATCCCCGTTAAATATGTAACAAGTAACCGTTTGGACCCCAAACTTTAGGGTCTACCCGGAACTGTGACGTCCTTCGCATCGATAATATTTGACGACCGGTCACTGTACATAAGTTAAATGCTTACGGCCTCAAATTGTTTGCTGGATTAACGTTTTCACACTTTCGGTCGGTACCACTAATCTAAAAGCACCATACTTGTATAGATAGTATACTAGGTTTTGCCCGCAGCTACGTTCGCGTTAGAAACAGACAAAAAGTAGCCTATGTCACTCCATCCCTTCAACTATCTTCACTTAAAAACCACGTCAATTTGTGACAAACAGACAGACAGACACATACAATTTCCCATTACCGTGCGAAGCTGACTTACCTGTATAAAACTCAGTCTAAATTCATTTAAAAACGTTTCTCTTAAGTATTTAATAACTGTATTGCTTTTCATAAGTACTTTAATCTCTGCTTGGATATCTAATATCAAGTATTTCTACTTGCAGAGAGATCATTATAGACCCTGTAATAATATAATAATAATAATAATACTGTCCTACTGCTGGGCAAAGGCCTCTTCTCATACAGAGAAGGCACGAGCATTGATCACCACGCTTGCTCACGGCGGGTTGGCGATTTCGGACTTATATTAACTACAAGTCCAAGTTTCCTCACGATGTTTTCCTTCACCGATGTCTGTGATGTCTAAGATAAACTTTAGAAAGTACATATGAATTGAAAAAGTCACATTGGTACTTGCCCGGATTCGAACCCGCAACCTCTTGCATGAGAGGCGGGCGCCTTAACCACTAGGCCTGTAATAATATATCTAATAAAAATAGTACCAGCCTATTATTATGTATTACCATCCCAAAGCAGGGCAAATGCCTCTTCTATGATAGTGATTTCAGACTTATTTCACTACAAGTCTAGGTCCAAGAAAAACTTTAGAAAGGACATAAATAATTATGAATTGAAAGAGTCACATTGATACATATCCGGATTAGAACCCACAACCTCTTGCATAAGTGCGAGCGCCTTAACAACTAGGCATCACGGCCTACTGACCCAGTAAGGCACAGCAAAAAAGACTACCAGAGAGGAAGCCCTAACTAACCTAATTTCTTTCTCCCCACCGCAACAATACCCCAATCCTAACTACATACTCCCCCTTATCACTGACCTTATCAATTCTCCCTCACGTCAGCGACTGACAACAAATTAAAACTTCAATTAATTGTTGAGCGAACCAATCTGACGGTAATTGCCACTAACCACTCGCCACTGGTTATTACCGGCTTACTGTAACCTCTTCGGAAATTGGAATTGTTCTAGTAACTGTCCGATGTTGGTGAAGCCTTAAATTATGGTTTTGGTAGAAAATGTCGGTAGAAAATGTGGTTGGTAGAGGAAATTGTTTGTGTTTTGTTTCAGTCGGTTTTATGCAGCTTGGTTTAATTTGCTTGTGAACTCTTAGATCAGGCCGTGTTATTTTTAGTTATTTATTTTAGTCTTATTTATAAGTTTTGTACATACTTTATTTAATATTTATTTAGAATTTTATCTCATTATAGTCAAATTAAAATGTAAATAAACAAGCCGACGTCCAAAGCTTACACTTTTACCATTATTATAATAGCTTATACTTTCCTATTTTTAATATTAGTATGAGATATGAATATCCATAATTATGTAAATGGTATACCTTTTCCCGAAACAATAAAGGATTAAACGTGTACATACAAAAGGGTTAAGTGGGATACATTTCATAATCCTCTTATGAAAAATATAACCACTCTATAGATGATTTCAGAAGGTTAACCAAAGTTACACGAGTCATTAACAATATTAGATTGTAATTCTTGCAACAAAGGTTTTTCGTTCAAAAATTAAAAGCTATTTTATCACAAACTAGTGGTTGAACTGAATTTAAAAGTGTTGAAATTGGTTTAAATATACGATCAAATCAAATTAATACGATCCGATCCAATAAATCTCTTATTAAGCTGGCAAAAAATGCGTGGCAATTCCCTCATTCTCCAATGAAAAAAGACGCATGATAAAGTCTGATCGGCAACATCAGCTGCTGGTGGGATTGCTAATGCCGAGGAAACTTTCATTGCGTGATGCAAGAAACGTCAGTTGTATTTCACATGTACTGCAATA
Organism: Athetis lepigone; assembly: GCA_033675125.1. Taxonomy (NCBI): domain Eukaryota; kingdom Metazoa; phylum Arthropoda; class Insecta; order Lepidoptera; family Noctuidae; genus Athetis; species Athetis lepigone. The sequence goes on along the minus strand of CM066221.1, from coordinate 19,054,057 downwards.
GAGGTCGCCACATGTATAGTTGACCTTCTATATGTTTCCTGCTGTGTGACAACACAAAAGTACTTACGTGCGGGTATTATTGATGGCTCTGATGACAGATAAATAGCCGCGAGTTAATCTTTGACAGCGGATTAAAATATTATAACCGATGTGTTGTGATCGATGCTGTGTCACCAGTCGTGTTCAATGTGTCCTTTTTGTGGTTTAAATGTCGCGCTTTTGACGCTTTTTTAAAACAAAGATCAAAGGTAAACATGATAGGGTAAGGAATTAGGTTAGGAATACAATGGTATTATTAGAAGTTTTGCTATATGTTACAAAATGTGCATGTCACGCTACTGTGCAAAGCTAATGCCTTCATATACTCGTATTAAAAAATAAATAAGATAACCCTTAGTAATTTGTATGTATAACTGTCGTTGTCTAATAGACGTATACTACAATATTAACTTTACATTAACACATTGTGCTGACGTGTGTTCACATAATTTCTAGTCTATATATAGTATACGTGAGGACTTGTAATTGGCTTTCAGTCGCCTATGGTTTTTTTTGTTAAGTTTTTGTATAGCTGTAAGTCTTCCACAGTGTAATAAATAAATAATCTGTATTACAAATGCGAAATTAATAAAGCGTTAAGTTTTATTTGTAATAATAACGATTTTAATTAGTTTAGATAAGAAATTGGTTCTCTCTTTATTTTTTTAAGAGAGATAGACATTCATAACATAATGAAACAATACTGTTTTCATTCTCCACTAATCTGTCATTAATTATCTAAATGAGCTAGGCAGCAAATTATGTACGTCGCTGTCGGAGGACCCAAAAAAAAACCAAAATGATTTCAAACTAAATTTAATGAAAGTAAAATTACAAAGTAAAAATTATTACTAAGTTAATTACAATAAAGGTTTCCTATTCCGATCGATATTAGATACAGAATGAGCAAATAATATTTTATAAGTAATTCGTAAAAAGACACATCCGGTAAACAGGGGCATCGAATGACGAACGTCGCCAGCGTCGTCAGCGGTTTCGGTTACACGTGTAAGGCTGTTACCATACGCTGTTTCCAGGCCGGTGCATACTTGCAATTTACTTAGTGAATACTATAACACCTCCACCGCCAGATCAGCAATTATTTCTGAAGTTTGAACTGAGGAAATATTGCTGACTGTCTTGTCGTTGCTCCAGATTGTCCAGGCTCCGCATACGTGTTATCTTCTGTAGATTGCTTCTTATCTTCTCGCTTGAATATCTTGTATCGTTTCAAGACCATGAATATAGCTAGCGTCAATGTGCCGAATATCATGATGTAAAGCGGGATCGTTGTATGATAAAGGTATTCTGATTGTGCAGATTGTAATTGCAGCGGATGCTGTGCCATTACTTTATATTGGGCGTCGTGCAGTCTTGTAAGATCAATAGAATTCAGTTTGACTTGTGTTGCTCCCGGCTGAGTTTTTGTGTGGTAGTTGCCCAAGTGCATTATCTTGACTGGTTGTCCCTCTACGTGATCGTTGAGATTGGTGATTGTGAATTCGGGGGTGTCCAGGTAGCAGATCACAGGAACAGTTGCGAGGTAACTGCCGTTTAGTATGTTGTAATCTTCTCGGCCGCATAGGGTGTGTATCCTTGTTACGTTAGGAAATGATATAACGTAATGTTTTTCGTCCAGTTCTTCCATGGCTACTCTTGCTAAAGATATTGTTGAGATTTCGCAGGTGCTGTCGAGAGTTTGGTTCATGATGAGGTTCTGGATGCAATCGGGATGTTGCCGCAGCTGATGGTTCCTTTTATCTCCGCAGATGTACCAGGTGTTGTACTTCGGGCATTCAGCCTCTATGTACACATAACCTTTCCTGCTCGTTGCAATCAATGGGTAAGGAGGGATAAGGGCCTGTCTAAACTTGTTAGGAGCTATTGATAGTTTATAAAGATCATAATTTTCTATTGCAAATATTGGTACTTTAAATATGATAACTATTTGATTTCCAGAGTAATAATAGCCTGGTTTTATTATGTCATAATACTGCCTAAGCTCTAAATCTAGTATTTTATCCTTGCCATAGAGTTTAACTAACTTCTCAATCATATGACGTAAAACTTCAATACTAATCATAGAATGGTGCGAACTAGAACTATGGATGAAGGCTAAGATATTCTCGATTCTTATTAATTCATTTAATATTTCATCCAGATTTTCGGTAATAATAGTTAAATGCTGACCAAATTGTGCATATCTAATAATATTAGCGTCCTTATAAAAGTCTTTGTCCAAAATTAATTGTAACGTTTCATTTATCTTAGCTTGATTTGAGACCAATTTCGTTATTATTTCAGAATGCTGGACCATCCACTCTTTACTGATACTAATATGATTATTCAATTCCTCGGCAATGTCAAGGTTATTATCCTGTAAAATTTTAATAGTATTATCGTATTTAACTGCATCCGAATAGTCTAAGTTCCCTGTAACGCTTTTAATTACAGACCCTAAACCGTTAATGAGACCTCGCTTTACACGACCGGGTTTAAGAGTATCTAGATGGTGTATAACACTAAGCATTTTGTCAGAGAGGTAGTTTAATTGTACTTCGTATAACATGTAAGTATCATTATTTAAGTTTTGCCTATAATTATCTAGTTGATCTTGCAATATTCTAATCTTTTCATCGATATCTTTAATTTGGATATATTGTAAGAAAGTATGATGATGGGTTATAAGTTTTGTTGCGCCAAGCCGAAAAGGGAGCACTCCTGGGCCGTCATCCAGGCTCTCAAGTGTTATCTCCTGGTTTACATTCTGGGCTGCTATCGAATGAGCAGTCAGGACCAGTAGCACCCTGAAACAATTGGGCACTTTTAGGTACTCTTTTTAATCGACTTTTAGCTACAGGACCGCGTTTTCTAGAGGTATAAATATGAATAGGTAAATCGGCCAGCACGGTGTCCTGTGTGTACCGAGGAGCTGTTTTCTGACGACTAGCTAAAGGATTTTTAACAAAAATACGTTGCTGAGGTTGATATTCAACTTCAGGCTCACGAGACTTATTTCGGTTATCTATAATATTAGTACGATCTGCCAAAGAAGACTCATTTACTATGTCATAAACTAACTTCATTTTATCCCTATGATTTTGTGTATATTGCTGCATAAGATGATTACCTAAATCTACTTCAAAAGGGTCTCGTGGATCAAAGTGTCCAGTTACGATGTCTATCGGTCGACATTTAGTAAAACTATGGATGGCACTATTGTACGCCAAAATGCCATAAGGAACAAGATTTACTATGTCTTCACCTTTATGAGTTAATTTTAGAATACGTAAGTGTTCTAACAAAGTGGAATGGAAGCGTTCTACAATTCCATTGTCGTTTGGAGTATGAGGCAGAATTCTATGATGGGTTATTTTATGCATTTTAATAAATTCACTGAACAACTGATTGGTGAATTCTGTTCCATTATCAGGTAAGGGGTAAACCGTGGTGAGTGCAGAATTTTAACAATGCCCGAATAATACTAACAGCTGTACCATCTCGTATATGGTACGCTTGTGCGTACTTAGAGAACACATCTACGATGGTTAGATATTTCTCTGTTTGAATAGTTAGTAGGTCTATATGAACAGTTTCGAATGGCCTGCTGGCAGGGGGTACAATTTTAAATTGTTGGCTGATCGGATGTCGATCATATTTCGCTTGACCACACACGGTGCAATTATTAATAAATTTTGTAATTTCATCTTTCATCTTGGGCCAATAATAACGCTGGGAAAGAGCTAGGTAACATTCATTTATTCCACGATGGTTGGTCTTTCCATCGTGGTAATGTTTTATTATTTCCTGTTGCCTCAAATACTCTCTAACATTTTCAACTTCTCTTTTAGCCAAAACCAAATTCATTGAAGAACTTCTAAACTTATCCTGAATAATGGGTACTATATCGAACATAGCCAGTGGGGGATTTATTAACAATGCTGTTTTGACTTTAGGATTTACGTATTCTTTTATAATGTTTACAATATCAGTTTCCAAATCTGAGCTAGAAACCTGCACACTTGTTCTTGTGTGAGTTTCAAAAGGCTCAGATGCTGTAGGGCGTTTTTTAATATCACCTACTACAGTTATAAATATCTGTCTATGAAATTTATTTAATGGCTCGTCGACTATTGGGATTTCAAGAATTGGATTTTCCTGGCTGGTGTGTGCAGAGACTGTGGATGAATTACCTCTAGAGGGTGGACGTTCAGATGCGTTAGCTACCATAGAACTTGCTTCTTCATTATTAATCTGAATGCGGGAAAGGGCATCAGAGTTGGTGTTACTAGAACCCTTTTTATAAATTACAGTAAAATCATATTCCGATAATTTGAGCTTCCATCTGGTGAGTCTAGAGTTGGGCTCCTTTAGGTTCATAACCCACTGGAGTGGTTTATGATCCGTGATGATCTTAAATTTTCTACCGAACAAGTACGGCCGAAAGTATTTAGTAGCCCAAACTATAGCGAGAAGTTCCTTCTCGATAGTACTGTAATTTATTTCGCTCTCGTTTAGTGTACGTGATGCGTAGCAAACAGGTTTATCCGCTCCTATTGGGCCTTGCGATAAAATAGCACCTAATGCGAAATTAGAAGCATCGGTTGTTAATATGAAATCTTTGCCGAAATCGGGGTATTGTAGGATTGGATCATTAGTTATAAGAGCTTTACATTTTTCAAAACTTTCAGTATAGTCAGAATTGATTACGACCTTCCTTCCTTTTTTTAAGCACTGAGTGAGTGGTTTTGTTATTCGTGCGAAATCTGGTATGAACTTACGGTAATAACCAACCAACCCAAGGAATTGTTTGATTTCTTTTGGGGTAGTTGGAATCGGGTAATTTTGAATTGCGATAATTTTGTCCGGATTGGGTTTTATCCCGTCTTTTGTAATAACATGCCCTAAGTATGAAGTTTCCAATTTAAGAAATTCTGACTTATCTAGTTGTATTTTGAAATTAGAATCACGTAATTTTTGGAATACCTTCTCCAGATTGATCATATGCTCCTGGAGCGATGTGTTAAAAACGATAATGTCATCTAAATAGACAAGGCAAATAGTGTTCTGGAGATCTTTGAGGACATTGTCCATAACACGTTGAAAGGTGGAAGGCGAGTTTTTTAACCCCATAGGCATGCGCAAAAACTCGTAGTGGCCGTTTTCTACGTTAAAGGCCGTTTTGGGGATGTCCACAGGGTCCATCTCTACCTGGTAGAATCCGCTTGCCAAGTCTAACGTAGTAAAATATTGACAGTTCCCTAGCTTGTCTAGAACGTCATTAATGTTGGGGATAGGGTATTTGTCGTCATATGTTTTTTCATTTAGTTTCCTAAAATCGACAACCAGACGCCACTTAGTTTTCCCGGAAGCATCAGCTTTCTTTGGGACGACCCAAATAGGTGAGCTCCAGGCAGACTCTGACGGGCGAATGATTCCCTGACTAAGCATTTTGCCTATCTGGTCTCTAACCTCGTCTCTATGCACATAAGGGTAGCGGTAACTCTTAGTATGGACCGGAACTTCATCGGTTGTTCGAATACGATGTTTAATTTTGTTCGTGAAAGTTAAGGCATCCCCTTCTATGTAAAAAATATCAGCATATTTACCACATAAGGTCTCTAAATTAATGCGTTCTTCTTTATTAAGATGCTCCGTACGCAAACGTGAAATAACGTCTTTTGCGCGTGATGACTCGACAATCGGATACTGAGAATCGTGAAGCGAATTCTCAGTACTTATGCATTGAATATTATAAGTTTCTGCCTGAACTGCGTGATCCATAGAAAATATTAAATCGTGCGGGGTAGGGTTAGCAACTTCCAAAAATCCGCGATTGTCTGTTACAGTGGTAAGACAGTCCTTAATGACACAATTAGATATGGTCTGTTCAGGAATTATGGCATCTCCATCTTGTAAGTTAATCGGTACCCTAAGTATCTTCGAAGAATTAGCTGGTATAACATTTTCATACAAATTAATGTTTCGCGAATTGTACATATTAATTTTATTGACAGAATTACGAGTAATAAGTTATCCTTAAGGTCGATTTTCGCCTCCCATTTTTCTAATAAATCGAGTCCTATGAGCCCATCAAAATAATTGTGGAATTTATAAATGAACAATTTAATATTTTCCGACTCTTGAAATTCATTAAATGTTGGAATTGTTATCGAATAATTATTTCTTGTTGTAGCATGTACATTTGTAACTTCAAAGGGATCAATATTTAATGGGAAATTATTATAGAATGTATCGACAGCTTCTGGGCTAATAAATGACTGGTTTGCACCCGTATCAATTAGAAATTTTAAAGGTGGTTGCGAAATTTGAATATATGGAAGCTGTCTTTGTGTCTGGAGGTTAATCTCTATTTTAATTTGTCTGATCTCCCTTTCTTCTGAAAATCCTGTTCACTAGCAGAACTAGTACTGGCACCAGCGGAACTAGTACCGGGAGTACTGGGTTGAGGATCTTCTGCTACCGGTGGCGAGTAATCTAATGCTAAATTATCGTAATAACAACCGTTAATCGCGTAGCAATCTGTTTCTAAGTTATAATATTCGGTGTTATCCGCATAATAATTATAGATAGGTTCGTAATAATAAGCTGGGTAATAAAACTGATCACCAAAGTCAGCGCATACGTTCATATTCATCTCCTTGGTCTTAAAATAATTTGACGGGGGTGGATTACCACTTCTACGCCAATCGTGACCTGATGGTTGACCGAAGGCAGGTTTTTCTTTAACTACATATGGGCTAACGCCGCTCATGGGCTTAGGGCCAGTATATTGCGGGGCTTGTCCTGGTGGCAATTGGAAACCGGGGTTAGGTCTATTATAATTAGGTGGTACCGCGCGGAACATTTGCTGAGTATGTGACATAGGCGCTCGGAACATCGGTTGCGTGTTATAAAATGGTGCGCGGAACATTTGTTGCGATTGTGGAATCGGTGCACGGAACATTTGTTGAGTGTGCGAAGGCATCCTCAACAAATTCATCTGCTGAGGCTGAAAATTGGTTGCAGGGTCGTTTCGTGTGGAGAAGTTGAACTGTCTAGGCATAGGATTGGTAGTCTGAGCTGATGGCAAGGGCTTCTGCGAATTACTGTTAACCTTTTTATCAGTTAATGGGTCGTGGCGATTTTGCAGATAAAGAACGTTCAACTCTTCCTGCACAAACTCAAGCGCTTTTTCAACACTATCAGGGCGCATGCATCGTATGCGAGAGCCTAAGGGCTCTTTTAAACCGCGAACAAAAGCTTGCATAGTTAGTTTTCTATAAAGAGTACGCTTAGCTTCCACAGTTGTCTTAACGGTCTCATGTAGAGTGACATAAGTCATGATAGTGCTAAATAAATTAACGCGATGGTCATAAAATTCTTGCGGTGAACTGTTTTCCTGAGTTGCCAACATAAGGTCATTATAAAGAGTGGTCTCATCTCTCTGGTCCGCAAAGTTGTTAATTAAACATTTCTTTATACTATCCCAATCTTCAGGTATGCCGTTGGAGTTAATAATACGAGCGGCTGGTCCAGTTATCTTGTTCAAAATACCGTTTATTAAACAAAGTCTAGCTAAAGCATCGTTAGGGTTTTCTTCAAGATAATCCGTGACAATTTGGTCGCAAAGATTTATAAACCTGGGTAAAACATGAGAATTGCCATCGAAATCGGGCACTAACCGTAAAGTCTTAAAGATTACATCGGCACCGCTCATTGTGACAGGTTCTGGGGTTTCTGACACAAATGAATTCTCCAAAGTATTATTGGTGGTATCTAAATCTAAACTAATATCTCTATTTAAATCAATATTTAGTCTACGCGCTTGTCTAGAGGGCTCTGGTCCTTTAGGGGTGGATTGCTTGGGGTGAAAAATGGTTACGATTTAATAAACTATTATTAGGAAAAGGAATTGAAAGCAACTAACAGAAACGATTTAAAGTGTACTTACATTAACTGCATTTCGGTACCTCTGGGATCGATGTCTGGATATCTCCTCCGCGCAGGACGACAGGTTCTTCTTACAGGATACTCGGCGAACGCGATCGCTCGCGACGGCGGTAGCGAATTTAGCGAGACGGTTATCGATATTAGAAAGCCTATCTAGCTAGCTCGAGACGCCTCGAGTATCCTACCGACTGCGCCAATTATGTACGTCGCTGTCGGAGGACCCAAAAAAAACCAAAATGATTTCAAACTAAATTTAATGAAAGTAAAATTACAAAGTAAAAATTATTACTAAGTTAATTACAATAAAGGTTTCCTATTCCGATCGATATTAGATTCAGAATGAGCAAATAATATTTTATAAGTAATTCGTAAAAAGACACATCCGGTTAACAGGGGCATCGAATGACGAACGTCGCCAGCGCCGTCAGCGGTTTCGGTTACACGTGTAAGGCTGTTACCATACGCTGTTTCCAGGCCGGTGCATACTTGCAATTTACTTAATAGTGAATACTATAACAAGCAAAGGGCCAGGTGTAATCACTCCCCATTTAGTTAGTAAAACAACTCCATAACGTTAACGATACTGCGTTGTTGGTTGATTGTTATTGAACGCAATATCACCCGTCAAACTTACTGCTGTTGCACAGGAAGGGGCCCAACAGGGCCAACGCCTGCCGGGGTTGCGGAATGTTATGTTTATAACAGTTACCGTGACCCTGGAACATAAAGGGCAATCGAAGGAACATGAGTGGGTTTTAGTCAGTAAGAGTCTGACACGCCCTCCCGCCACACCCAGGACGGGAGCAGTCATAGGATGATTTCCCACTCACCAAAAAAAAAAAAAAACTTACTGCTGTTAACAGTGATTACCAGATGTTGTTCGCGGTTTCGCTTGTTGAGCACTACTTACGTCCTCAAGTATGTCAGATAGACATTTAAACATTCGAACACACGTGATTCAAGACACAATAGAAAGACAATAGCAGCGCGAAAGCCGGCTGTCACTTGGTTGTCGAAAGGTTAATTAATCTAAATTTATTTAACTTGTATTACGTTGGTCTCCACAAGTGTGGCTGAACGCGAGACCACTGTTGGATTCTCACCTTGTGAAAGTTTTTTTTGGGTTTTATAATAATACTTTCATGAGAGCATCCCCGGGTTTGGGAAGTTATGGTGTTACATCTCCGTGCCTCGAAAAGCACGTAAAGCTATTAGTTCTTAGAATGATCTGTCTTAGGTCATATCAAATTGCCCTCTCATCATCGCTTGTGAGGAAAGAGGGCGTGTACCTGTATTAATTTGCATCACACATTTGTCCTCTATAATATTGCGTCCTTTGCTAGTCTTCATTTAGATAGGCAGCCATTACCAGCATTTGGTCTTAATAATATACATAAAAATCATTCAGTAAGCTTCATATAGGCTGCTTGTCCATAGTAACTGAACGAGGAGTGGTGAACGAGCCAAATATCCCATCAATAGTATTGCATAAAATCACCGCTCGCGAGATTCTATTATTGGATTTTTGACTCCGACCTTGCTCCTCTCTTATTTTTCTTATTCAAAATCTACAGTCGATCCTCGAGACCACTTAAAAGTTAAGTAATAACATGCAGATTTAACAAGATCCCTTTTCTCCCCAGGTACGGCAGCCCTCACCACTCACGTTCGCAGTCGGTGAAGGCCGGGCGCTCCCGGACAGGCGAGAGGCAGCTCCTAGGGCTCCCGCAGCAGAGGGCGAGGGTCGCCTCCATGCCCAACACCGGGGTGGAGGAGGAGTACTACCGGCTCAGGCATTTTAGCATCACTGGTAAAGGTTGTTCAGTCTTATAAGCTTTTAGGTGGAATCTTGATCTTGCAAGATGGTTTTGGTCCATTTGCGGGATTTTAATTGAGCTCAATATTAGTTCGGTTTCGGTTGCAAGATGCATGTCACCGAAACCGATATATACTTACGGTTTCAAAACGTCTTTCTGTGTAGTTTTCATTAATAACTAGCAAACCTGGCGAACTCCGTTTCGCCACCAGATGGCTTCCAGATGGCTTGATGGCGCTTTCTGTTGAAATTTTTCCTGAATTTTCTTTGCTATAATCCTCACGGAGCCCGAGACCTTTCCAACGAATGCAAAACCGTGGAAATCGGTTCGTGCGTTCTGGAGTTATGGTGTCAGGAAGGAAAACCCGACTTATTTTATATAGCAGATTATAGTGGGTTAGGAAAGTCACAGCAGTAAGCATATTACAAAATAGAAAAGCCAAGATTAACAAAAAAAACAATGTCTGTGCGATCCTGTAGCGAGACACTAGTTTTATTGTAAACATGTCTTAGACCTGATTTTGTAAACTTTCTTAACTGCCCTGTTACCCTGTAGCCCTGCTTAGTACGCGACTTTGAAAACAAGTTTAAATAACCTATTTCTTTTCTTGGGGTTTGAATAAAATTGGTTCAGCGTAAAAGCGTAACAGAACGGCAAAGTTTTAGTACTTAGGTATAAGTGTATTAAGATTGACGTAGACGGAATACCAGGTAAATGAAAGTCGCTTATAAAATCTTCTATGTACAAGTATAACAATGAATACATTAAAACTATTCTTAAAGAAACCACTACAAATACCCCCATTGATAGACAATCTCAAAGGCTCTCAAAGGTTATCAAAACGATCTTAAACCCGGCTTAGACCTAAGCTAACACTAAGAATTCTAAAACATATTTAGTTTACACTAAGCCTGATTAATCCGTAGAAGTCCAAACAGTCTGGCTGTACTCAAAAGAGATAATTGAAGTCCGTATATATACACGTTCTGCGTTCTTCGCGTTGATTAGAAAGATGTTCAATGAACGACGACATCTTGAATTTATTTGCTTTTAAGAGACAAGGACTTATCACAAATGCTCCCAAATATAAAAAATCTGATTAAATGCTAAATGTCGTCATCATAGATTCACTACATCACTATAAGGTTAGGTATGTATTATATTTATGTATTTATTTTATATTTTAGTTTATTAGTTTATGTTTTCAGTATTTATTCATTTATGTATTTGCATTCATAAATATATATTTTTAGTCGTTGTTATTATTTAAACACTCTCTTGCACTATGTTGGCCCGTTTCAAGTACAGTCTATCGCAATGCCCTAGGTTGACTGGAAGAGATCTCTTCTAGAGATAAGTCCACCTTTGTAAACAAATTACAGTTAAGTTCTCTGTTAAACAGTTATGTGCAATAAAGTATATTTATAAAGTATATTTATAAAGGATATTTATTCTGTAAATCACACTTTAAGTATTACTGTTTTATATGACAGATTTATGTCATTGTAACGAACAAATTGGCCGGTATTTCCTAGCTTAGCCATGCAATCTCATGATTGATGCCCTCTTGAGATGATTTTAATTTCAAATCTTTCTCTTATGGATGTCGCAGCCCATTAGCTTCAAGAAGACTAACTTAATCCACTAGGTAAAAACGTAATAACACTTTCTTCAGGAAACTAGCGAGACAAACTTACGTCTTTATATATACAGGGTGTCCCACGGCTATGCCACATGGAGGGAAAGTACCTTAAATCCTGTAGATAGAACATTTTACTGAAAGAAGACATTATTTGAATTTTAAATACAATTTAAATTGCATTCATAGATTTTTAAATAATTAAATGGTTGGGCCGGGAATCGAACTCGTTCCTCGAGAAAAAATAATCAACCTGTAGTTTTATCATACCGATCGAAAATTTCATCATTAGGATTATTTTTTGCTAAATAACATAGTATCACAAATAAAGAGAAGACCGTGAATTTTAACATTTTAAGTAAAATTTTGTTTTGAAAAGTTAAAAGCTTACATTGCCGTAAGGACATACAATTGACAATCATAACTAGTTATTACTAATTAATCTACCCACTTGAGTAGCACGCATCATTTAAATAAATAAATAAATATCCACCTCAACAAGACCAAAAAATTGTCGGGAACGAAATAATCAAAAGTTATCACTTTGTATTCAAGAAGAAGGGACTAGTTTTAAGCATTTGAAAAATTGACTAATTTTGAATCAAAAATGTTAAAATTTATGGTCTTTCTTTTATTTTTGACACTATGTTATTTAGCAAAAAATAATCCTTGTGATAAAGCCTTTCGATCTGTAGGATAAAACTACAGGCTGATTAATTTTCTCGAGTAACAGGTTCGATTCCCGGTTCAACTATGTAATGATTTAAATATCTATGAATGCAGTTTAAAATGTTTTCAAAATTCAAATAATGTCTTCTTTCAGTAAAATGCTCTATCTACAATATTTAAGGTACTTTCCCTCCATGTGGCATTGCCGTGGAACACCCTGTATAGTTACAACTAACTATAAATCAACTCTTGTATTTTTTATACTTTCAATTTTTCCTTTTGCGCTTTTGCAGCTCTGGCCAGTCATTAATGTCATGAGTCGTTTTAATCCTTCTAACACACGTGAAAGACACAATTGAAAGACTATAGCAGTCCGACAGCCGGCTGTCGGTTGGTCGTCAAAAGGTTAAAACGCTTTATTGACCCTCATGGTTACTGTCATTTTGTTGTTTAAATAGTTGTAGTTCACTGACCCGTGATTGACAAACCATACCATCGCCAGACAAAAGGATAATAAACTATTATCATAACCACAATCTTAACATTTACTGTTACAACCAGAAACGACTACCATAGCTAACGAAGCAAGACGCTTCAACGGCATTACCATAAAAGTAATGGCTATTATTTTCTCCCTCTTTTCAATTAGTTAGCTGGTTAATCGTATGCAGCTTCCGCGTTCTGTTAATGTATATGATTTGTTTACAAAGTCTGAAAGCTGTGTTATATCTATACATTATAATGTAATCTTTTGTTTGCCACGTTTTGTCCGTCCGTTTGTCTCGTGGTAACGAGGCTGCCGATCGTAGGATCTTAGGATTGAGTCCCTGGTAGGTCAAAATGTTATTGTCTTTTTCCATTAAGAAATTTTTGGTAAGCAACCTGAAATTACTCAGAAGAAGTCGATAAACGAGTTAAACGATCTTTATTTTGTAAATAGGTAATAAATTACACTTTTACAAGTAATTTTTTTTTTTTTTCTTATTTTAATCAAACGATGGAGCCGGTGTTTCCTAGCTGGACTACTCTGAGAAGAAACATCCGAAACAAACTCAGAGGTCAAAGTCTCTTTTAAAGTCCATACTTACTACTAAAATTCTTATTGTATTGGTCAAATTATGCGAGGACCATGAAGGTAAACTGAAGGGATCTCTTGATGAGAGAAGCACACAGATTCGAGTGGACCTGTCCAAATAGTGCAAGTATTTGTCAAAAGTCGTTAAGCTCAACTAAAGTTACAGTTATATCTAAATATCTGGTATCATTTTCTCGCCAAATATTTTATGGAGGCCTGATAGGCAGTCGCTCCGTGTAACCCTACCAACCCTAACTAGAGTAGATGATGAACGTTTATTTATATTGACAACATAACAAACAAAAAACGGGTCAAGTGCGAGTCAGACTAGCGCAACGAGGGTTCCGCAAATTGATTTTTTTTTTTGTGAAATAACTACAAATTTACTGTTTTCGGAGTTTTTCCTTTACTTGTGCTACATGACATTGCTTCTTGCCAATTTTCATGATTCTAGGTCAATGGGAAGTACCCTATAGGTTTTGATTCCCTTGCAAATGTCTAAATATGCAATATAAACCACCGTATCTTTTTATTGCGTTTATTTAGAAACTTGATCTTTTCACTGCTTTGAGGGATAGCAGACTTCAGTATGTGATATTAATTTCAGCTTGATATCTCGACGCGTTTCTGAGAAAAAGGGTCTTGACAGACGGACGGACAGACGGACAGACGGACAACAAAGTGATCCTATAAGGGCTTTTGAGGTACGGAACCCTAAAAACAATGAAAGACTATTGAACTTTTTTTTTTACTTCTTTTTTTTTTAGTTTTTTTTCGGTAGAATTTGTGTCATGTGTCTTGCAGACTAAAAATACAAATCTAGATATTTTATACAGGACTGGTCTACGATATTAGCTTTGAGTAATGAGCAATGTAAAGCTTTAAACTAATTTGGTTCTCATGGAGAAATGACATTTCATTATTTTAATAATTTCTCGTCTTTCGACGTCTTTTAATTATGTCTACATATAAGAGCATGACGTAATGTTTACAAAAATCCATAAAGCTACACAGACATGTGACACACGTCAACACCATAAGGACCTTTGAAACGAAATTCTAATGTAAATTGATTACATCGAAAACGAGTGTCAAGCAATCAGTGCGTTGATTGAAACACGCTCGAAATCTGTCGCGGAAAAATATTGTGTGTAAATATTTACGAAGCCCAAAAAGTCTCGGACACACGCTGGGAATTCGTTCTTTTTTTTTATTATTGTTATGGGTTTGCTCTTGGTCCCAGACTATCCCGAGGGCATAGACGGAGCCTACGATGAAGCGAGCTTACCCGGTAGATGCCTATGCACTCGTTTTTTAAAGCTTCTACTAGCGTTGGCTAATAATTATGATGCCTAACTATGAAACGCAGCTGTAGTAAATACGTGACTTTTCATTATTTTCGTCATCCTCATCATCATCATCATCGACGTCATCTACAACGTCTTCTTCATCATCAACATCATCATCGTCGTCATCATCAACGTCTTCTTCATCATCATCATCGTCGTCATCATCAACCTCTTCTTTACCACTCATCAACGTATTGTTCATCATTATTGTCATCTTCATTATCGTCATCATCATCATTGTCATCATCGTCATCATCATCATTATCGTCATCATTGTCATCGTCAGCATAATCGTCGTCATCAGCATCGTCATCATCTTCAAGGTTCCAATCATCATCATCGTTGTCATTCGACGTTTCACATTTATGACTTTGACTTTGACATTGTCATTCGACATTTGACATTTGACTTTCGACTTTTGACTTTTGACTTTGACTTTCGACATTAGATTTTTTACTTTTGACTTTCGATATTTGACATACAAAATTTGGTGTCCGGTTAAAACGATTAAAAAGATTTTTATTTCTGTAAATAGGTAATAAATTACACTTTTACACGTCATTTATTTTTCTTATTTTAATCGAACGATGGGGCCGGTGTTTCCTAGCTGGACTAATAAACGGTATTAGGCTTTCTGCATTCTACATTGACATTTGGCATTCGACTATCGACTTCCGACTTTCAATTTTCGGCTTACGACTTTCTGCATTCTACATTGACATTCGGCATTCGACTTTCGACTTTCAATTTTCGCGTTTTGACTTTCGATTTTCGATTTTCGTTTTGCTATTATCGATTTCCGATTTTCGACATTCCACATCCGACACTTTTGACATTGACATTCTACATTCGCCATTCGACGTAGTCATTTTTGACATGGCCATCGACATTCACCATTCGCCATTCGACGTAGTCATTTTTGACATGGCCATCGACATTCACCATTCGCCATTATTGACATTTTATTGACATTATATTGACATTTTATTGACATTTTATTGACATTTTATTGACATTTTATTGACATTTTATTGACATTTTATTGACATTTTATTGACATTTTATTGACATTTTATTGACATTTTATTGACATTTTATTGACATTTTATTGACATTTTATTGACATTTTATTGACATTTTATTGACATTTTATTGACATTTTATTGACATGATATTTGGCATTCGACATTCGACATAAAATATCCGACATTTATGACATTGACATTCAACATTCGCCATTCGACGTTCGACACTTTTGACATAGCCATCGACATTCACCATTCGACATTTTTGACATTTTATTGACATTGAAATTGTCATTGACATTCGACTTTCAACTTTCGACTTTCGACTTTCGACTTTCGACTTTCGATTTTCGACTTTCGACTTTCGACTTTCGACTTTCTACTTTCGGCTTTCGTCTTTCGACTTTCGACTTCGATCTTTTGATTTTCGACATTCCGACTTTCGACATTGACATTGGTATGGTATGGTATGGCGGGCTCGTTTCCGCAACTCCACGTCAAGGCTGGCATTGTCATTGAATTTGGCATTCGACTTTCGACATTCGACATTCGCCATTCGACATTCGACATTCGACATTCGACATTCGACATTCGACATTCGACATTCGACATTCGACATTCGACATTCGACATTTGACATTCGACATTCGACATTCGACATTCGACATTCGACATTCGACATTTTTGACAATGACATTTGGCATTCGACATTCGAATTTCAATTTTCAACTTTCGACTTTCAAATTTCGACTTCGAACTTCCGACTATCAACTGTCGATTTTTGACTTTGGACATTGTTGACATTGACATTCGAGATTTTTGACAATGACATCGACATTCGACATTCGATTACTCGGTTTAGGCGCATTAGGGCTAATTCTCGTTTTGGCAACCGACTCCCTAATGGCACAGCTAATGGACTACTTCTCATTATGGCTACTTCTCATTTGGGCTACTTCTCGTTTGGGCTACTTCTTATTTGGGCTACCTCGTACTTAATGATTTTTTTTCTCTTTGAGATAATAATGTACGCTTTTACTTGGACTTCTCAATACTCCTATCTATATTAAGGTTTATTAATTTATCTTACCCTTTTGTCTGGGCAGGTAAAGGCGTGGTGAACCGCGGTGACTCGCTACGCTCGCGCCGGTCTCGCTCCAACACGTCTGTGGCTTCCAGTGCATCTAGTACGGAGGCAGTCACCAGAGCGTCAGCTCCTTGCTCCTTGGCTTCTTCCAGGTAATTATTTTCACTTCCTTCCTTCTAGTGTGAGTTTCAGGAATCAATAATAATCGTGTCCCATTTCTTAAGTCGAATGTTTTGCATAAGGGGCCTCTGCAGGTTGGCTTTGGCCCCTCGTATGCCTTCCAAAAGTCCGGGACCTCTGGATCCCAAGATATGGAAATATATAAATAAATAAAAATAAAAATGTTGAAATACAGATCGGTACATACATTATTAGACATGGTACTTATTTACAGAAAAAGAGTTCGTGTTGCAATCTGTACAAATGAGATGATTCTACCTCTTAAACTAAGATTCACCTGTATCTTAAGGGGTAGTATTCGGCTAGTAATATACAATTTAAGAAAAACAACACAAACATAACGAACGGACTACATCAGTCTGAATACAAAGTAAATTATAAAGAAAATGAAAAGACCTATTTATAAGAGAGATGGAAATATAAAATATTAATATTTTTATATTATTTATCTACTCTTATCAATAATTATTTTCCGCAACCAAGAAAATAATTAATGTATTATTTGAATAGTTTATTATGAATAAAATCATAATTTATTATTAATAACATTAATAAGGATTTATTCATCTTAATAATTTCAATATAATCATTTATTAGTATTAATATTTTTCCTTAAAACATAAACAAATTATAATAATGGAAATTATTCTTATTCTTATTCCTCTCCCCTCGGTGTATGCTGTCAGATGTCATCATCTAAATCAGCTTTATGAGAAGCAATATCAACAGCAGCAGTATCACAAGTTATTTCTTTCCCCAGGGACTCGTCAGCTGGCCTGAGCTCGTACCGAGTGCTGGTGCTGGGCGCTCCAGGAGTCGGCAAGTCCAGCCTCGTGGGGCAGTTCATGACGTCAGAGTATCTGCATGCCTATGACACTAGTATCGGTGAGTTGGATTTTGATGCCTAGTGATTTCACATTTTCATTAAAGAGCTTGTTTTTTCCCCTTCTGAGGAGGTTTTTAGGGGGGCAAGAGGAAAAACCCTCTTCAAAGGAAGAAAATCTTTAATTGTAATTATGCTTGTTCAGCATTTATTCAAATAAAGATCAGTAGAATTTATATAATCATTATACACAAGCACAATAACTAACTCAAATTACGATTA
Source organism: Athetis lepigone (assembly GCA_033675125.1). Lineage (NCBI taxonomy): Eukaryota > Metazoa > Arthropoda > Insecta > Lepidoptera > Noctuidae > Athetis > Athetis lepigone. The sequence continues at coordinate 19,036,119 of CM066221.1, read as the reverse complement.
AAAAAAATTAACAACATAAATCAAAATCTTAACTCAGTATTTCAAAAATAATTTCAAACAATATTTATACAAGCTTAATAAGTGTAACCGCGATTTAATTTCAGAAACATTACCAATCAACGTCAAGTATTCCATTATGTGTGGGCGACTGCCTTAACTAACATTTTTTTTTAATATAAAAGTCTCATAATATATTAATAAAAGCCATTTGCTACTAAAATCAGTCCACGAACATTTCTAAAACTCAAAAGAACAGCCTTGCGGACCTTTTATCATGGAAAGCTGATGCCCTCGACAGCCTCATCACCAACCGCAGAGCATGACATTACAGATGACGAGTCTGGCGAACGCTCCGTGTGCGTGCTGCTGGCTGGCGAGGAGTCGGAGATCACCTTCCTGGACGCGCCGCCTGACACCATCATCGTGAGTCCCATTATTCAATTTTACAGACGCCCTCTTCACTATCTTTAATAAAATTGAAGCCAAGATGCCTCTATGCCTCTAGCCAGGGCAAAGTGTCGGTGTCAGTGCCGACCGCCTGCTATTTATATTGCCCTCTCACATTTTCTAGCAAGTTCGACAACCCGAGGGACACAGGTACATTCGAGAACATTCCAGTATACTCGAGTATGATCGAGGATAACCCGGAATATTCTCGAATGACCTCTGAGAGTTTCACCGAACTTTTTGAAAAATTGTCGAGCTTCCCGAATTTTCTAGTACATGTGCTCGGAACAGTCGGCACTCGCGTCACCTTTTCCTACCTACGTAACGATATCTTCCAAAACATTGGCGGTTCAATATTTCTTTTTGCTTTTCTCTACAATTAATTTACACTGTCGACATGAGTCGACTGTTTACGATAATATCAGCCTACCATTGTCCCGCTACAGGGCAAAGGCTTTTTCTCATACAGAGAGAGCATCAGCATTAATCACCACGGACACTCAAGGTAGGTTGGCGATTTCAGACTCACTATATAATACTCTTTCACTGGGACCGACCAATAAAGTTTAGAAACTAGTCTAAAATCACAAATCGGTCTAGAGCAAGCGTGGTTTTCGTCCTGCAATGGAACAATGTAAAAAAAAACAGCCTATTACCTATTACTGTCCCACTGCAGGGCAAATGCCTCTTCTCATACAGAGAAAGCTCGAGCATTGATCGCCGCTTGCTCAAGGCGGATTGACGATTTTGAACTTATATTCACTTAAGTCCAGGTTTGCTCACGATGTTTTGCTTCACCGATGTCTGTGATGTCCAAGATAATCTTTAGAAAGCACTGGTATTTTAGTAGACTGGCATTACATATATACTTAACCTCATTAAGTAATTGAGTTCGCCATCTTAACATGCTTTAATCTCCATCTTCCAGACGGAAGGCTGTGCTCACGGCTACTGCGTGGTCTACTCAACAGCTGACAGAAGCAGCTTCATGGAAGCCGAGAGAAGACTGCAGATCCTGTGGGCTGCTGGCCACACCTCACGGAGAGCGGTCATCTTAGTGGGGAACAAGGCTGACCTGGCGCGGTCGAGAGCTGTTCCCACTGATGGTAAGGTTTTGAAGTCTTTTGCTGCAAAGAAGGGTTGTGAAGGCATTGACTTATTGCGGTTACCTGTTCTTGAGGTAGATGATGTTTCTAATACGATTTGTTGTTACAAAACATATAACTGGAGAAAAGTGTTATTAAAATAGGCAACCTGCCACACTTTTTCTCAAGACTGTGTGATGGTCGGCATCCAATCTAACCAGATGCAGGTGGACACTAGTTTTACGCGGAGCGACTGTCTATTGTTCTATAACCCAGTCATGAGTAACTCTAAACCCATTCGGAAAACTGGTTGTCATATTTTTCAGTTTCTGAGTACCCGTACAATGACAGACAAAATCAAGAGACTCGCATAAAAATATCTCACCACAAATCCAAAGTCGTCTGGACTTTAGAATTTACTACTGCTTTGCTATTAATAGAAAAAACACTTTTACCTGACTTGAGAATTTAATCTAGAAACGCTTTGCAATCATTCATGGGCGACCAAAGCAATTAATTTGAAAAAGGTCAAACGTAAACACCAACCTCAAAAAGAAAAAAGATCAGAACATTTTAAAATAAACACAAATTCAGAAATTTTCATTTGACGTTCAACGTAAACATTAACAATCAAATTAGCGAAGCAATTACTAAGCTGCTCAAACCATTTATTTTTTTGCAAAATGACCAAAACAAACTCATGATTAAAGCCAGATCGTGGCAATTACGTTCGTTAGCTAAATTTACGCGTTTAATTAAAATTCTGGGCAATATTTCGCGTACTTACATACCAATTAGTACGGCCGTTGTTAAAAACGATATGCCACATTTTTCCAGCATTTATTTATGTGGCGCTTTTAATTTTATTAAAAAGCTTGGGTTTTTATGAGATGTGCAATAATTCATATTCTTTTACGTTACTGGGATTTACGTCGTTGAAAGATTTAAATTATGCAGCTCCCATCATCTCCCTACCCTTTTTCTAACTTTGTTGGAGTCGGCTTCCAACCTCACCGAATTCAGCTGGATACCAATGTTTATGTGAAGCGACTGCCTATCAGACCGCAACAACACAACTCAGTTACTAGGCGACACGAGAAACTACATATGAAATGAAAAAACTCACTTGCCGTATGAACCCACAACCTCTCCCATGAGAGGCGGGCCTTTACCACTGGGCCATTACAACTTTCTATTATGCAGCTATTAAGCAGCGAAACCGTACCTTTGACATAAAAGTTCCAAATAGTTTCGAATAGAGGCAAAGTTGAAAGTCTAAATGAGATATTTAAGGAAGGTTATCGCTCGACCCCTAGCAGTGTCCCTGGCAGTGTTTCAGTATCTGGAAATAAGTGTAGAGACCTGGACTTATTATTTAGTGGACCTATAAAACCGAAGTCACCAATCCGCCATAAGAATCTGTGTTCAAACCTTCATTTTATAAGAAGAGGCCGTTGCGCAGCAATGAGACCATAATAGACTATATATTAATTATTACTTTAAAATGGTTACTAAGTTTTATCACTTGTGTACCCTAAAACATAACTACATCAGCGTAAAATAAACTTGCTTAATTTTATTTGTGCGCCTGCAAAATAAACTCTATAGAATAAAACGTTTAGGTACGTTTAATTGCTGTTTGAATTTGGCAGGCGTTCAAACAAAATTCATTTGTCAATTCTCGCTGTAAAACCTTTTAATGGGAAAGTTATTTTCGAACACAAAGTTATAGATTGGCAGATAGCAGGAGTTTTATGAAGTTCTTTAATCAAACTGTCAATATTGTGACATCATCTTATACATCAATCTTTATTATACCTACCAATTTTCAACGTTACTTCTTGTTCTTATGAAATCTTGTTTACATGAATACGAGTAATATATCTAATCTATTTTTTTAGAACACAGTGAAAAGACAATTACCATAATTATTATGTCAGTAATGACACATTCAGTGTGCGTCAGAATGGCTGGTTGCCTATAGCAAGCGCCTCCAAAAGTATATTCAAGAATTGCTTTCAAATTGCTTATTTTTGCTTCATTTCTTCAAAAATTTCTATATAATTTATATACATTCAGAGAAATGTGCATATTTTTTTGATTTGACCAGTCATTATAACGTCTGTGTTCAGCATAAAAGACGCAGAATTTCTAAAAGTTTGTTACAACAATAATTGCTTACTAATTGCTTCATTCACAAATTATAGTTTAAGCTTCGTATTTACATCTACCTATATATATAAAAGAAAGTTGTGTTAGTTACATATTTTAAAACTCAAGTACGGCAGAACGGATTTGGCGGAAAATTGGTGGGGAGGAAGCTTAGGACCAGGGGACGGACATAGAATACTTTTTATCTTCTTTTTTTAGTATCCAAAAATCTGATATAACGCGGGAGACAGCTAGTTAGGTAAAAAAATAAACTACCAAACATCATTGTATAAGTCAAAATTCAAAATTCAAAGCATTTATTTCACTTAGACCATTTACAGGTACTTATGAATTGTCAAAAGAGTCGGTCGGTTAGTCAGAAAAGAAAAGTGACGCTAATTGCCTGTTCCAAAACGTAGATCTCTATGGAGAAGAACAGGCAAGAAACTCCACGGACACTCTTTTAAAAAAAATCATGTTTTACAAAAACTTTACATTTTCTTTTTGTTGCTTCTACATGTGAAAACAATGTAAGTATGTAACAAAATAAACAAATACAAAATTAAAATAAAAAGTCAAAAATAAAAATAAGAAGTCATGGCAGTTAAGAGATGACCCATCTCAACTGACAGCGCCCGTTCACGAGCATGACGCGTGGCATCAGCACCATTTAGCTCAACCATTTTGAAGGGAACCGAATGATCCAACGCACTCGCCACCATCAGCGAGACTTTTTGAGCGAGCATGACAATGCTCCTAACCGCCATGTCTATTTGTGTCAGTAGAGAACTATCGTAATAAATCACTGCATCGTACTCACATTTACAAAAATTCAAATATGCATTTAAATTACACAAACCAAAGTTTTGTACTGTAAATAAATATAAATGGGTGAAATTTAAAAACAGCCTATAAAAATAATAATAATAATAATGATCTTGAATATTCATGTCAAAAATTAAGAGGATAACAAACATTTTCTATCTTCCAATGATTAAAATTTCTAATTTTGGAAATAATGCTTTTAAATTATATAAAACTAAAGTTTTAATTTGAAATCTAAAAATAAGTATAACAGTATAAGTTATTTATGTCAATTTAGGGGCTATTTAGCATATTTCTCTTCCAAACATTCCTAATTTGTGCGACTAGGTGGCTGTGGAGCAGGACCGGCACCCAACCAAGCATTTTTATCTATAATATAATCCTCTAATTTATAGTATGCTTGACTACATAGTGTGCGCTTAATGCATGTTTTAAATTGTTTTTCATTTAATTGAAGAATATTGAGTGGTATTTTATTGTAACATTTAACGCAATACCCCATAAAAGAAGTATGTACCTTGGACAATCTGAAACTTGGCTGGTCTAATTTGTTCCTGTTTCTTGTATTGATATTATGCCTGTCACTTATTTTAATAAAAAGCTGAAGATTTTTACGGACATACATAATATTTTCATAAATGTATTGGCAGGGAACCGTCATGATGTTTATTTGTTTAAACAATTCCCTCAGTGATTCGCGTCTGCTGAGGTTATAGATAGCTCTGACAGCCCTCTTTTGCAGTATGAAGATAGAATCTATATCTGCAGCGCGTCCCCAAAGCAAAATACCGTAAGACATGATGCTATGAAAGTAACTAAAATACACCAGTCTCGCGGTATCTACGTCGGTTAATTGACGGATTTTCCTGACTGCGAATGCAGCTGAACTTAACCGCCCTGCTAGAGATGTTATGTGAGGACCCCACTGCAGCTTAGAGTCAAGCGTGATCCCCAAGAAAACAGTTTTTTCGACGAATTCTAGCACATCCCTATTCAATACAACACTACATTCACTATTTCTAACATTTGGCAAAGTGAATCTTATACATTTGGTTTTCTTTTCATTTAACACTAAATTGTTTATTGTAAACCAATTATGAACCTTAATCATGGCGTTATTTACCTCGTCAAGGTGTTGTGCACGTCGGTTCACTTTAAAAATCAGTGAAGTATCATCAGCAAATAACACCATTTGAGGTTGGCTTTCCAGTATACTCGGTAAATCATTTATATATACTAAAAATAGGAACGGACCCAATATTGATCCCTGTGGTACACCCATTTTTACTTTTAAACCAGAAGAATTTACACCGTTTATTTGTACTTGCTGCAATCTATCATTTAAATATGATTTTATAAAATTTAGAGCTACCTTACTGAGACCGTAATGCTCAAGTTTCAAAAGCAATGTTTCGTGATCGACGCAGTCAAATGCTTTGGAGAGGTCGCAGAAAATGCCAATGGCATCCTGCGACTCTTCCCATGCTTTAAATATATATAAAGAAATTAGATTTCTTTAAGTTATTTATTTGGTGATAAAACAGTTCAGTTCTGTGGTTCAGTTACACTTGATTGTGAATAGATGGCGCTTCCGACATTATAATTGACAGTGTCATTGCAATAGATAAAACAGGAGGTTAATATGGAATAGTGCTTAAATAAAAGTACCTAAATAATTATTATAATATTGTAATTCAGTAAAATGCAATCGACAAGTTAATTAATAAACTTTAAATGTCGTTTCTTTGATATTTCAGAGCAACACAACCTGTTTATTAATTCAGCGATTCCTTGATTTTCTGACGAATTGTCTTATAAAACGACATTTCTAGTTACTTACGAAGAAAAATGGAAAAATTAAGATTTACTTTTGCGGTATTAGCCGCAAGTGATGGCAAAACTAATTTGATTTGCATAACCTCAATCGAGACACCCGATGGACGTGTGTACGACGTACCTGATGATCAAAAAAATGCAAACAAACATACAGGCATAACTAGTTTAGAAGTCTATACAAAAATCAAGAACTCGCTAAAAAAGAGACATCAGACACGAAAAATATGGATCCCATTGACAGATCAATTACGGAAAATTTACTTAGATGCAGGCGAAAATGTGCAATTTAGTGATCAATATCTTGAGGAAATTTCAGAGGATGCCAAAACTTCCAATAACAATTACAAATCTGAATCAGAGCATAAGAATTTTGTAAAAATTGCTGACAGGTTTATGTTAGAGAAGTTTTCAGGAAGAACATCAAACGTGAATCAATGGATCGGAGAATTTGAAACTGAATGTGAAAGATTTGAGATACTGCAGGATGAAAGTAAAATTGAGATTTTAAAATATCTTCTTGAGAAACAATGTTTAGACTGGTATGCGGGTATGTTAATGAAGTTTACCGCTAAGTCAGAATGGAGTACGTGGAAAAATAATATTTGTGAAACATACGGTAATAAAGGATGGTCTCAGGTAAAGTATGCATATACATTCAGATATCAAACAGGTTCCCTATTGGATTATGCCACAAAGAAAGAACGCCTATTATTAGAGGTAAACAAAGATGTTGATACTCAAACAATGATAAATCTTATTGTGATGGGATTACCAGATTATGTCATGGACAAAATTGATAGGACATTAGTAACATCCACTGCAAGACTTTGCAATGAAATCGGCAAACAATAGTATGCAGTTACCAAAAAGAATTTTACCAAATTTAAGAAGAATATTCCTGACAGTAAATACAAATTTCAAAAAGAGATTTCATGTAAAATATGTGAAAAATTAAACAAAGGAGTTCGTTACCACCCCGAAGAAAAATGTTGGTTTAAACAAACTGATGAATACGAAAACAGAAAAAAACATGGAAAAAATGTAAACAATACTGTGTTGGATATCGAATTGAATGATGATGAACCAAAAAACGAGTAACTACACCATTAATTAAAGTCAAACTAACATTAAATGAGCAGGTTGAAATATTGGGTATATATGATTCAGGCTCTAATGTTTCATTGATAAATTCCAAATTGTTAAATATAAAGGAAAAAAATAGAAGTGATTACAATAATGCAAATTTAGTAACAATTAATGGTGTAAAAAGGACACAAGGTTTGACAACAATTAAGATAAAAATATTAAATATAGAAAAAAGTGTTGATGTTTACATAGTGGATGGCAACGAGTTTCAATATGATTTTCTAATTGGACTTGACCTCATAAAAGAATTTTGTTTGGTTCAAGACCAGCACTTAAATATTACTCAGAAACGAGAAAAAACATTCACAGATAAACAACTGATTTCCAGAAATAGTTCTAAAGAAGAGGAAATTCAAAATGAGATTTCTATAAATTTCAATGAACACGTAAAGGAAGAGGATTTTAAAATAAATATGAATAATTTAAACAATCAACAAAAAACAGAAATTAATAAACTGATTGATGAGTATAAGTCATGCTTTGCGAAGGATAAATACGATGTTGGAAAGGTACAACACTACGAAGCTCGGATTGATTTGCTAGTTGATAAATACTGTAGCAAGAGGCCTTACAGATGTTCTATAGAGGAAAAAAAAGAAATAGAAGAACAAGTGGGAAAATTACTCCAAAGAAACCTAATAGAAGAATCATACAGTCCTTTTGCAGCACCCGTTACCCTAGCTTTCAAAAAAGAAGATCAAAAGAAGACAAGGTTGTGTATTGATTTTAGAGAATTAAACTGCAAATATTTTTCAACATTAGATATAAATTCAGCATTTTGGTCTATTCCATTACGGATTGAAGATAGAAAAAAAACTGGATTCGTTACTCAAGAAGGACATTATCAATGGACCTCTTTACCATTCGGCTTGAAGACGTCTCCAGCAATTTTTCAGAGAATATTGAGTAATGTACTAAGAAAACATAAATTAACTGAATTCACAGTAAATTACATAGACGATATATTAGTATTCTCTAAAACTTATAACGAACACATTAACCACTTAAAACAATTGCTGGAAGCAATAAAAAATGAAGGATTTAGACTAAAATTTACAAAATGTACATTTGCTGCAAGTTCTGTAAAATATCTTGGCCATATAATAGAAAATAATACAGTTCGACCACTGAGAGATAATTTAATTTCTATACAGGAGTTTCCGATACCAACATCGCAGAAAAACATCAGACAATTTTTAGGAAAAGTAAATTTCTATCATGAATATATACCAAAATGTACAATAATTTTAAAACCGCTACATAATTTACTTAAAAAGAATCAAAAGTTTAATTGGTCAACAGATTGTCAAAATTCATTTGAAGAAATAAAAAAACTACTATGTTCACAACCAATCTTAGAAATATATGACCCAGACTTACCAATAAATATATATACAGATGCATCACTGGAAGGCATTGGGGCAATATTAAAGCAAGTACAGCCAAATGGAAAAGAAAAGCCAGTGGCATATTTCTCAAAAAAATTAAACGAGATACAGAAGAAGAAGAAAGCTATTTATTTAGAATGCTTAGCCATTAAAGAAGCTGTTAAATACTGGCAGTACTGGCTCATAGGAAAACCTTTCACTGTGTACTCAGACCATAAACCATTGGAAAATATGAATATTAAATCTAGAACAGATGAAGAATTAGGAGAATTCACGTATTATCTCTCACAATATGACTTCAAGATAAAATATGCACCTGGAAAAGACAATTTAGAAGCAGACTGTTTAAGCAGGAATCCAGTACTGGAAGCAGTAGACGATATAGATGAACAATTGAGAATAGTTAATTTAATACAATTACAGGATGTTGCTACGGATCAAGAAGAAAATGAAGACATACAAAGTAATAAGAATAAATTAATACACAGACACAACATTTATTATAAAAGAATCAATAAACGAGAGAAAATTATATTATCTGAAAAATTCAGTGTCAGACTTATAGAACAAATACATAATAAAATGTGTCATATAGGTGTAAGGCAGATGCAAAAGATGATTGGAAAAATATATACAGCAAGAAAGTTAACAAAGAATATAAATGATTTATGCAAGAAATGTGAAGTATGTATAAAGAATAAAACAAGAGGACAGGTGAAATATGGTCTAATGTCACATTTAGGTCCCGCTTCAAAACCTTTTGAGATTGTCTCGATAGACACAATTGGAGGGTTTGGCGGCACACGGTCAACGAAAAGATATCTTCATCTGCTGGTGGATCATTACACTCGATATGCATATATACTTACCTCAAAGACTCAATGTGCAAGAGACTTTATAAAACTTATCAATAACATAAACAATCATAATGAGATTGGCATGATTCTAAGCGATCAATATCCGGGATTAAACTCAAGAGAATTTAAATCATTTTTGAATGAAAAATCCATTCCATTGGTCTTCACCGCAGTAAACTCGCCATTTTCAAATGGATTAAATGAGAGGCTGAATCAAACACTAGTGAATAAGATCCGATGTAAAATAAATGAAGGAAATAATAAAACAGCATGGACAACAATAGCCCACACCTGTGTAGACAAGTATAATGATACTGTGCATACAGTTACTGGTTTCACTCCAAGATACCTTCTAGAGGGCACAGAGGTTTCATTCCTGCCAGAAGAGCTAAAACAATCTAAAACAGCGGATGATTGGATAATAGCAAAAAAAATAGCATTTGAAAACTCTGTCAAGTCACATAACTATAATAAAAAATTAATAGATAAGAATAGAATTCAGCATAATTTCAATACAGGAGATATGGTATATGTTGAGAATGGGCATAAGTTGAATAGAAGAAAATTGGATGAACTGAGGATCGGTCCATATAGAATAGAAGAGAAAATATCTAATACTATATACAGAATAAATACGGGTCATAAGAAATTAGAATCCAACTTATTTCATATCACAAAGCTCATTCCAGTTCCTGTATGAATGAAATTGTGTTATCCAGAAAATTTACGGAAAAATTTTCTACCCCGTGGGGGAAGATATAAAGAAATTAGATTTCTTTAAGTTATTTATTTGGTGATAAAACAGTTCAGTTCTGTGGTTCAGTTACACTTGATTGTGAATAGATGGCGCTTCCGACATTATAATTGACAGTGTCATTGCAATAGATAAAACAGGAGGTTAATATGGAATAGTGCTTAAATAAAAGTACCTAAATAATTATTATAATATTGTAATTCAGTAAAATGGAATCGACAAGTTAATTAATAAACTTTAAATGTCGTTTCTTTGATATTTCAGAGCAACACAACCTGTTTATTAATTCAGCGATTCCTTGATTTTCTGACGAATTGTCTTATATATATGTTTAATTAAAGTAATCCCGGCGTCAGTTGTGCAACGTCCTTTGGTGAAACCATACTGCTGATTGTGTAAAATCTTGTTACAGTTGAAATGATTGAGCATTTGATTTAGCATCACTTTTTCAAACACCTTGCTCAGAACCGGCAAAACAGAAACAGGTCTATAATTATTAGTATCCTTACTATCCCCGGATTTGTAAAGCGGTATAACCTTGCTATGTTTCATTAAATCCGGGAAAACCCCTTGGTCTATACATAAATTAAATATAAAAGCTAAATAGGGCGAAATTGTCTCAATAATTGATTTGCAAACATTAGTAGACATGCCCCATAGATCTTCAGTTGACTTGATTTTTAGTTGTTTAAAAGCCTTTACAACGACCACAGGATTAATGCGTTTAAAATTAAATTCCATTGGGCAGGCCGAAACATTCGTTCTAAGTAAATCAGCAGCAAGTGTAGGCGATGAATCTAAACTTTCAGTGGTTTTAATTGGAATATTGGTGAAAAATGTTGAAAATTCCTGAGCCACTTCACTATTTGTCCTTATGAGACCACGGGAAGTTTCTAATATGTAATCTTTATTATGTTTTTTATTTCTATTCGTCTCATGATTGATAATGTTCCAAACGGTCTTGATTTTGTTTTCTGAGGATTTGACCTTGTTACTAATAAACAAGGCCTTGGCTGCCTTGCAAGTATTTTTAAAAATTCTTGAGTACTTAGTAACATACTTATTAAAAGTATCCGTGTTAATATAAGGCTTAAGGCCATACAGCTCGAACAGTCTTTCTCTGCTTTTCCTAATGCCAGTAGTTGCCCAATCACTGAATAGAAATTTAGGGCAAATAGTTTTATTTTGTTTCTTAAAAATATTATTAAATTCTGTTTGCACGATTGAGAAAAAATTTTCATACAAAAAATTACCATCTTCCATATTATACTCCTGGACGTTTAACTTACTAACTAAAGTGCAATTAAATTTATTTAAATTACCAGGAGTTATTTGCCTTGTCTGTATCTGCAATTTTTGAAGTGGTATAATGGACTCGAAAGTAACGGATTGTCCACTGTGATCAGAAGGAAGGTAATTTACTATGGCTTTATCTAAATAGTCGCAGCAGCAAAAAACATTATCAATACATGTAGCAGTAGTCGCAGTAATTCGTGTTGGTTCTAGAAATACATTGGACAAATTAAAAGATTTAAAAAGACTAATCAATCTATTGCTAATTGAATTACTTTCTAGAATATTGATATTAAAGTCACCACAGATTATTACCGCTTTATTGCCAGTAGAAAGTTTATTTAAAATGTCATCCATTATCGACTCAAACAAAGTGTAGTTTTGATAATTTGGGGGTCTGTAAACGCACACAACAATATGCTTATCTAGCTCGACACAGGCCAACTCAATAGTATGTTCAACTGACAGTTCAACTATATCTTTGCGAGACTTAAATTTAATACAATTTTTTAATAATATTAATGCCCCCCCACGCAGCAAAGATTTCCGGTTAAAACAGCTTCCCACAGAATAATTGTCATAATTAATTAACATTTCATAATCTTTCAGCCAATGTTCTGTAAAACGTGGTAAAACATACTATATCAAACATTGTTTTTTCTAAAAATAGTTCAATTTCTAATTGTTTGGAAGAGAATCCTTGAATATTTTGATGAAATAATTTCAAGGAATGCTGCTTAAATCCTTTTTTACAAGTTGGTACATAAGTGCTAGAAGATACCTTGTGGTTGATTAAATTAACTATATTGTGACTGGTACCTTCTGTTGTCTTATTGACTAGTTTAAACAATTATTACTAGAACTTACCACCTTAACATTAGTATAATTACTAACTATGGTGGGTCTTAATATACAATACTTCGACATACTACTTATGTCTGAGTTAAAATTAAAAGCTAATAGCCGAGCTATCTGGCGTCTAAAACTAATAGGCAGATACACTGTACCTCTAGTCGATTTTAAATGTTCAACAATATTGTTGGTGTCAAAAAATTCAAGCTTGTCACTATTGTGATTAACTAAAAAATGCATATAGTCATTTAACATATGTATCCTATTATTTTGTCTATTTGAAAGGTGCTCAAAATAAGGAAAAGCACACAATATAATTTTCTTGCAGTTAATTTTCAGCAATTCAGTAACACTCTCTGTAATATTATCATTTTGGACATTGAAGCTATTTCCTACAAATATAGCAATAATGGAATTTGGATTATATACTTTCCTAGTTACTGATGCCATTATTTCTGTGTAGGTACTCCCAGACATACAATAATTCATAACAGAATGACTCAGGTTGTTATTTAATAAAGTTCCTAATCCTTTTCCAAAACTGTCAGAAAACATAATGGGACAATGACAGACTTGATTTTCCGGTTTACAATCAGTCTGTGTAACAGATGAACCTTGTACTAAATTAGATATACACTCACTGGTACTACCAGACTGGCATGGGACATCCAGTACTTCAAGACAGAGAGCACTATGATTTGATTCTAGTTCATTTATGTTGGGACATTGAGCAATGTTTAGTGGCACTATCTCTATTGAGTCTACATTTGAGTTGCACAAATTCACTAGCTCATTTGTGGCAAGAATATGTTCATTTATTTGCTTCTTAGAGCTTACATATTTTGTATATAGTGAGTGAAGGGACTCCTCAAGCACCTGAATTTCAGACTGTAGTCTTTGAGTGTCGACCTCATATATTTTTGTACAATCTTCTAGTTTAATTTGAAAATTATTTAATTTATTTATTAGAAAAACACGTTCTTTCCTCAATTTAATATTATTAGAGACGTGTTTTTGTTGTTTCTTAAACTTGTTACATTTATTAATAATTTTACTTAGCTTTGCATACTTTTTTATTTTATTCTGGCTGACTTTATAGCTACTGTTATTATATTTAATTAATGATTCTTCTGTAAGATCTATTGTTACTAAGGAATGAGGGTGACAGTCAGTATGTAACAATTCATTAAATAAATGTTCAGTCTTCCTAACCTGAGCACATTCTTTTTCTTTTTGTAATTTGCCTATCTGTACATTTGCATGAATTAATTCCTCTTCTAGGTCCCTAACTTTAGATAATGCCTCCTCATATAGGTCGCTACAGTTGCTGAAACCATCAGTGACTAGCCGCAGTTTGTCCCGTTCATCAATAACAACCAAATATTGCTGATGAAGGTCCACCAGCTCCCGCTTCAGGCTTGAGTTCCTGTCAACTACTTTCTTAACCTCCTCCTCACACTCCTCACGTTCCTGTAAGAGTTGTTGACATTGGCTGTTGGACGCCTTTAGTTCTTGTAAGGCCGTTCTCAATTTAAGCTCCAAATCCTGAGCAGTTGCCTTGCGGGTCATCACTGGCATGGTTGCAGGGTTTAAAACTGAAATTAGAATTGGAGAAACGGTGAGAACTACTTAAACAGGCAAAGAAAAGGTGGAAAAAGAAATATAAGATGAGAAAGTTTACAATGTTACTATGTGGATAAGAAATAAAGTAGGCTGCTGATAGGTACTCTAAATACAAACTTTAGATTAAATATAAAGTTACTGTTAATGATTTTAATTGATTTAGAATTTACTTTTATTTATGTGGGTAGGGTGATTATATTTGAAAAAATATATATAAAATTAAGACTTCAGGGCAAATTAGGGATAACTAAGGCTATTATAGCGTAGTTAGATGTATATTGTTTTGTAAATAGTACAAACTAAACAGTTGATTTGACTCAATTTCAGAAAATCTGATTAAGTTTTCAGTATGAAAACAAAATGTTCTAGGTCTAGTGCAGAGCGTCAAGTCCGATGCTGGGTCTCAATGAAAGCGTGATACAGAGTATGAGTTATATTATTGTGTGTTAATTAAATAAATTACTGCAATAAGTTAAAAAAGAAAACAATACTCCCCGGTTTAAAATCCTCTGGTCGATGACAGCTGATTCAATTTTAGGTTACCGGTAAAGTTTGGTAGCCAAACACTCGTTTTACTTTGTTTATTCACAGGAATACAATTGTACCGGTTATTTATGTTGATTATTACTTGTTACTATAAAAATTACACCTTAAATATACTTAATTAATAATTAAATCTAATTTTAAAATACGGATCGTAATTTTTACCATATAAGTCAATGATATTTATTTTATTTATCCATTTATTTCAGGCATCAAGGCCCATATTAACATTTACAATATCATATTAATATAAAACTTAAAAATACTATAAATAAATATTATATTACATAATAACTAAAACTTATGCACACGAAGTGTCGGCGTCATGTTTCGCTGACTGGTGTCATGTAGGCGGCCACGAAACCGGCGGTACACAACACCTTTCGGTCAGAACTCTTCCTTGAGGAACTTCTCAAGATGGTGTGTCGGAAAGCGCACCACGAACGACTTGAAGTTCGTGTTGTGACGCGGCTCCAACCTCTCGACCCTCAAGGTCCAGTTGGTCTTCACGCGCACGTACTCCACGGTCTCCTTAACCGCTAAAGCCGCTAATATTTACACGGAGCAGCGCAAACGCCAACGTATTCGACCGCTCATCGCAACCGAATCCGAATCTGATATTAGCCGCATATTGATTTAACATAACATTTACAATAACAAAAGTCCTCGCAGATGCTTTTCCACCCGCGAGACAAACATGATACGTGTCTCATGCATGCATGACGTTTCGCACAGAAGTGACGCTACCTATTTTTAGGGAGTATAATTATATAAATATTAACATTGTACTTACCTAGTTCATTTAAAGTCAAAACCAAATAATTTATTTTAATTAGACCAAAATTATTTGCGATAAGACATTTAATTATTTTAGACAGTAACCCACTCATGTTCCTTCGGTTGCCCTTTATTATCTATTTTAAAGAAAGCTATTTTACTTTATTCCTAGTACCTATTAAAATTGCGTCTATAACTGAATTTTAAAACATAATAGTTATTTTGTGTGTATCTTTCACTTGTGCGAATAGACTGTATTTCTTTCTACCCTTTTTCATGTGCTTGTAATTACATAGACACCCTTATCCCTCACCCTTTAGGCTGGAAACTGTACCGAAATTATTACTTCTGCGCTCGTTTTGAAAAAAGTGGTACAAAGCTTTACACATTAATAATAATGTTGACATAGATTTTTAGCCAGATTCACAATTTTAATACCAATGGTTCCAGAGGGCAAGAACCTCGCAACATCCTACGAATGCAAGTTCATCGAGACGTCGGTGGGCATCAACCACAACGTGGATGAACTGCTGGTGGGGCTGCTAACGCAGATCCGGCTCAAGCAGCAGCATGCGGAGAGAGTGAGGTGAGCATTACCAGAGCAGATGAAAGAACTACAGCTGGACAAGGTCCATCATAAACACACGCCGAAAAAATAGCGACACACACACGACCCACTTTTATCGATATTTAAGAAACTTGGCAAAACTCGCATCATTTTACCCTCTTGACATTTTAATCGACACACGTGACACTTTGATCGAAACCTGACTCATTTTTATCGATACTTGTGAATTGATTGAATGAAATTATCATCCGTGACACTCAACACTCATGATACTCGTGACACTTGACACTCATGACACCCGTGACACTCAACACTCGACACCCGTGACACTCGACACTCGTGATACTCGTGACACTCGACCCGTGTGACTCTTGTGACACTCGACACCCGTGACACTCAACACTCGACACCCTAGACACTCGACACACATGACACTCGTGACACTCGACACCCGTGATACTCGACACTCATGATACTCGTGACACTTGACCCGTGTGACTCTCGTGACACTCGACACCCGTGACACTCAACACTCGACACCCGAGACACTCGACACATATTACACTCGTGACACTCGACACTCATGACACTCATGAAACTCGACACTCGTGACACTCGACACTCGACACTCATGACAATCAACACCCCCGACACTCATGACACTCGAAAGTCGGCTCTCATGACACTCGACACTCGAAACTCAACACTCATGACACTTGTGACACTTAACACCCGTGACACTCGACACTCATGATACTAGTGACACTCGACCCGTGTGACTCTTGTGACACTCGACACCCGTGACACTCAACACTCGACACCCGAGACACTCGACACATATGACACTCGTGACACTCGACACTCATGACACTCATGACACTCATGACACTCATGACACTCATGACACTCGACTCTCATGACACTCGTGACACTCGACACTCATGACACTTGTGACACTTGACTCGACACTCATGACACTCATGACACTCGACACTCATGACACTCGTGACACTCGACACTCATGACACTTGTGACACTTGACTCGACACTCATGACACTCATGACACTCGACACTCATGACACTCGTGACACTCGACACTCATGACACTTGTGACACTTGACTCGACACTCATGACACTCATGACACTCATGACACTCATGACACTCATGACACTCGACTCTCATGACACTCGTGACACTCGACACTCATGACACTTGTGACACTCGACACTCATGACACTGTGACACTTGACTCGACACTCATGACACTCATGACACTCGACACTCATGACACTCGTGACACTCGACACTCATGACACTCGAAAGTCGACACTCATGACACTCGACACTGATGACACCCGACACTCGTGTCACTCATAACACTTGATACTCGTGACACTCGACACTCGTGACTTTCATTGTCACTCGAGGGACATTCATCAAGGGACACTCATGACATTTTTATCGGCGTCCGAAATAACTTGACCTCAGAGTTTGTTTCAGATGTTTCTTCTCAGAGTAGTCCAGCTAGGAAACACTGGCTTCATCGTTCAAAAAATGACGTGTGAAAGTGTATTTTTTTAGCACCAGCAAACCTTGTTACTCAAAAAACGATATTACTCAAAAAACGTCCTTATTGTGTTCCAGAAAGCGCAGCAACTCCCGCAAGAACCGTGCGCGCGCGCGCTCCCCCCTCGAGATCGAGGCCCCTGCGCCGCCCGCGCCGCCCCCCTCCGTCTCCGCCAATAGCACGCCACGCAAGCGGACCAGGCTATCTGCCAGCGTTAAGGTAAATTGCCTTACTTCTATTTAAACCTTCGAACACACGTGATTTGAGACACAATAGAAAGACAATAGCAGCCGGCTGTCGCATGGTAGTTGAAAGGTTGGCAGATAAATCTTTAAAATACAGGCCCAGGATGAGACCGTTTGTTTACCGCCGCCGTCACCGGCGCGTCAACTAGAACAAGATGGGAGGCGAAACATTTAATTACTATAGCTGCGTTTCCACCACACATCATCTCTATAAGGCCGGCTCCACACGTTGGCCCCAACGCTCGTACCGTACACACGTTGGCGAATAAACTAGTTCTGTCCCGTCAGAGCCAATGTGAAGATGTCCGTGCTCATTAATGATTCCCGCTTTTTTTTTTAATCTTCAATTGAAAAAATCATTCCCATATTTTGTCAGGGAGAGTCAGCGTAGGAAGGGGCCCAACAGGGCCAATGCCTGCCGGGGTTGCAGAATGTTTATAATAGTTACTGTGACCCCGGAACATGAAGAGCAACCGAAGGAACATGAGTGGGTTTTAGTCAGTAAAAGTCTGACACGCCCTCCCGCCCCATGGCGGGAGAAGTCATTATTTTGATGATTTCCCACTCCCCAATAAAAAAAATCAAAATCCCATATTTTGTTGTATGGTACGCCATGCAACAGCTATTAAATTTTTATTTTTATGATCCTTTCGTGATGCGTTCCATATTATTGGATGTGCTTGATAAAGTTCAATAAACTCAATAACTTTTTCATTTGTCCATGCCGGTGACGATTTTGCGGATGAGGAAGCCATTCTCGCTTGACGTATGCACTCGCTGCGTGTTGCAACAGAACTGAGCAAAGCGCCAACGTGTGGACGGATCACGAATGTTGGCGCGCAGATTCCTTTGATGAAACCGACACGAGCCGGCCAACTACCAATGCTCGCCCAAACTTTGGGGCCAATGCAATTTTCTAGATCCACACGTTGGACGAGTAGCGTTGGGGCCTATATTGGGGCCAACGTGTGGAGCCGGCGTAAAAATTTGCACTTTCTGAAAATAGTTATTCAGAATGACAACGTGGTGGTGCAGTGGTTAAGCGTTTGGCTGTTTTGCTGCGTGGCGCGGGTTTGATCCCCGCACAGGACGAATACTTGCAAGACCTACAGATATTTGTTCCGAGCCTGGTGGCAGTTTATGCGAGCTTATGTTTGTAAACACACTCGCTATACAGGAAAAAGTCCTAGTAGGGGCAACGTTTTTGTAACGAACAACCGAATTTTCATGCTTAAACACATCCTGTTGTTTTAATGAGTAGGTAGTCAGGGTTCGGTTTTTTGTCATTGCCACACTTGCAAAGTGAACACCGGTAATTATTTAATTAAGTTATAAAAGGATATGAGTTATGTTGTACCGGAACCGTTCACTTCCTAAACATTTTTTAAGCAAATAAATGCGTACCCGTTGGTTTACTTAATAAGTAAAGTGCACTGATTAGTGCATTTTACTATTTTACGGTAAATTAGAAAATTTCAACACTTCTGATATGCGTTTTGATCGATACTTGTGACACTTTTATAAAGCCTTGTCACACAGGTCCGTTATTATGGACAGCTTTGGACAGGGTCGATGAAACCAAAGAACTCCGTATTCAATATTTTCTACGCTATTGTAACTACCATACACTACTACTATACGTACACGTACTACTATATAGTCTTGCCCGAATATTAAACAAGTTGCCAAAACACATAGTTTGTAAACTGGAAAACAAAAATAAAAGGCAGACCTATAACATATTCAAGCGACATTTATTGAATTGTAATGCAATAGCAACTCCTTAATAGTAAAATCTTGTCTATGTTTAGGATTAAGTTAAGAATTGTTCGAAACTGTATTTTTAATTGAAATAAACAGCTTTTTTATTTATTTTTTATTTTTTAACTAACACTTCTCTGAGACAAGACCTTAATAATATTTTATCGGTAGCTCATATTATCAATTTTCGTTAAAAATTTAATGCTGGTTGGGATCCGCACCAAAAAGGTACAAAATTAACCCTTATGTTTTGTCATGTCCGTTCTTACGTCCGTCCATCCAGAAAGCGGAAACTATTCCGTACCAATGCTTCATGGTAGCCCGCGAAATACAATTTTTTTAACGTTTTTTGCAATTTGCCGCTTAGTGTCTGGGTGTGTGTTGATATAGTATGGTACGCGACTATAATATTTATTTAGTTACAGAATCATTT
Source organism: Athetis lepigone (assembly GCA_033675125.1). Lineage (NCBI taxonomy): Eukaryota > Metazoa > Arthropoda > Insecta > Lepidoptera > Noctuidae > Athetis > Athetis lepigone. The sequence goes on along the minus strand of CM066221.1, from coordinate 19,015,965 downwards.
AAATTTTTAAATCATCAAAATAGCCCTCAAAGTGCATATAACTCGATTGATCATCTATTTTATGAAACAGTCATTTAATCAAGTTGTATGCACTCTCAGATTTACTCACTTCCTGAACGTCTACTAAGCATTTACTAAATTGCGTTAATTATTGCAGGTCCGCGGCCTTCTCGGCCGTGTGTGGGCCCGAGACTCCAAATCCAAATCGTGTGAGAACCTGCACGTCCTCTAGCACTCAGCCGCCGAGTCCGTCGCCTGCTTCCCGTTCTTCGACTGTGCTGCCACCTACACGTGAACTGTAGGTCGTATTGAAGTAGACTGTGTGGGATAGTGTGAACTGCTGTTTTTGCAATGGTTGTAATGGTTAATTTTTGGCATTCTGAAGTGAGTTTTAACAATTAAAACCAATTAAGAGACTCACAGAAGGCTACTAAATTAAAAGGTTTTTGGGGATTTCCAGCAGTAAATATAATTTGTATAATATATTTTTTTTTTCAAGAAATACAAGATTTAATATTATTCTAATTAAGTATTTCGATTGTCAATATGTACTTTGATATATATTTTTAAAGCATTGTGCTTGAAATTACTTGTAGTAGTGTCCCATAACTGGGCCAATATGGGAAAAATATCGCAGAATTTATAGATAAACTGATCAAGTCGTGGTATTTGTTTCATATTTATTAATATTATTTTCAGTTCACACTTATTTCTTACATAGTCTAGTTCATAACTCTCCTATGTCTGTAAAAACTATTGTCTATCCCATAGCACTTCTTGTAGCGAGATCCCAACACCGTATATTGTGTAAATCCCATTAAATATAAAGTTGTGTTTAACCTTTTCCTCGATAGATGGCGTTAAAAGTACAGCGCCATCTGTTGAGGATTTGTAATAATAATATTTAACTAGGATTATAAAATCAAATTAAAATGTAATACCCCAATTGGTTTAATTTTTCTACAATGAAAGGGAAAAAATCTATAATAAATCAGTCTTTTAGCACTTTTCGAGCTTCAGACTTTACTAAAATAGAAACTTGTCTTGCTATGCTATACAGAAAAATGGGTATAAATATAATAAACTATCGGGAAAGTTGACGGAACGGCGGTAAAGAAATAATATAAAATGAATTTGTAATCAAAATATAAACGTTGGAGGACTGAATTTTAATACGGTAGTAAAAATAAACGTTACATATGTTTTTGAGTGAATGCGGGTGTTTAGTTTTGAGTTACCTAATTTATTTAGAGTTTTGACATTATATTGTGGAGGCAATTTAAAACTGTATTTTCTTGTAGCAATACAATGAAACTGTTATTTTGAATAAACGCCATCTATCGAAATATGACTAAACTAAACGCCCATCACTCAGTAGAACGATTTTAGATAATATTCAGTTCAACGATAAAGTTGGGAAAGAATTTTAAAAATATCGTATAGATATTTGTAAACGATGGTATTATTCAACAAGTAGGTTAGAGTGGCTTATTGAGTATTAACGAATGATTAGAAATTAAATATATTATTATAATTATTGTGATCCCAGTGTGTCTCCTAAAATTAATGTTTGTACTCCGTATAGATGTGATTTATATCTAAAATATTATATGTGATTTTGGATTATTGCGAATAAATTATATATTAACTGTCGGCGAAAATTATAAAGATTGTGTTATGCGTTCAAATAGCGTAGGAAATATTTGTTATGTGTTGTCTTATGGTATATAAATTTTAATTTAAATATTTGGTTTTATGTGATATTGTACATCTAAGTAGTCATAAATATAAGAAGAATATTCACTGTACATTAATAATTCAATGAATCAGACATTATAGTGATCGTAATTAAATGTAAAATTATGTAAATCCCGACTCATCGTGTAATACTCCGCTACGTGTAGCCCATCCCAATAAAAAATAAGTTACTACTTATGTAACCTTAAAACTGTAATTTATTATTATTAGCCAAACTATTTAACATACTACTATAATCCATGTAAAATAATCTAAATCTATTGAGTCATCAAAATATGTACGACTTGTTTTTTTTTTCTATTTTTCTTACTTGTTTTATATAACGTAACACATAAAAAACGCTAACGACTTAAAAGCTACGCCACATAGGTGTGATATTATCGATATAATCGAATGTGATATTTTACACACAGGCTCTGTAATATCACAAGGGCGCCTCATGTGATGAGTGAGACACAGAATTTAGAAGACTCAGCCTTCTCAAAACAGCTTGCTATATGTATATCAACTGCTTTATCTCATCGGCACCACAAGTGAATATAAATACCTGAATAACTCGAGCTAATTTGCCAATTGTGGTAATATTGCAGACTTCGGTATTATCGACCGGTCGAAAATAACATATCTCTGTGGCGAAACCTTTATCCCGCTTCATATCTTAATTCATAAGTATCGTAACTTTTCTACCTTTTCATACATTCAAATTCACTTTCATGATTCATAAAAAAACTGCATAAATATATCAATAAAATATTTGGGTCCACCGCTGCAAAATTTGGCGTATCGAATTAATTAAGGCTATTGTTTGAGATACATAGCTAGGTAGAAGTAGAATGACGTCACTTAGGCAGCTGACAGACAGGGCTAGATTATATCGCTTAGCGTAGCTGGTACGTAGACACCGAGAGGCTGGGCAAAGGCAGCTAGTTATTTCGATCCTTGCACATCTTGGGAGAGTTTGTCTTTAGACGTTAGGTTTAGAGATTCTAAGACTGCGGCCAGATGTCGATAATACCACAGGTTGGCGCAGCGGCTTAGCGATCATGACATTCAAATGATTTTTTATGATGCAGAGGTGCAAACAATTTTTGGAAATTCAAAATATAAATTTTTGGAACGTCAAATATACAGCAATAAATTTAAAAAGACCAGGATACAGATTAACCCTTGTGCAAAGCGTCAATGTTGTTAAAAGTATAAACAACCAAGCGTATCGTAAATATCTGGCTACAGTCAAAGAATGAGGTATTGTAAGAAAATGGTGGAAAATGACATAAAATAAGAATTCAAAAAAGAAATATTCGACAAGATTGAGAACTCAAAAATTAAATTAGAAACAGAAAGAACAAAATGACGAGTCCATCCAAAAAATAGATTGCCAAGAAAATATTATGAAAAAAAAAAACACTTAATATGTTCCTCAAGTTATTAGGACCGTAGTATACCAGTTGTTAGAAAACACGCATAGTTTTTGTTTTGACCTTAGAACTTAGAGCATGGAGACTGGAGATCACACCATAAGCCGATACTAATAATTAAAAAAAAAATTATCTCTTAGGGCGTCTCCACACATGAACGATATTATCGTCGGACGATAATACCGCAGGTGTTGTAGAATTTCCACCACGACGATCTTCAATGAAACCACGTAAATAGTTCACAACTTATAATATTCACCCAAACAAATCTCAAAAAAATAATATTTTTCTAGGCTACTTATATTTTCGCCGGTAACGAAACCATACCGACTTCTAAATTGACGCCATCGCCATCTAGTTAGAAAATCGGTACTAAATTTCTTAAATTCTAACAAACTAAAATAAAATACATGTGAAACGGTTCAACATTCCGCCCACCAAGGACATGCTCGAAGAAATGTCCTTTGAATTAAAGCCGCCCACCATGAGGTCAAGGGGGCTGTGAAATTATAAAGAATAATCAATCACTGGTTGGTAATACACACAATTTACAAATAGGTCTTTTAATTACAGAATCATTACATTTTATTGATACCACTCGTGTGAATCCGTCTGTACCAGGATGCTTTTCTAAGATTCTTCCCAGCAACCATTTGCCAGGAGGAAGATTGTCCTCTTTGACAAGGACAATGTCGCCAACATTAGGCTCTATGTCTGTTTGCGACCATTTATAACGTTGCAACATCGACGCCAAAACTTCAGTAGACCAACGTCGCCAAAAATCCTGGGTCATTTTTTGTATAAGTTGCCATCGTCTCAACGTGCCCACAGAACTACGCTCGTAATTACGATCCGGTACAAGAACCAGAGGTTCTCCGATTAAGAAATGACCGGGTGTTAGCGGCATTGGGTCATCAGGACTTTGAGAAACTTGAGTAAGGGGCCTTGAATTGAGACAAGCCTCAATCTGCACAAGTAAGGTAGCCATTTCCTCATATGTGAGAGTAGAATCACCAATGACGCGCTTTAAGTGGAATTTTGTAGATTTGATGCCGGCTTCCCACAGTCCACCAAAATTTGGGGCATGGGGAGGTATAAAATGCCACTTAACACCTTTGCAACTGAGCCAACTCCTAATTTCATTAGCGACCACTGACTGCTCAGCAACGACTAAGGTTTGCAGTTCCTTAGCTGCTCCTATGAAATTTTTGCCATTATCACTCCAAATATCACTGCAATGGCCTCTTCTAGCAACAAACCGCTTAAAACCGGCTATAAAACCTTCAGAGGTAAGGTCGCTAATAGCTTCTATGTGTACTGCTCGTGTGACCATGCATACAAACAGACAAATGTATCCTTTATAAGATTTATTGCCGCGTCCCTTAGATATCCTAATATTAATTGGACCAGCGAAATCCACACCGGTGTGTAAAAATGGCCTTGCAGGGGACACTCTACAGGTCGGCAATTGTCCCATGAGTTGATTTCGAAACGTGGCTGAGTGCCGAACACATACTGCACACTTGCGTACATAGGCTTTCACTAAATTTTTTGCTGATATAATCCAATACCTTGTGCGCAAATAGTTCAACATCAATGTTGGACCTCCGTGTAGAGTGTTCTTGTGAGCTTCGCTGATGAGTAAAGCAGCAAAGTGATGGTGATGTGGAATAATGATAGGATGCTTCATACTTTCCGATACTTGTGACTTTTCAATTCTTCCACCTACTCTTAAAATTCCTTGCTCATCCATAATAGGACATAAAGGTCTTAATTTACTTTTCTTACTGACATTTCCTGTCTTTTTTATGTGTTCTATTTCTTCACTAAATTCTTGTTTTTGACAGTGTTTAATACATATTTCCAGAGCAGCGGCCAACTCTTCACTTTTCAGGTAAGATTCTTTATGTTGCTTGAATCGTAGAAATCTTCTACAATATGCTACTACTCTAATTAATTTTTGAAGTGACGAATATTTTGTCCACAGATTATCCTCTACATTCGTTATCACGTGTGCTGTAACTGCCTTTGATGCTCTTTTCTCGATGTTAGTCGATATAGAATCTGGTTTGACATAACCAATAGGTTCTTTCTTCAACCATATAGGACCGTGCTTCCACAGAGATGACTGTGAAAGTGCTGAAGGTGTCATACCTCTAGAAGCGATATCTGCAGGGTTGTGATTGGATTTCACATGTCCCCACTGAGTATTGTCTAAATAATTCATAATTTCAGACACCCGATTGCCAACGAATGTTGACCAGTGGCTGGGATGTTTGCTCAGCCAAGCCAGAACTACAGTCGAATCTGTCCAACAATGTATATTTTCTTTAGGTATCTTCAAAATTTCAGTTATCTCAGTAATCAATTTGGCTAGTAAAACAGCGCCCATCAATTCGAGACGAGGAATCGAAAGTTGCTTTATAGGAGCAACTTTGGTTTTTGCGGATATTAAATTAATTTTAATATCCCCATCACTGCCTATTATTCGCAAATACACAACTGCTGCATACGCTAAATTTGAAGCGTCACAAAAGCCATGCAGTTCTACTCGTATATCGTTTTCTCTGGATTCAACCCATCTTGGAACGTGAAATGCAGGTAAGTCTAATAGTTCACTCTGATAAGTTTGCCATTCTTTTAATAAATCATCTGGTAATCGGTCATCCCAATCGATACCAGTCAACCATATCTTTTGTATCATTATTTTTGCCGTTATAACGCACGGCGCTACCCACCCCAAGGGGTCGAAAAGTCGTGAAATATCTGATATTACTTTTCGTTTTGTTACAGATGCAGGTTGCGGAAATGTGATTGAATACCTGAAAATGTCAGATTCTCTATCCCAGGAAAGTCCTAATATTTTAACTACCTCATTTAGTTTTATCTCCACTTCCTGAGTTGTACATTCTCCCGCTATTTCCTTTGTTAACTCTCTGTTGTTTGTCATCCACTTCTGTAATTGAAAACCTCCTTTTTCCATTAGTTTTCCCATTTCCATATAAATCCTCTTTCCATCCTCCACCGTTTCACAACCTGACATATAATCGTCTACGTAGAATTCACTGTTTATTTTTTCAGATACCCGCGGAAACGCAGCTCCTTCATCGTGCGCCAACTGCTGCAACGACTTCACGGCAAGGTAAGGTGCGGATGCAGTGCCAAAGGTAACTCTCAGTAACTCATATTCTTTTATTTCAGATGCAGGATTACTTCGCCAGAGGAGTCTTTGGAAGTGTGTGTCTTCAGAAGCAACTTTGATTTGCCGATACATTTTTACTATATCTGCAACTAATACAATTGGATACATTCGCCATCTCATTATGATATGACGTAACTCCGGTTGTATGGTGGGACCTACCATTAATGTATCATTAAGAGATGCACCGTTCGAACCTTTAGAAGAAGCGTCGAACACTACTCTGACCTTAGTTGTAGCCTTATCTTCGCGAACAACTGCGTGGTGAGGCAGGTAGACTGCTTCCGACTGCTTATCATCAGAGTCACGAGACACCATCTTCATATGCCCAAGGTCGAGGTATTCTTGTATAACTGCGGTGTATTTCATTTTCATTTCAGGATCTTTCTTGAAACGCTTTTCAAGATGATGAAATCGTTTCAATGCCATGTCTTTAGTGTATCCGATTTTACTAAGAGGATCTGAATCATGAAATGGAAGTTTCACTATATATCTTCCGGTAGTATCTCGTTGTGTAGTACGAGAGAAGAATTCTTCGCACCGTTGTTCTTCCAAGGTAAGTGCTTTTTTTACTTTAAAAACATCAGATTCAATCTCCCAAAACTTTTTCAGCATGTCATTCTCAGTAGTATGAGTATGCATGCTTACCACATTGTAACAATGTGTTGCATTGAGATTGCTATCTGTGGAGGCTAATCCAGATAAAATCCACCCCAGGGTTGTATTTTGTACTATTATGGGCCCTGGAGAGTGTTTGACTAAACCTTCTTTAATAACTTGGCTATAAACTTCCGCTCCAAACAAAACATCAATTTTGTTTGGAGTGTGATACTCTGGATCTGCTAGAGTTATGTCTTCTAGTTCAGGCCAAGCTGGAATGTATACTTTAGTTGAAGGAATCAGAGTTGTTATTTTACTTAACACATACGCTCGAACTTGAATAATTGCGCTTGGATCGTGACGTGAATGAATGGTTAAATGAACCATGAAACTAGAGGCAAAAGTGCCCTCGTCACCTCCTATGCCTGAGATAATACTATTATTTCGTATTTTCTGTAGTCCGAGCAATTGGACTGCTGATTCGGTTATGAAAGAGGCCTGGGATCCTTGATCCAATAACGCCCTCAGCAGTTGTTTATGACCGTTCTTAGTCTGTGCTTCGACGAGAGCGGTCGCTAATAAAACTCGATTCGGCACAACTTTTTTAGAAAAGTGTGTCACTATATTTGGAGATTCTGAATCCTGTGCCGCACCGGATGCCGTTAGCAGTGTGGACACTGCTGATTTAATTGCTACAGCCTCTGCCGGTTGGCCATTGGGTGATGAAGATCTTGAGGATGCCGTGGGGTGCAATAACGAGTGATGTCTACGGTTGCAGACGTGACATGAAGTTTTAACACGACAGTATTTAATTGAATGGTTCGTGCCGAAACAATTGTAGCATAAATTGTGAGTACGGACAAATTCACTACGAGTTTGGTAACTTTTTTTACTAAATAGTTTACAATGACTTAGATAGTGCTCTTGTTTACAGAATGGGCATACAATTTGAACAGATGCATTGCTAATTGACTTGACTATGTGACAACTTTTTGGCTTATCACCTGTGGATTTATACTTTGGCTTGGATGTGTCTAAGTACTCTAGAGACCGAAATCGAGATTCTAAAAACGTTTTAAGTTCATCGAAAGTTGGTAATTGTTCATAAGCACAAATTTTTAACTCCCACAACTTTCGTGATTCACTATCCAATTTAGCGCTTATTATATAAATTACTATAGCATCCCATGTTTTTACATTAATACCGAGGGTGCTTAAACCATGAAGACAATCCACAGTGGTATCCAATAATTCTTTAATCGCAGATGACGACTCTGTTACATTAGGTTGATTTAACAATCTTTTTAACATTGAATTTGATAAATATCGTTTGTTGTCATAGCGTTTGTTTAACATTTGCCAACATTCCTGATAGTTTGCATCTGTTACAGGAGTGTGACGCAAAAGTTGTTCTGGTTCACCTGATAAATGCCCTTTCAAGTAGTGTAGTTTTTGTACATCGTCAATTGAATCGTTATTATGGATAAGAGAAACAAATAAATCGCGAAATGAAGCCCACTCCGTGTATCTTCCAGAAAAAGTAGGTATTACAACTTTAGGCAACTTAACATTAGTGCACTTTTTCGACGAAGTTTCTTGGTCAACATTAAGACTGTGCTTAGAAGGTGTTAATTGTTTAATTGAATCTTTTAACTCAGACTTGTAAAGTATATAAATATCTTCAGTTTTGTCATATATGTCTGATGTAAAGTACATATGCTTTGAATCTAATTTTCCTATAATGCTTCTGTGAGTTTCTATAAAGTTGGCCCACAGTTCTTCTAACGCTTCTAACCTAGTCTCCAAATAAGATAATGATATGCGATCTTTAGGAGACTTTTTATAATTAATTCGACCTTTTTCAATATTTTTCTTATTGTCTAGTTGTAAATCTACTAATAACTCCATGACTTTAATTTTTTATCAAACTGTGGCTAAATTAGATAAGATTTTACAAGTATTTTATGTTGTACTGAAACGTAAATATTACAAGTTTATAACTAAGATGCTAAACGACAAAACATGAAAATTTTACAAGTGTTTTTAACTTAAACTTTTTAGAAAATCGGGCATAGGTTCCCCGTCGGTTCACTTTTTACCTAAATATTCTAAGTCACTACTACTACTTGAAATTATTCTAAGTCCAATTTTTGCTTGAAAGTTTTCTAAGTCCAAATTTGCTTCACAAACAAAGTAAATTGTACTCACGGTTTTATCCACTAAGGCACAAAACACTTCACTCACTATTGCTTGATTGTAGTTGTTGCCAACGCACACCAGGGTGCGCGCAGTACTCGGCTCTGATGCTCGGCTACTGGGATGCCGCTTCCACTGCTTCCTAAATCCAGCGTGTCCCACCTGGGACGTCCAGATGCCCGCAGAACTTGCTGCGGTGGCGCCCTCTGCAGGCGACGATTTCGGAACACTCAGGTTTCCGCAGTCGCACCCTCTGCAGGCGACGCTTGAAGCACTTCAGTGGCAATCCCCACTGGTTTCTGTGCTGATACTCAAAAACTCAGTACGCAATTTCCGGCGCACTGATCCGATTTCGAAGGACCATGTAGAATTTCCACCACGACGATCTTCAATGAAACCACGTAAATAGTTCACAACTTATAATATTCACCCAAACAAATCTCAAAAAAATAATATTTTTCTAGGCTACTTATATTTTCGCCGGTAACGAAACCATACCGACTTCTAAATTGACGCCATCGCCATCTAGTTAGAAAATCGGTACTAAATTTCTTAAATTCTAACAAACTAAAATAAAATACATGTGAAACGGTTCAACAGGTGTAATAGAAATGATTCTATTAACAGTGAAATTTTAATTAAACGATAAAGCTTCTATTTCAATAATAGTGCCAAATTTAATTTAGATAAAAAGGGCATTGATTCGTTGTTTGCTATAATCTAAATAATAAATTAATAATTAATTTCACAATTACGTTTCCGGTTTCGATATGCCTTAACCTTCTTATGTTTAAAGGTCAAAATGTCATCTGTATAGCTCAAGCGATGATATCGCTCTTGTGTGGAGATGCCATAAGACTTGCAAATAACTTGTACAAATTACACTAAACGCGATTTTTTGCTTATCATGCAGGGATACATCAAAAATGACAAAATATTTTACAAAATCGTTGTCTCCAGTTAAAATGCTTTAGAGAATTAGCAATATTATTTTCAAAGAAATGATTTCAATTTGAGTGCCTGATGTTCGGAATAACATAATTATTTGATCCCTCCGTAATACCTGTTTGCCTTATTTTATTAGTGTCGTGTTGATTTCATAGATGGCGCGTGCTAGGTATACATACATAATATTATATTATATTAGTATTATTGAATTATTAGTCGTTAAAGTAATTTAGATGTATTTTTAACTTCTCTACTTGATGTTAAATTGTAATTCAGTATTGTAATTATTAGTATTTTTTTAGTTTTGGTGGTTTAATTGACTGGTGGTGGATGCGCTATGTCTATATTACACACTTTTATATGGAAATATGATTTTATTTTTGGCATGAACGGCCAACTTGATAAATCTATGTAAAGGCTCCTCAACACGCGGGCGATGTTATCACCATCGCGATGTTGTCACGATGTGAAATGGTAATTGTGTTTCTAACATAAAATATCCCACATAAAATATTCTATAACTCATGTTTGCCTTTAACCTCAGTCGGTCAAATAACCAAAACTAATAAAAGATAAAATCAACAACGTGGAAGTTTTTAACGCTTCTAATCCTTAAGACATATTTTAACCCCAGGGTCCAAAAAAACACCAATTTCGCCTCACTCTTGGACTATCCTGGCCCATCCTAGACCATCAGCAGTAGAGTTTAGTCGTTCTTAGGAGCTAGATGACTAAAATATGGACTAAATAGCGTATCTACATTTTTATAAACTTCATCAACTGTACATTAAGCCGTCGTTATGCAAAAAATAGATTTTGTACGAAAATTTACAGAAATATTAATTTACTATTCAAGTTTGGTCACTAATCTTTTTACAATTTGTTTCTTACCAGACTTTTTTGTGCAAGTTATTTGCACAACTAATTTATAAAACCTTTGGCCTTTTCTGAGGACAAACGTTTTTAAAATATCTAAGTTGTTTAGTAAAGTTATGAATGGTAATCAATATCGAAACAATTTGTTATGAAAAACGTACTAAAATTGAATGACTTTTTAACTAAAACAATAATATAATTATCAGTATCATGCGATTACATGCGATACGAGGGGTGGCGCCACTGTGCCCGTGTTCACTTCGGCTCCGCAGTATTTTTCAAATTAAAAATATATAAAGTGAATATTTACGCCGTTTCAGTGTTGGACCCAGTGCAATAACTCTAAAGAACAGTGATCATCATAAAATTCCAAGGAACAGTGCAATAAATAGACTAAATACCGGCTTACAAAATATCAAAATCAAACTGTATTTACAGTGCTAGTACAAAGAAAACTAAAGCGGAAATCAAACCATCGATATCTCCGAAGTGCAATCTGTGAAATACAAGTGCTAAAAATCAAGAATCAAGGAAAAAGTGAAGAAATATAATATTATAACCTACAATATAAAACAGCAAATCACCACGTCATAAACTTATATTGATGTTCACGCCATCTAACGACCACTGGCTGAACTAAGAACATTACAAGTTGCGTACGCGCATTAGCTTAACAACGCCAGTAAACATCAATTGAAAATAGTATCACTACTCACCGCTAGAGGGCATTACAAGTACCATAACATGGAAGATATCATGAAAGTACTGAAAGAAATTCAAGGCGATCTAAATAATCAAAAGCAGGAAATGAAAAGCATGCAAGAAAATATAACCAAGGCTATAAACGACAACATCAACCAAAAATTTACAAGTATGGAAAATAGAACAAGTAACTTAGAAATAAAAATAAATCAACAACAAAAAACTATTGACTATCTAGAAAGACAAGTTAGAAAGAAAAATCTAATATTCTATGGAATAGAAGAGACCGAGCATGGGTACGAAGAACTGCAAAACACACTACTTCATTGCGTAAAATATAACATGAAGGTGTCCATTGAGAAATCTGAAATAGAATTTGTGAAAAGACTTGGCAAAAAAGGAAACAAGACAAGACCTTTACTAGTAACATTTTCTACAATGGGAAGGAAAATAGAAATTTTAAAGAACAAAATGACACTGAAAGGTTCGTCTATTAACATTAAAGAAGATTTTCCACAAGAAGTTCTATTGAAGCGGAAGGAACTACAGGTAGAAGTAGAAAAAGAACGAAAGCTTGGGAAAAATGTTGTGCTACGGTACGACAAAATAGTAACTTTACCAGGCATCCCCAAAAATAGGAATTACGTGGCAAGTACTCGGACACAAAAACGGAATCTGTCAGAATCCCCTATTCATGAAACCACCATAATCAGCGAACCTAATGCCAAGCAGATACCGAAGAAAAACAAAACAAACAATATTACCTCCTACATGTACAACGCACCACCCAAAAAAGGGTCAGAGTGTAGCTCAACTGAAATACACTTATCACCAAAAAACCAGTAAAAGAAGCCCTTCTACATCCCCCAATACGGCTGGTCACCGCGGGGGATACAGACCACAACCCTCCATCTTCAGGCTCTTATAAAACGAGTAAAGAAAACTTAAACCATAGAAAAAACAAATACCTCTACGTTGGCACATTGAATGTGAGATCACTAATTGATACGTCGAGATTTATCGAATTAAAATATGCTGTTGCTGAACTAAATTGGAATGTAATCGGACTATCTGAAATAAAACTCGCTGGCAAGGAAATTATCGAACACGAAGAATTCATATTTATGTATTACGGGCAAACTCATAACAGGAACGGTGTTGGATTTTTAGTAAAAAATGAACTTAAAAATAATATAAAAGACTTTGTACCAATATCCGACAGGGTAGCAAAGTTAAGTATCTACATTGAAGATAAAACAATACACCTAATCCAAGTATACGCACCAACAGAACAATCGTCACTGGAGGACATAGAGCGATTCTACGAAGATCTCAGAAAAGCGATGGAAAACACGAACAGGGACACTTTCATTATAGGCGATTTCAATGCACAGATTGGTCTGCCCACTAATGATGATAAAGATGTTATGGGCTTATGGGGGTACGGAAAACGGAGTCCAAGAGGTCAGGTACTAATAAATTTTTGCTTTGAACATCAATTACATATTTCAAATACCTACTTCAAGAAGAATCCGAAGCGACGATGGACTTGGATACACCCTAATAGCGTTACACGAAATGAAATTGACTACATCATAACAAAGAACAAAAACAGTGTCCATAACGTCGATGTCATATCTACTACACATCCTACTGATCATAGACTGGTACGTGCATCACTATCACTTCGCAGCAAGCGTATTGCCTCAAGAAAATACTTTGGAAAAAACTTCGCTACCGATATTGCGCTACCTGAGCAAGAGTTTCTAAAAGAGGAATTTTCCCGGGAAACTAAAAACATGAAATTCGAAAACATTAAAGAAACCTACTCTACCTTAGTCACAAAAATTAGAAACAGTAAAGATAAACTTAAACGCAGCAAAATTTGTAACAGGCTTGTTATTCAAGAAAATCTAGCAAGACTAATAAAGAAAAGGACTATATTGAAAGAAAAGAAAAACAAAACTAGCACTGAAAAGAAACATTTATCGGCACTGTACAAATTAATTAAGAAGCAAATACAAAGAAAATCAAAAGAACGTAGATACAATATCATTGAATACGAATTGGAGAAATTTGCATCAGTTAAAAGAGCTTACAAAAAACTAGATTCTAACAGAAAATGGATTACGCAACTTACAAAAAACAGACAACAAGTAACGGACAGAAACCATATTTTAAATGTCGCGACAGAATTTTACGCTAAATTGTACGAGCAACCTGCTATTCAAGTAGCCACAATCCAATGTATGGAAGCACCCGATGCAGACAGTTTACCAGAATTTCTGGAGTACGAAATTAGCCATTCAATTCATAAATTGAAAACTGGGAAAAGCCCCGGAGAGGATCACATAACAAATGATATATTAAAAGCCATTAGAGAGCCAATAACACCTATTTTAGCCACAATATTTAATGAAATATTAAAACAAGAGTCGATACCGCCTGACTGGAATACTGCAGTTATAACTCTACTCTACAAGAAAGGGGATCCATGCCAAATGGATAACTATCGACCTCTGAGTATGCTACAGTCACTCTACAAATTATTTACAAGCCTAATTTTAAAGAGGATCTCAAAGACCTTAATTGAAAACCAGCCTAGAGAGCAAGCAGGATTCAGATCGGGCTTCTCTACAAATGACCATATTTTCACGATAACACAGATCATAGAGAAATACAAGGAACACAATAAAGAGCTCTACATAGCCTTTGTGGATTACTCCAAGGCGTTTGACTCTATCACACATGAATCTCTATGGTGCTCTCTATATGAACAAGGGGTACATACGAAGTACGTAAACATCTTAAAAGAAATTTACAAAAACAGTAGAGCAATAATTAAGTTAGAGAAAAAGGGAGAGCCATTCAATATTCAAAAAGGAGTCAGACAAGGCGACCCCATCTCACCTAACCTATTTAACGCAGTGTTGGAACATGTCTTCAGACAGCTAAATTGGTGCAATCTCGGCATCAAAATAAACGGCGAGTTTCTCAACCATCTCCGCTTCGCAGATGACATTATTCTGTTAAGTGAAACACATTCAGACCTCGATCACATGCTTAAGTCTCTAGACGAGGAGAGCCGAAAATGTGGGCTCCACATGAACGCTGAAAAAACATGTCTTTTAACCAACAGCTTAAGAGTACCTACGGTTATACAAGACACTTCGATAGCATATGTAGACAAATGTGTCTATCTTGGGCAAAGCATCTCATTTAACAAACCCACAGAAAATGAAGTGGATCGCAGAATTAACAGTGCATGGAAAAGATATTGGTCGCTGAAAGAAGTATTTAAATCCAACATCCCGATTCGTTTGAAAAAGAAAGCTATGGACACCATTATCTTACCTACTCTACTATATGGTTGTCAAAGTTGGACGCTAACAAAGGCAGTCACATACAAACTTCAGGCTTTCCAACGAGCAATGGAGAGAAGCATGTTGGGAATTAAACTCCAAGACCGTAAGAGAAGTAAAGATATAAGGCTGTACACTAAAATAATAGATGCTGTGGAATTAGCTTGCAAGTTGAAATGGCGTTGGGCAGGACACGTAGCCAGAGCCACAGATGGACGCTGGAGTGAGAGGGTTCTCCATTGGTACCCTCGAGATGCACCACGCACCCGGGGCAGACCTAGACGTCGGTGGTGCGATGATATTGTGGACGTGGCCGGCCCTACCTGGACTAGAATAGCTCAGGACAGGGAGAAATGGCACAAGATGGAGGAGGCCTTCGCCCGTAAATGGGCACCCAATCATAATACGTGAACTAATGATTACATAAATTTATAGGAAATTAATCTACCTTATAATCATTTAAAATCAATTTTATTATTTAAAATCAATTTTATTAAGTTATTTAAAAATGTAATTTTATCGATCAAATTTTTGTTAATGCATGTTTTATTTTATTGAATTACGAATTAATTTACAAATTTTATAAAATTGAATCTTTTATGTATTTTGGGAAATAAAAGGCTTTATTATTATTATTATTATTATTATTATTATATCATGCGATTAGGATCGGAGTAACATATAACTATGAAAACTAATATTAAAGAGACAAAGTTGTATCCAGGGAAACGACAATAAGGTATCGCGAATTATAAGAATCGTACCCATTTGACGTTTCTATAAAAATAAATTAAAGCATTTATTAGATGTTAAGCTTTTTTATTTAGCATCGCTTTCAAACAGACATAAGAAGTTGTAAAATCGCTATTTGCTGATGATCTTTTGCAAGTCGAATGCAAAAAGATTTTTTAAGTAGAACACATTGCCGCCATTTTCACTCTCAGCAAAACGACGTTTAAAAAGAGTCTTGCTACAGAATTGCAATTTTTCTAAATGTCATCGTGAGTCATTTAGTTAAGTTGCATTATACCACTTTAGAAAAACATAATTTTCACAATATGCTGTTTTCACAAAACGTCAAAATAGCATTCAAGCTTCTTTTTTTTCAAAAGAGTCAGTACTAACACTAACAACAAGTAAAAGACAAAAAAGGCCTGAATGTCATTCTGCGAAAAAAGTTCTTTAAGAAAAAGGCGTTGTACGAAAATGACGTTTTTGCGAAAGTGGCCAAACCACGATGACATTTTGCGAAAGAGACGATCTGCGAAAAGACCTGAAAAAAACGCTGTAAAACATTAATTTCAAAGTTATTGGAGTGTGGAGCTAATTCTACTGCTGTTTCCTCTCTCCTTCCCTCGCTTGCTTCGCGATATTGCCCACTCTTGCGCGAGAATGACACTTTAGTGACGTTCTTAGCACAAGGCGTGGGTAACGAATGTGGAACATGGAATTTGGTTTAAGATTTCTGAGTATGCGAAAACGATGGTTTTTCATACCGTGTCTTTAAGAAAACGGTTGAATGTTATGCTGGAAAAGTGCATTAATGATGGGAATGGTTTTTTTTTGGCAGTTCTGTGGGCAGAGTATGTGAAACCTTATTTCTCTTCTTCTTAAGTTTAAAAGATAATTAAAGTTCGATTCCTGTTCGGGACAAATATTTGCAGGATCTACAGTTTGTTGCCAAGTTTGGTTGTTCTGCGTATGTAACTTTAAATGTACATTGAGTTATAATGTACTACGTACTAGAGGAGCTATTTCAAACAAAATATGGCGCGTAATTTGGTGACAGAGGAGCATGCGCAGTGCAAGCGGGTGCCATACTGCCCACCATACACTAAAGTGCAGTAACAGCAAAATCACGATTTCGAGTAAAACGCATTTAAAGTTAAGAATTGATTTTAAAAAATCAACAGAATGTATAAGCAAAAAAATTTGAATGCAGAAAGGTTGTAAAGGCATAGGTTCACACGTTAAAGCAATAAAAAAAATATATCTTAATAACTGAATTTATTATGGCCATTTATTCTTTTTGGTGCCTATTACTGCATAGCCTTTTTTGTAAAAAATACCATTTTAAACTTAGTAAAATGCAGCAAAAAGCCCTATTACTGCGTTTGGATCAGTTATTTTGTCAAGAAACCCAACTAACATGCAGTAAGGTCAAAAAAATACTGCATTTTAGTTAGTTTTTTAAGAAAAAAGTGTTCAACTTACTAGTGCAGTAAGAAAAATAGCTAGTTCACATTTTAAAGACCGTTTATTTCTTATTATTTAATCACAATAATTCAACTCACTTATGTAAAATTTACATATCAAAAATAATTAACTGCACATTAAAACATTAACTGCACTTTAGCTAGGAATAATCATATCTGTGTCATTATGCTATCCAAACTAATCTGCAGTAATGCTGTATTTTACTGCGTGTTAGTCAGTTTATAATGATAAAAGAATGTTAAGTATTCACAACTAAAATGCGACAAGCTTTGATTTTACTGCATTTTAGTTGGTAGTTCGTGACAATAAATTGTATTTTCTTAATTTGCAGTAAAAATAGCTTGTATGGCGGTAAATTTTACTGCGTATTAATTTTTTTTTTAATTCTTTTCCAGAAATATAAAACTATCTAAAGAACTGTAAAATTATATTGCTTACTGCATTTTAGTTATGAAACCTAAAAATTTAATCTGCAGTATAATTTATACTGTATTTTAGTTGGGAAATCACGCCAAATTGTTAATTTTTTTCGTTTGCAGTAAGTGAAAACTGTTAAATAAAAACCATTCTAATAGTCTTAGAAATAAGTAAGTTAATTCAATAGAAAGCTTAAGAAACCCGCTTTCAGAATCACTAATAAAACGAAAAATCACAAAAGGGCTGTTACTGCTCTTTAGTCTCTGGTGGGCAGCATAGATAACACCAATGCGCGCAGATGCGACATATTTTAGAAGTTGACTTCTATAGGCTTCTTTAATATTATGTGCATTATGGGTATCGTTATAAAATAGTTATAATTAAAATAAGAAATGTATAACATAAAATTATGTGGAAAATAATAATATAACAAAATAAAATGAAACGAATTTAAACTGTAAAAAATTTAATTCCCATGAAATAATATAACTACTCTTCTTGACTTTGTGGTGTATTTCTCGTTTTCCAAATGAACGGAACATATTCGTGAATATTCTATTGGCAATCACGTGACTTTGCTGCGATTCTTCTGAATAAATTTAATCCAAAATAATTCTCTAGTACTAGGACACGGCCGACGAACCCTTAAAAAAAATATATATATTTAATAAATAAAAAATATTACTTAATACTTTTTTTCTCATGATTATTAATAACATTTTCTTGTTCGTAATTGTTTAACGTTACCCGACGTTAGTGTCCATTCTGCGCATGCAACAAATATTTTACTCTTTGATATTAACATCAACATGGCCGCCGTCGAGGTGACTCGTCATACATAATTACAAATAATAAAATTAGGCATGTTTTAAAGATAATATTTTGAACTTACTGGTAAAAAATCACTCCTTGAATTTTATTTATATTTCTCAAGCTGTTTGAACAGTATCTCAATGCACACGAAGGCATATTTTTTGAACAAAACTTTGCACTCGAAATAGTCTAGCTGCTGCAAGCGCTCGACATAGACTAAGCGAGTTAGGGTGCATGCACCCTAACTCGTGTTACAAAAAATTTAGTTGAGGTGACTCCTCTAGTACGAAGTACATTATAACTCAATGTAAATGTATGAGAATTTTGTAGTGCGATGCAAGGTTGAAAAAAAGAAAGATAATCCAAAATTAAAAACTATGTTTCATTTACAATTTTAAACGAAATTTCGTGTTTCCTAACATTCGTTGTAGATGTTATTAACCTTAAATAGGTTCACGCCTAATTATAATAATCCCATCGGACCACGTTAAGCAATATATCTATATTTGATAGGCCCATAGATATTTCATAGATTTTTAGTAGGCGTAGCTTACTTAGAATTTTATATTTAAATAGTAAAATATATTATTATAGTATCGATGTCTCCATGTGAATATGTCATTTTATGTGTGTTTGAAATATTATTCTCGATTTTATATGTGTTATTATCTAATATATTAGGTGTAATTATCTGATATTGTAAAAAAAGTTTACCTTAGGGGTAAAAACAAAAAATACGGTAATTTAAAGACTTTTTGACAGAACACCAAAAGTTTTTTGTAAAAATAATTAGTAACGAATATTTTTTTTACAATATCAGATAAAAGTAATATTATCAGTGTAATATTAAACAACATTTTAGATAACAACATTTATCTATACTGCAATTTAAATCTTTTACAGATCGTAGACAAACTGTCGTTTTTTAATAACATAACTTTTGGAAAAAATGTACTTACTCATAGATGGAAATCTTTTGAATTTTGTTTCTTTGCAAAATGGTAAATTGTGGTAAAGACCAACAAAAACATTAATGGTCGCCAAGCTTACTTTAAATTACATTTTAAGCGGCGAGGAAGTGTTAACAAAGACTTAAGCTGCATCACATTTATAAATCTAAAGTATTAAGCACAAAACGTTAAAAGTAAACGAAAAATTTATCAAAACCAAAAAGTAAACGAGTAATTTAATCTGGGTGAAAATTTTGATAAATATGAAATCACACCAGGTAAGGCGATCCCACGAAAATATCACCACACCACAGTTGTCCTATGCGACAAGTACGGAGTCAAATCATGAAATCTCATGATGATAATAGATTGCCCCTAACAAGGAACAATAAATACAATTACTACTTTGCAAACAGACAGAATAGATGCTTAAAGTGTACCGCGAAATTTATAGAAAAATACTTAATAACTAATACATATACATTATCTTAAAATCATATAAATCGCCAATATTGACTGTTCCATCGGAATATCATTTTGAACTATTATTATTAATTACAACATATCCGATATACACAATTTTCATATGAAGTTTTACGCACAAAATAATATCAATTTAACAGTTTAGATATGCTCAAAAACAGAGCACATTTTTTCTTGCGTTTTAAACTTTTTTTTAAGAATTATTGTGCAGTAATTAATTGTTTATCTGTTGTTAATGTAATTTCGAAATATATTCTGATGTTTTATTATATAAAAATAAATTGTTGTTTTATTTGGACGATAACCCCTCGCCTTTTTTTAATATTCTTGTTTTATTATCACATACTTTTTTGACATAATTGTAACTTTGAACATGCAGGTTTTTGTTTTTTTTAAGATGTGATAATAACTAATGTTTAAAAACGAAAAAAAAAACACAATTTATTGTACTTTAATATTTTATTATCTAAATTATTATTTAAAAAACTTAAAAAACTATCATAACATTACGTACTTTTAAATCTCTCTTCATGGTTGGAGTATTAGTCAATAAATATTATAACTTAATTCTATTTCACACTTAATAACTACAACTTTTCTTTATTGTGTATCAAAATTTATCAGTTACACAAGAAACATATGTTTGTATTACCAAAAAGAAACAATGATCATATAAGTAAAATCATATAGATAGATAAACAACGCCAGAATAGCTCCAAGCATTCATAGTTTGCAATCAGGTACAGTAAGCTGGCAAAATAATCTGTCCCACCTTACAGTGTATTTTGTTGTAGAGTATTTTTTTTGTTGGTGGGCAATCATTAATTGACTTCTCCCGCCATGGCCATGTTCCGGGGGAACTATTAGAATTATTCCACAACCCCGGCAGGCATTGGCTATAGAGCCCCTTCACGTGCTGACTGCTTTTTCAGGCGCGCGTGGAACCAAACACGCCGTAGACACTGGCTTGGTCCTAGTCGGGCGGCGAGTAGGTCAGATGATTGTAACAACTGTACTTATTCTAGTGCCTAGAGATGTGTTCTAAGTCCAAGACATATAAACATTGCTCAGTTTAATCTTTAGCTAAGCGATATACTGTCTCCGTCGCACAATTGTGGAATTATAATGGCAAGATAAAGACAGAGACTAGCTGAATAGTAGTACATGCTAAATTACGGTTATACATCTTTGCTCACAGAAACGTTATCGCAGCGATATCATCGCGTCTGTGTAAGGGAGCCTTTAGTCCACTTTTTGAAGTTCAAATCCTACGTGTATATTTACATATTATACTTTTAAAATCATTGCCAGTTTCTTTTTTTTCAGGCAAGACAAAAGGCGAGGCATTATTTGTCTGAAAGACAGAAATATGCTTTGATTCTTTTATGTTACAGCCAAAGTGATAACACAGCTATTTTGAAAGATAATATTATTTTTATTATCTTCAACATATTGACTGTGATCACTTCAATTCGAGTTGGCCGTTGAATTTTAGGATTTAGTCGTTTTTGTTGCTTTTGCAAAAAACAACATACTAGTTTGTTTTAATTACGCCCATACTAAACTTTTCTGTCCACCCTATTGATTTTTATGTACGACAGGCGTCTTCTGTCTATTTAAATGGATTTCTTCATTTGTGGTTCCTCAGAAGGTCTCATTGTCAAACCACTGCCACATTTTAGGTTTTGTGTAGTCTAACTCGTACTCCTCGCATTTCTGGCCAGTGATTCTGTAACATAAATGTTATACGTAGATAAGTAAGCTGTCACTTTGTATCATTTCTAAATGAAGAGCGTTATAATTAGAGCGTCAAACGTATATGTTAATGGATATGCCTCCTTTCTGAAATTAAATGTAGTTTTATATGGAAAATCCAATCAAATTAAAAACTCCAATCATACTCTTTTAAATACATAATTAACTTAAAAATCCGCTTATATTTATATTTTTTATTTTAGAGAAGAATGTGCAAACTATGTACCCAAAACAAACAATAAACACTTTAGATACACAATAACAAATAACCGACGTTCTAATTATTATTGTGTTAATATGATGACTGACACAATATGCTTAATGAGAAAGAGATTATCTCATCTCCATGTTCTAATTCATAACAACATTGTTATGAATTTAAAACACACACAACACAATTCAGCGCCTAAAAGGCGTGAAAATGTGTCAAACTGTCAGATTGTCCAATCCTTACATAATTATTGTCAAACAAAATAAATGTACCCTCGAATAATATAATTAATGATTACATTATTTTGGAACAATAAAAACATAAAGATAGAAACAAATTGAAACGATGGTAACCGCAGTCGTATAAAAGTGCGTCAAGAATTTAGGAGCAAAAAAGTTACTTATTTTGCAACGTCTTTGAAAACCAAAAATAAAAATGGATATTGCTAGCTGTGGCGATAATATTATGAGCCCAGTGAGGGAAAGAATTAAAAAAAATCATGCAATAGTTTTATCCATTGGAATATTAACATTAACCAGCTTCATGATGAATTCTAAGCATTTCACAAGATCCGAGAGAAAATCGACACCTTTATGACATAGTAAGATTTGCATGGCATAGTGGAAAATCTGTCTTTCGAAACATTATCACAATATCTAAAATAGTATAATGAAATATCAACGTATACCAAAAAATTGTTGTTAGTCACCATGGCAAATTAACTATCAGCCAATTTTACAAAACCCGAAATTAAAAGCTTATGATGTTCATACATCCATCCATGGAATAAAAGTGTCAGCTTTTGTTTCAAAAACTGTCTACTGCCGATCTGCGCCGACACCAGCGAGTTGGTCTTGCGGAGACACTGTTAGTAATGGCGGCTCACCTGGTCTTCCTGACGCACTTGACGATGGGGTGCGTGTTCCTGAAGCACTGCGGGCCCAGTATGTTGAAGTACGTGACGCCGATTTGAGCTGAGACCAGCGAGTTTGTCTTGCGGAGACACTGTTAGTAATGGTGGCTCACCTGGTCTTCCTGACGTACTTGACGATGGGGTGCGTGTTCCTGAAGCACTGCGGGCCCAGTATGTTAAAGTACGTGACGCCGATTTGAGCTGAGACCAGCGTGTTGGTCTTGCGGAGACACTGTTAGTAATGGCGGCTCACCTGGTCTTCCTGACGTACTTGACGATGGGGTGCGTGTTCCTGAAGCACTGCGGGCCCAGTATGTTAAAGTACGTGACGCCGATTTGAGCTGAGACCAGCGTGTTGGTCTTGCGGAGACACTGTTAGTAATGGCGGCTCACCTGGTCTTCCTGACGCACTTGACGATGGGGTGCGTGTTCCTGAAGCACTGCGGGCCCAGTATGTTAAAGTACGTGACGCCGATTTGAGCTGAGACCAGCGTGTTGGTCTTGCGGAGACACTGTTAGTAATGGCGGCTCACCTGGTCTTCCTGACGCACTTGACGATGGGGTGCGTGTTCCTGAAGCACTGCGGGCCTAGTATGTTGAAGTACGTGACGCCGATTTGAGCTGACACCAGCGAGTTGGTCTTGCGGAGACACTCGCGGAATTTTGCGTCGCAGCTGCAGTGCGATCTGGGGAGGAGTTGATAAAACTTCTTTATAATGTGAGACAAAGTTGGGTTAATTACACTATTTATGAGTCGAGAATCGGCCCAGTCGAGACCTATTTAATGAGCTTTAATTAGTTGTGTAGCCTTCCGGAATAGTAGAACAGCTATTCTTAAATTAAGGTAAAAAAAAATATGATTAAAAAGGTTCATAAACGTGACAGAAACAAAACACGCACAAAAATGCACATGGCGATATGTGTTGGTTTCGATTGACAGGATCAAAGCTACAAGATATCAAATTCAGCTGGAAACCTGTGAACACAAGTTGGTCTCATGTTTCGAAGCAAGGGACAGTCTAAGAAAAGATATTTAAGCGTCTTAACAGGAGATTCTAGCACCGTGACGCACTAGCGTCACACACTACTTATGCTAGATATAAAATTTCCGACAAATATTGCACCGAATTACTGGATTGTGACATGAGTTTACGTGATTTGATAGATTGAATTACACTGACTTAAGTAACATAATATTATGAGATTGTAGTTTTAGCAGAAAAATAATATGCTTTGTACACACGTTTGATAAAATTACACAAATGAACTGCTCAGTCAAATCGTAGCGATAAATCGTTGTCGTGTCAGCAAATTAAATTTCCACGAGCATATTCTTAAAACTTGCAAAGACGCTAATAAAGCTCTTGGTTTCATCAGTAGACTTTCGTCTCAGTTTAAGAATACTCATGTTGTAAAACAACTATATAATGCCTATGTCGCAGTAAGCTGGAATACAATGCAATAGTCTGGAGTCCTCAACAGTCATCGTACACTATTATGATAGAAAAAAATTAACGTAAATTTTGTAGATACATATACAAACGTTGTTGCGAGAAGACAACATAGACTCCTCTGCCACCCGCCTACATGGCGCGCTCCTAAAACAGACAGCTCAATTCAGTTAATTTATATAACTTTTTAAAGTGTACTCCGGAGGCAGATTTATTCTTTGACTCTACAAAAACATTTTTGTCCATATGTATTTAAATGTTAAGAAATAATTATTGGATACTTACTTCAAAATGTTTATGTTTGATGTTGACTGTCTGTATGTTTTAAGAGTTTAGGTGACCTTGTTTTTTTTTGTCTTTTTATTTTAATGTTTATTGTTATTAATTTATTTAATTTAGCATAGATATAAGCGATTTGGTGTTGTTTATATCTGATTAATAAATGAATAGGAATATGAATAACGTGTGTACGGAGCGTAGTCCGCTCCGTACCACCGTACCATACGTACACCGTACGTATTCAATATATTTATTACTTCCTCAAGAATACATGGTAGATTTACAAAGTTATAATCATTGTGGACCCTGTCGGGCACAGCCATAATCATAAGCAAAACAATTTCTATCTAACAGAACGGACCATAACAGATCTCAGAAAAGTAATAGATAATTATGACAAGCAATTAATACTGATCAATTATCACCACTCACCATTACAAATTAACTACACTTTCAAACTTATTAACTATCGTGCATAATCAGTGTTTCATAATGAACTCATCTTACGC
Organism: Athetis lepigone; assembly: GCA_033675125.1. Lineage (NCBI taxonomy): Eukaryota > Metazoa > Arthropoda > Insecta > Lepidoptera > Noctuidae > Athetis > Athetis lepigone. The sequence continues at coordinate 18,990,908 of CM066221.1, read as the reverse complement.
GGGGTCATCGTGATGATGCAGCTTTCTACTAAAATAAGGATAAATAATTTAGATACGCACGATTGGGAACTTTTAAAATGGAATAAATGAACGATTGGCATATACTTTGGCTTAGGGCTAGGCTTTGGTTCTCTTTTAAACCGACTTGAAAAGGAAGAGGTTCATCGTACAAATGACGCTTTGGAACTCTATAGATCGACATCATAAAAGTACAGGCTGTTGTTTTTTCTCGTTTTCAATTCCCGGGTGTTTCTCTTTAAAAATAAAAGAAGGTTTCCGTTAATTAAAATTATCTATCTTAACAATTTAAGATAGTTTTCTTCCATGCCTTATTGAAACTTTCCACCCTGTATATATCTTTTCTTAAAATTAATTATTAATACTATTATGTCATTCTATTACTTTAATAATGATATCTATAAATATATTTACGCCTTTGGACATAGCGCGCTTTCAACTTTTTATAGCAATAACTAGCTTTTGCCCGCGGCTTCGCCCGCGTGGATGTCGAGCTTCTATCCACTATTTTAACCCTGTAGGAGTTGAATTAAATAAAAATCTTTCTTAGTGGCTTACTCTTCACAAAGAATAACCCCTCCAAGTTTCATGTCTCTAGTTAGTTACTGTTAAATGTCAACAAACGCGTTGATATCAGTCAAAAGTTCCGGGGGAGCGGTAATTATTAGAATAAATGCGCAACCCCGGCAGGCATTGGCCCTAAAGGGCTCCGTCACGTGCTGACTGCTCTTTGAGGCGCGAGTGGGACAAACGCGCCGTCGACACGGACCTAGTCCTTATCGGGCGGCAAGCTACCCATCGCTCGCCGTCCGCAGTCCCGCGCCTACGGTGGCCGGTAGTTGGCTTGCGGCTCTCGACGCCTACGCCTAGGTGTCCGGAGCGTGAGGCGTGATGGTGTCACACGCGCGGCGCAGCCTCCTTCTCCAGCATGACTGCTTCGCAGAAGGAGGCGACAGCTTCCCATTAAGTCACCCCTGCCGATTGCCTCTGTAAGAACACGGCGGTGGCCCGCCCAATAGGGGCGTACCACCACCGTATGCTCCAGCGAGTCCTCTGGGCGACCGTTGCTGCAGTGGTGACACCCAGGCGTCGCTTCCACTCGAATCTGACACAGGACCTCCCGAAATGTCCGTGTCCGGTAAGGACCTGTTTCCGGCGCTACGTGAGAGCACCGTGGCGCCTCTCCAGCCACTCATCAAAGAGGCGTGCCCAGCACTGGGTTGCGACAGTCACACAGACATGGGGACTGCCTCATTCCGCCTTAAAATCCCGCCGGAGCTGAGGTTCATCGCGCTGCGATTAGCCGCGGCAACGCAGTTATTTTTGGTTACTGATCGGCTCCCGTGGCTCATGGTGCTGTTTATGTAATGTAGCACAATATTATGTGTTATTCTGATGTATACGCTACGAACATTTTGCAAAGCCTTCGGCCAGCCTTGCTACTGCCCGTAGGTAAAATAAGTAAAAATAAATAAATCATTAATAATTAAAAACTTGTATTGGATAACGTAACGTAACTATATTGATAAGGATTTACAATATTCTTGAAAACACCTTAGCAAATCATGCATTATTTTCTAACTAATTTCATTGCCATAAAAATGGTTATAGTGAGTGAACAGACAGACCTACAGAGAGACAAAAGAAATACTACCCCCCCTTTTTTCTCAGTAGTTTCGGCTGTACGTTGTCTGTCAGTCAGTCAATCACTCAGTAACGGAAGCGTATTATATATATATAGATTTTTGGCATCAGTATCGATCACCAATCTTCCTTTAATATAAATTTTAACAGTTTTATTATAAGCTTTGCTCAGCAGTAGGCACTTATAGGCTGATGATGTTGTTATAAAGGGCAACAGATAACTATCTGACTATCATGGTGCATGACAGCCTGGTGACAGAAAACAAAACTCCAAAAATCCTTTATTAGCGCTCACTTGTTTCAGTGGTGGAACCTAGGGTGAACGGCTACATGCAAAGTTTTAAGTGAATCCATAAATAAATAAAAACATTCAATTGACCTCCCTTTTCTCCCCCATGGGGGGAATTTCCAAAAATCCTCTCGCAGTGCTCAGTTGCACCACTGGTGGAACCTACATGCAAAGTTCTAAGTAAATCCATAAACAAATAAAAAAAAACAGTTTACCCCGCTTTTCTCCCCCATCGGGGGGAATTTTCAAAAATCCTTTCGCAGTGCTCAGTTGCTTCATTGGTGGAACCTACATGCAAAGTTTTAAGTGAATCCATTGAGAAATAAAAATAAAAACAGTTTATCCCCCTTTTCTCCCCTTTGGGGGGGAATTTCCAAAAATCCTTTATTAGCGCTCACTTGTTTCAGTGGTGGAACCTAGGGTGAACGGCTACATGCAAAGTTTTAAGTGAATCCATAAATAAATAAAAACATTCAATTGACCTCCCTTTTCTCCCCCATGGGGGGAATTTCCAAAAATCCTCTCGCAGTGCTCAGTTGCACCACTGGTGGAACCTACATGCAAAGTTCTAAGTAAATCCATAAACAAATAAAAAAAACAGTTTACCCCGCTTTTCTCCCCCATCGGGGGGAATTTTCAAAAATCCTTTCGCAGTGCTCAGTTGCTTCATTGGTGGAACCTACATGCAAAGTTTTAAGTGAATCCATTGAGAAATAAAAAAAAAACAGTTTATCCCCCTTTTCTCCCCTTTGGGGGGGAATTTCCAAAAATCCTCTCTTAGTACGCGCCTACACCCCCCAACAAACACACATGCCAAATTTCAGCTCTCTACGACCAGTAGTTTCGGCTGTGCGTTGTCTGTCAGTCACTCAGTAACGGAAGCGTTTTATATATAGATTTACTGTACCTGTGAAAATATGTACAACTAGCTGTCCCCTGCGGTTTCACCCGCATTTTTCGTTACTGCTCCGCTCCCATGGGTCGTAGCGTGATGGTATATAACCTATAGCATTCCTCGATAAATGGGCTATCTAACACTGAAAGAATTTTTCAAATCGAACCAGTAGTTCCAGAGATTACCCCCTACATACAAACTTACAAACCTACAAATTACCTATTTATAATATTAGTATAGATGTACAAGACTTATGACTTAAGAGATGTCTAGTCTATGTATCCACTCTATGTTACTTACTCCCTTCTCGATTAGGCAAATAAACTTAAACTTCAACTCTTTATTAATGGAATTAGTGAAAAAGACATGACAATAGGGTATTACACTGTATAAGAGAAAAAATCTAAAAAAATATTATTGAGGTAGCTTATGCAAAAAGCAGCCAAACAGTGTTAGTTTTAGTTCATAAAACTAGAAAATATTTTTTTAAATTCAATTCAAAGTTTTCAGTTTTTTTTATCTGTTCTTGAACACACCGAAATACAGACCACAGACAGTGACAGCTGTCGACTGTCAACAGTGTCAACTAGACGTCACTATTTGTTTTATTTATAACCTCCTAATACGATCTTTATTAAAAAAATATACTTTTTCATGGAAGTTATTGTGAAAGATATTTTAGATGGCTAATGCACATAGGTACTTACATCAAAGTGATATTTACTAAAGTACAAACTGGTTTTAATGGTGTAATAGTTGGAATACTCTTCCCACAACTTTTAACTAAGTTTTTCTTAAATTTGAATCAGTTAACACTAGAATTCACAATTATTTCGATGTTTTCACACTTGTGTTCTTGCATTCCGAAACGCACACCAACGGTAAGTCGAACAGTAACTAATTTTTGAGATAAAAACAATAATAATGATGTAAAGCGTCAGAGCATTTGTTTATTTACATGACGTGAGGGCGTCATAACGCCAGAGCAAATATGGCGCCCACGGCGTCTTCCGTTTTTGGAAATTTCCGCGCGAAATTAGAAAATACAATTTTTAAAAGCGTTTTTAGGGTACTTAGCGTTTAAATAAAAATTTAGGATTTTTTTTAGTGGTTTCTTAGTACTGTAGGAGTTATTTGAAATACTTAAAAAAAAAGAGTGTAATACCCTATTCTGCCACAAGCATGTTGATTTTATATCTCAATCGAAGAAAGATCTATGGCACAAATATAAGCAATAAGACCGCGAACGTCTCCTCTTCGCGAAGAGGCGACGTTCGCGAAGCCAGAGCCTCGTCAGTGAATTAGCAGGGTGTACCACGTGCAGGTGAGGCTTTGACCCTGGAGGTGATGGTAGGGCCACTTACACCCCTATAAACTGAACGTTGACATTATTTAATCTCTGGTCATGACAGCTTTGATCTAGTCCGAACACAAGTACCGTGTAAATCCAGTTCAAATGATTACATAATTACAAACCAACCTTCATACACACATTAAGGAAAGTCTACATTTCCGATCAACATAAAAACACAAACATCCGTTATTGATATATTATGTAAATGTCAATATCAATGCTAGATATTTAGCTAGTTATTAATTGCCTTGCATTTACAGACAATGTTCTTTTTTTACGCGAAACAATTTAAACAACGTTAGTAGGAAAACAAACATTATTTAGTAATTGGGTTTGCAAAAGTCAAGCAGTATTTAAAATGCTTACTTGTTAATTATAGGTTAGACTAAAAACCAACCCCAAAAGAGAAGAGAAAGGTCGAAAGTAAGTATAGCTATCTATAGTAACACTAAGTTACTTGTGTTCATTTTTATTGAAACTTTCAAACAAATTGTTTTTTTTTTATTTCAACCCTAACGTGTTATTGTTTGATAGGTTTTTTTTTTTGGTGAGTGGGAAATTATCCAATGACTGCTCCCGTCCTGGGTGCGGCGGGAGGGCGTGTCAGACTCTTACTGACTAAAACCCACTCATGTTCCTTCGATTGCCCTTTATGTTCCAGGGTCACGGTAACTATTATAAATATTCCGCAACCCCGGCAGGCGTGGAAGGGGCCCTGTTGGGCCCCTTCCTGTTTGATAGGTATTGAAAAATAAATAGGGGTTTACTAAAATTATTTTTGATATTGTCAATAATTTCGGAAATAATCGCTCCAAAAGTAAAAAACAATGTGTCCCCCTAACTTTTGATTTATTGAACCATAAGTTTAGAAAATATGAGGAAATCTGAAAAATAGAACTAATAAGGACTTTCTAGGAAAATCATTTTGAATTTGATAGAAAGAACAGTTTTTTTAACTCATAAGTAAGAACACTTATTTATTTATTTATTTCATTTCATCTTATTGTGACGGACGGCAAACTACGGAACCCTACACTGAGCGTGGCCCGACACGCTCTTGGGTGTCTTTTTTCGCATAATATTCTTTTTCCAAATATACTTGACATACAACGAGTTTGGTATAATTTGTTATGCCATAGTAATACTTTACCATATTTTTTTGGCGCACACTTTAAGCTGTTATAATTATCTTTTTAGCATTAATTTAATTTACATGTTATTAGGCCTAATGACTATTAGCATAATAATATTTAGGCCTGAAAAAGAACATAGTACATGTACGGTGCAACCGCACATTCTGCAATTCAGCATTTTACGCCCATTCATTTCAAGTCGTAACAATTAGTTCAGTTCGCGTTGAGCTATCAAGTCAGCCAGGCGTTCTCGTTACAGCCAACAAGGGCCGCGTCACTCATTTCACTTCTACACCATCAGTTCATTAAGCTCATTTTTATTAAGTACTTTTGGACAATACAGTAGTGTTTTCATAATTAACCTTATTTAATTCCATTTACCCCTCATCTAAAAGTAATGTACGGTCTAGCAAGAGACCATACAGTACACTTTTCATCTCAAAAACCCCACAAGAACGGGAACTACGCGGGAAAAACCGCGAGGAGACAGCTATCTATATTTCTACCTACCCTACCAAGCTACTAGCTTCACACTGCTCTCCCAGTACTAACAAGCGTGCAGCTTTCTCCGCGCGCCGATCAGTTGCGCAAGCGCTTATCTAATGACGCACATGTTTAGCCGTTTACTTCTCCATGACTTGGCCGTGACGTAATTAGTTGAACACTCAAGATGATATTATTTAGAATTGTTGGGTTCTTTTGTTTGTTTTGTACGTAGTTTATTATTAGCCTGCCGAAAGGAAAAATGTCCCATTATGTAGCACGCTCTACAGCTTAAACCGTTTAACGGATTTTAACATTTGAGGTGTCAGTCATTCGTTGTAATTGTGGGAGTGATACATATTAATTTGAAAAAAAAGAAGAAATAAAAAAATATAATAAAATAATCAATAAACCCATCTGCAATTTTGGAAGTTGGTGGCAATCACATGTAAAAAAAAACAAAGCCACCGACTTCCGAAATTGCTGTTGGGTTTGACGAGTTAGCTAGGTCTTCATAATAATGACGAACAATTAAAATATATTATGTTTTAATTGTTCGTCATCTCCCTAGCCTTTTCCCAACTATGTTTGGGTCCGCTTCCCGTCTAATGGGATTTAGCTGTTTTCCGGCTTCTGACTACCCGTAACGACTGAGAAAGATAACCGGATCCAATGACTTTACGTGCTATCCGAGGCACGGGAAACCAGTGATGTCCGACCGTTTTTACATATTGAGGTGTAGCCCGGTTTAGAACTTACCACCTCATGTAAGAGTTGCGCCCGCACCTTAACCGCTGGGCCATCATGACATAAAATTTAAATAAAAAGATAAACGAATAGATCAATATTATTAGAAAAAAAAATAAGTGTAAATATACAAAACTTAATGGGAAGATAAATTAAAAAAGCGCATTTGCCCTTTCTATTTATTAAAAAAAATACTAAGCCTTGTGTTTATAATTGTTTGTATGAGAAAGATCAGCGCGTTCACAAACAAACAAACTATTAAGCCTCATAGTATAATTACTTATAGAAAAGTTCATAAATACATTCACTATACAAAAGATGTTTATAATGTGTGGGGCAACGTTATATAGAAAAAAAATAACCTACTTAATCATAATCACTCAAAAAGCCCACACACCAAAATCAAAAGAACTTTAAACAAAGCAAGCCCATTAACACCACGAAAACCGAACTGTCTAATACACGTAACCAACAGTTCAAAAGGCACAATAGCGGTAACTGTTGACAATTAAGTGTTATTTAACTTCCGTATGACGTTACGCAAGATTGCGCAGACGCAGGCTCGTTACGAACTTACTGATACTCGTGACGATGAGGGAAGTGACAATAGCGTAATAAGAGAATTATAGAAATTAATTTTTCGAGACACAATAGAAAGACAATAGCAGCCCGACAGCCTGCTGTCGATGGTCGTCGAAAGGATAAAAGGGTTAGTCAAGATATAAATAGTAGCTTTCGCTTGCGGGTTCTCTCGTGTTATGTTGGTCTTTGTTTATTTCTTCGCTCCCGTGTTACGTAGTGTAAGTGTTTTTTAATGTATATTATACAACAAAGAATTTTCAACAAAATCCTTTCTGTCGTTTTTACTTGAAAGATTAACATAGACCTGTCCATCCTCACATACTATCACGTTTTTTGTTTTAGCGTTCGTTTGAATGTCTATTTTTTTTTGTTCTTAAATATTTTAACCAACCAAATGTTGTCATATATTAAAAAGCTCTTTTCTTCTCCAAGGTGCCATCTATTTCTACATACAAATCGGCATAAAAAAGACATAGAAACAAATCACCTTGGCATTTATAATATTAGCATGGACAAAAAATAAAAGCCTGTAAAAAATTACACGGATGTTACGTACTTTCATCATTGCTTTGTAGAATTTAATTGTTATTTACAGTGCATTAACTTTTGGTATTATTACACATATTAGTTTTTGTTATTAAATGGTTTGATGCAATATTTAACACAATGAAGTTGCTGTTTATACAATGATAGTAAGTATTACAAAAATTTGGTCTTTGAAAATCATGCGGAAAAATGGTTTATATCTGTAATTACAACGGGTGTTCCTAAAGGTTCAACAATAGGTCCATTTCTCTTTTTAGTTTTTTGTAAGAATCCCTGACTTTCTGATGAGCCAGTGGTTACGACTATAATGCATGAGTTGTGGGTTCAATAATGCGCTGCCTACTAATGATTTTAAGTTTCATACACTTTATAATGTTTGACATTGTCAAATCATTTGCTTACACAGAAAATGATGGCATAATAGCATTGGTCAATTATACAGGATATTATTACATATTTGGTTATCATCTATTAAATTGTTAATGAAAACACACAATTAGCATTCACTCGCTAAGATGGCTGATTAGCAACTGCTAAGCAACAAGCAACTAGTTACAGCATAGTGCAATGATGCAGAGTTTAGGTCAAATTGTACCTCAATGCTATTACGTAGGACTGACACAATACGTACTTGAATCAATAAAGTATACAAGATATTTCCTCTGCTATTCCTTTCATCTTGCTTGAAGTCTCTCTCTAGACTTGATTCGGTGGACGCTCAAAGATACAACACTTTGGTGTTTTTTTTTTTAGATATTGTATGCACTTTTCGAATTTTAAACTTTATCAAATAAATAAATCTCGGGTCTTTGCTTGCACCAAACAGTTTTTACGCAATCTCAACAAAAAAGTTTTTAATAACTACAGAAAATATTCAATATTTTTCTATTTTACTTTTATAAAATGGAACATACAAATATACTAACGCTGCAAAGTCAACTTCAATATGTGTCTTAGCCTAAAAACTGTTTTCTCAAATGAGATCTTAAGCGCTCGTGCCGCCATTTTTTTTTTTCCTTATGGCGAATTTGCGATTTTACACTGACTTATATTAATCAATATAGTTCAGATTTCCTCTCGATGGTTTGCCTAAATCATTGTCAGAGATATTTAGGGAAAATGCCTCAGAGGTGCTTGCTCTTTTATAAATGGCTGACATAATAAAGATTTGTATTATTGAAGGTCTGATAGGTAGTCGCTTCGCGTAAAACACTGGTATCAAGCTAAATTCGGTTAGGTTGGTAGCCGACCCATATATAGTTGGAATAAAGCTAGCGGGATGATGACTATTCAACGAACTTTGATGAAACTTTAGTGCAATGTAGCTTGTACATCAGAATGACACCTAGGCTACATTACATCACTTTAAAACCCACAAGGGCGGAACAGTAACCAAAATCCTAACTTCACCATTCCATATCTGCCAAAGAGATATACTCTTTTTTTTTTTTTGGTGAGTGGGAAATCATCCAATGACTGCTCCCGTCCTGGGTGCGACGGGAGGGCGTGTCAGACTCTTACTGACTAAAACCCACTCATGTTCCTTCGATTGCCCTTTATGTTCCAGGGTCACGGTAACTATTATAAACATTCCGCAACCCCGGAGAGATATACTCTATCGCATTATTGCCAATACAGTTCTACATAATTCCCTCTAACCAATCAATCGATACAACATAATCATCTTTGTAGGCACCACTGTTGGGCAACTTCGCCCACTCAAGCAGAACGTTGCATACCACGTTACACTCCACCAATACAAAGCAAAACAATCTTTATCACATGTTCTTTAAGGTCTATCTAAGGTGTTTGTGTAACTTGGTAATTCTTTGTCGTTGGAAGTAGACATTAGCGATGTCCGTACAATTTGTTCATAGTTGATAGGCATTAGGAAGTTTCTAGTGCTTCTGTGTTGTAATTAATTAGAACGGCCATTTTACACGTCTATAGTAATTGCAGTGTTTAAGTTTTTTGGTGTTTGAGGTGTCGGGGAAAAAAGTTAACAAAATCGAATTTCTAATACTGAAGGACCATTACTTTTGACTGGCCTGTTGGTTTGTGGTTAGTGACTGACTGCTGAGCAAGGTCGTGGGTACGAATCCCGCTCAGGACAAATCTTGTGCTATGCCTGGGTGTAAATTTATAATTATTTGCTTGGTAAATAATATCAGTTAAGACTCTGCCCAGTTCGGGTTCAGATAGGCGTTTGTGCTTTGTTATTGTTACGATATATTTATTACTATCCATTATAGAGTCAGTTTTCACCTTGTCTACCTTCGACGTTGACAATTATAACAGATGGAGTTTCTTGCCCATTCTTCTCCATACGAATCAACTTTTTGGAATGGGCAACTAGATTCATTTTTCTTTGTTTTTGACGTTCTAAAGTGCCTTTTAATTGGTCTATTAGTAATAACTGGTTTGAGTTTGAACAAACTTAGAAAATTATGCATAGCAAAACTTGACTTAAGACGTAGATATTAAAATACAAAAATGATATTTTTGTATATTGGTAATATATTGTGAACAATGGGGTGGTGATTTTAGCGAACCTATATAAATCGACTACCATAATATTTGAAAACTGAATCCCTTACAAACAAACAGCCAGGTAACACAACAGCCAATCACAGACCGATAAAGCCTTATCATTATCCCAGTTCATTGACCGCTGCATACCTTCCTGGTAGCTAACACGCAATCACGCAACACTATGTTGTACACGCGAGCCCGCCCGTAGTGCCCTTGAACATGCGCGGACGCAAGCGGAGCGTGCACGCATTAAATGTGACCCACTAACGAATGGCGGTTTCGTAGAAATATTAATTTACGCATAATTTTATATGGAGTATTATATTTTAACGGTTATGATTGCGTATAACGTAAAGCTAAGTGATATTATTATGGTTGCTGGGAAATTGTTGGTGTGAATAATCGTCATCGTTTATAAAGGCGTGCAATTTAATGCATGAAGCATGACGCACGATGCGCCTCTTTCAATGGAGTGTCCGAGTCCGACTATTAATACGCCGACAGCCACTACGCCGCGCCGTTAGACTGAACGCCAACAAGACTACTCCGTCCGGACTTTACGCCGACAAGACTTTACTCCGACAGGACTTTACGCCGACTAGACTTTACTCCGATGGGACAGCACACCGACAAAACTCTTCGCCGATTAGTGTTGGCCACTCCTTTTCCTCTAAACGGTAACAATTTGCAGACCACTAGCCCAGGACCCAAGAAATATCGCTAAATAAGGGAATGAATGCATATACCGTCAACGGTTGAGATTCAGTTGTTCCATTACGAATTTCTCAGAAAACAATTCGTTATTTGGAAATTGCCCATAAAGCTTTATGCGCATTTTGATATGATTTGGGTACCGTATACAAGTGCAAAGGAGTATCGCGTCACCCAGTAACTTGTTATAAAAAAACTTTTTCCAAAAAAAAGATAACCGACTTCAAAAACTAAAAGCTCAAAAATAACTATTTCGGAAGTCGGTGGCTTCTCTTCTGCCGGTCGAATTGTGTTGCCTTGCCACCGACTTCCGAAATAGTTATTTTTGAGCTTTTAGTTTTTGAAGTCGGTTATCTTTTTTTTGGAAAAAGTTTTTTATTTTTTACTTTTTAGTTAGAGTCCCAACTACGTTTTAGAGTAACTTAAAAAAAACGTACGTTTATCTATAAAAATTGAGGAGTTCCCTCGATTTCGGCATGATACCATCATCAGATCCTGGACCTGATGACAATGGGACCATTTGGGAAGTCTACCCTTTCAAACAAAAAAAGAATTGTTCAAATCGGTTGGCAAACGACGGAGATATGCGTGAAAAAACATAAAAAAAAACATACAAACATCCGAATTGAGAACCTCCTCCTTTTTTTAGAAGTCGGTTAAAAACAGCGCATCTTCATCTGTCTACCGTAACAGGGAAAAGGCTGGCTGAAAATGTTACTATGCATCCGTTAACTGGAGAAATGCAAAAATCATTTCTACAAGATATCTTGTATCTCCACCATGATAAAAACTAAGCCTAAGTAGTAGATTTAAGCAACATGGCCAATAGAAAAAATTAGCAACAGGTTTCGTTGTATTTGAATAAAATGTATTGACGGCTGACACGTTCTGCTAACATTTAGTAATCTCGATAAGGTCGCAGTTTCCAAATCTGTTTACTGCAGATTGACAATATTGCTTAATGACGGAAGGCCATAGGAAAGATGGATGGGTTGTGGGAAGAATCTATGTACAATATTACATCAATGAAGTAGTGATGTATGAAGGTAGATAGAACGGAATTGAAGACGAACGTGATCTCAAGTAACAAAACCAGTAAGATGATGAGTATGATATGTGATAATCATGGATTTTGGTCGATGTTATGGTAATGGGGGTTGAAGAGTGGCCTACACTGTATTCTATAATCCTTTTCTATTGTAAGGGAAGTGACAACCCTCCACAATCTAGTCACAGTCTGTAAATGTGTGTCTGTGTTCAAAAGCCATTGCAGATGCAATTTAATAGTTACAGCAAATAACGATAAATTAATAATGGCAGTTCTTGATACAGCTGTATTGTAACTAGAAAAACAACTGGTAGTGAATACTTTTCCGTCAGTCCTTTTGTGCTAAGTCTACCAACCGAAAACTATGATCGTTATCAGGCTGTTTTTCGTCGAGACGCAGATAAACAAACAATAGCATATTGCTAACACTCATTACCCTTCTAAACGCTTTCGCAACTCACTATTTACCTAAATCATGACCGTCTAATGTCATTTATTCCGTAACTTCGTGTTTTTGTCCAAAATGATGGTTACATCACCAACGGGATAGTTGTCACAATACGCCATTAGCATTTTTAAGTGAACTAAACGATTACTGTCAACGCTTGCATTGTCCGGACAGGTCTACTCAAATCTGTGTGCTTCTTTCATCAATAAAGAACCCTGGATTTTCATGGCCCTTGTATGATTTGAACAACACTATCTGAGTATGTTTTTTTGTGAGTGGTCACATAATAATAACATTTATAAGTGTTATAAATAACTACTAAATATTAGCAAACTATAATTCTATCACCGTCACCGCATCACACCGTGCCTGGTGAGAAGATGGAGAAGAATATTTAGTAGGGGTTTATGGCACTAGTGAATTAAGTCTTCTGCAGGATTTCAGACCGAAGATAAAACGTTACTAGGGTAAAATTGAGCGCGCACGACACGCAGCTTTATTAACGTACAAGAGGTGAAATAAGTCACCTAATAAGCTGTTTATAGCAATAAAATGAAAGACCCTTAAAAAATAAAAGACTTCCTTCAAATACTAAAAACAGAAAAATATTTTAATTTCGGTAACATAGCCTTCAGAAATTTAAATAACCTCTTTTTTAACTCGACTTAAAATACTATTGTTCGTCATCTCGTTGGCCTAAAGCTATTTGTCCACTGCCGCCGTCACCGTCACATCATCGAGAACGAGATGACGGCTTGAAATGGCGACTCATACATTTTCTATAGCCGCGTGTCCACCACTCGTCACGTCACCTCAACGTCTTTTAAACTCGTCTCTGCGTCTTTTTATTCTCGTTGTGACGGTGACGGTGGCTGTGGAAAAACCACCAACATAGAAAGAAAATTCCGGCAAGTCTCACCTGGTGAACAGCCCAGTATTGGTGAGTCCGTATTTAGTCTCCCCTGCCTTGATGTAAAGCTTGCAGGCGTCGTGCTGGCGGCAGCACGTGTCGGTGAAGAAGAACAGCCCCAAGTCGCTGGAGCGCGCCGTGGCCGAGCGCCCGTCACCGCACCACACCGTGCCTGTGAGGAGGTGGAGAATAATCACTCAATACTCAAGTATTTTTTTCATCCTTACGTACTACATAGCCAGTGAAATGTTATAAATCTTCATGTGATCCTGACTCTGTCAGGCGCAGCAAAATTCATAATTGCATGGGAACATTTACGACACAAGTAATCTGAATTTATTTCTGGATTTCAAAAGAAAAGCGGTAATATCAATGGTAAAGCATATATCAATGGTAAAACGTAAAAAATATGTTTCTGATCAGTACAAAAACATTCATTTAATTTTGACAAGCACATTTTTAGGAGGCATATTTTTTTTTATCTAAGAATCACTATTAATAAACTAAAGTTGACTAAAGCTATAGATCATATTTTTTCTCAAAATACCACTTTAGCCTCATTGTTTCACCGTCTACTTGAAAAGCTTAATGAATAACAGATAATATAGAGTACTTTATTAAAAGATTCATATAGTCCCATTCTCGAAAAATACTGACTATTACATACTCGTAAAATTTTCAAGTGATTTTTCTCAAACAGATTAGTTATTCAAGTCTCAGCCCCTGTTGAAAAAAATCAACTATCCAAATCCGGATAGAAAACCTACCTGGATAAATTGCCTGCACACGATCCTTAAACGAGTCCACAACAGAGTTAGCCACGTTAGCCACGCTGGTGACTCCAGAAGCCAGGCTGGCCACGAAGCCGTGGTCCGTGTCCAGAGAACCAATGTCCTTGGCGCCCGCCATCAGCTGGGACAGCGGCTTGCTGATCCCTGAGGAGATGGTCTTCAGGATACCGCGCCCGAACTGACCTGGGGAAGGCGGTTGGAGTCTTTGAGGGTCTTTAGCGAAGAAAAAGACGTTAATGATTTTGTTGAGGGCTTGTGTGTGGTTCTCCAAGTCTGTGTTTAAATCAGAAACGTAAAAGGTTCATCAAAAAAAAAACCTCTTTTATTTCACAAAAGCTTCAAATACAATTAATTGTGTTTGGAGCCTCCTTTTAGACAAAGAATGCCTGTGTTAGGAGACTCCGCTCTTCCTTATCTTAGATGCAGTGTTACAATTGATTTGAAAATAGAAAAAAAGGAATATACATATATCACTAAGAATGTTGTATGGTAATCTGTGGATACCGTCGTGAGTAGTATATTTGTCATTTCTATTATTTTAGTTCGTCAATCATGTGTCATATTTAATTGAGATAATATAATGGTAATTCGAGACATAATAGAAAGACAATAGCGGCCCGACAGCCGGCTGTCGCTTTGTCTTCGAATGGTTATGCTACTGTTTGTTGTTCTTAACCTGTAAAATGTAAATGTTAAATGTACAATAAAATGTATAATGTAGTCTTAATCTTCCTACGACCAAGCGACAGCCGGCTGTCGGGCTGCTATTGACTTTCTATTGTGTCTGGAATCCCATGTGTTTGTAGGTATGAAATAAAATAAAATAAAAAATGGAAATGTGTAGGTAAGGTCACAATAACTCAAGGTATGATAATAAATAAATACCTATTTTGGGACAACATTAGATCCGAACTAAGCAGACAACCAGACCACCAGATAACCAGACAACCAGATAACCAGACAACTGATACACATAGATTTTTTCTAGGAGCGAATAGTACTGTGCAGTCTATATGTAACTGCTTATAGATAACTGGCTAGAAAAATACCTTTGAGGTTTTGTCTTAACACTCAGCATGAAATTGAAATATTCTAGAAAGAATATTTCAATTTGATTTCGTAGTTTTGTTTTTGATAAATCTGACGCATGTCGCGTCCGAGGCTCATGGAGTGAGCATGTTCTAAAACGACAATAAATTCAGTTGAAAGTGCTCCCTGTTTATATTTTATCAATTACACTATACAGAAGTGTTGACCGGAGGGCTCTTCAAGCCCTCCCACATACTAAACACACTCATTAGGTCCCGGAGGTCTTTTTATACCTCACAGTACCTACGATCTCCGGCATAGCAGTCAGGGTCTCTAACCTTTAGTCCAACAAGCTCGTCAAATAACAAAACAATGTACAATGACTACTATACTACTACTATATTATTAACTCATGACTGCAGAGCAAAGACGTATTATTAAATTTTCTCAAGCCCAAGCACGATTTCAAACTCACGTATTTATTGAAATACGTGAGTAATTGTACTAGTTATCGTATAAAACCGAGGGGTCTCGCTACTCCGCTCCCGAAGGTCGTAGCGTGATGATATATAGCCTGTAGCCTACCGCGATAAATGGGCTATCATCATCATCATCTCTCTAGCCTTTTCCCAACTATGTTGTGGTCGGCTTCCAGCCTAACGGGTTTCAGCTGGATACCTGTGTTTTACGTGAAGCGACTGCCTATCAGATCTTCACAACCCAGTAACTGGGCTCAGGTTTTCTAGGTAACTCTCCACAACCCAGTAACTGGGTTAACTTAACGACTAAACTGACTTGCACTAAAAGTGGTATATAACACAAAAAAAGAAAATTCGTACCAGTGTTTCAGAGATTAGCGTGTTCAACCAAATAAACGATTCACCTTTAAAATGTTAATATAGATATATAAGTAAAGACAATCTTGAATAGAAATATGAAGCAAACTAAATCCAAAACAATGAAGAAAAAGTCCTAAAGAATGGGTATGTAACACCATTGTGTGTACTGATAGTTAGAACGTATTGTTTCATAGTCTCACTGCTGTTGTCCTTCATACAAATACTGTGCCGGTGGACAAAAACCAACATTTTGAGTACCCAATTAAGTAGATGTTTGTATGTGTGATAAGAATTCAGCATAACAGATAAAAAGTTCTTTTTATATCTCGGGACAAGTTTTATACAGCCATCTGATTCCAAGCTAAGCAGAGCTTATGTTGTGGTTTTATAATTTATAACTATATACATACCTACATATTAAATTAGGTATAGATAAATTACACAGAACAAACAATCAAGCTCACATACAAAATAATATGGGTAACATTATCATCGGAACGACAAACAAAAATGATATAACCAAAAGTTAGTGGCGCTAATTTTCTTGTACATAAACTTAACTAAATTTAAGTTAAGTGTATCTTTCTCTTTCCATTTCTTAAAAAAAAGGACAGAAGATACATTTTAATTTAATACCTGTCAAATTAGACAGCGCCTGAAAATCGACGTATTTTTAGGCGCCATGTTATAAATCGCGTCTAAATTATCTATGGAGTGTCCTAACTTGACAGGACTTAACTAATATTTTATTTAATGTCCTTTACTTAATGAAATGGAAAGATAAAGATGCACTTAACTTAAATTTAGGTAAGTTTGTGAATAAGAGAATCGGCACCATTAGCTGATCCAAGTTGTTTATAAGGATAAGTTAATTGTTTATCTCGCAGTACATAAAACAATTTCTACGTCTAATTTATATAAATAAAATGGTAAACTGACTAGCTGATTGACTGATTATTGAAATATCAACGCACAGACAGCCCAAACCGCTGGTTCTGGAGACATGAATGGTACAAAAACTGTTCTTTCTATCAAGTTCAAAATATTTTCCTAGAAAGTCCTTATAAAGTTCTACTTCCCAGATTTTTTTCATATTTTTAAACCTACGGGTCAAAATTTAGAGGGGGGGGACGCTTTGATTTATCCTTTTGGGGCGATTATTTCCGAAGCTACTGACATTATCAAAAAATAATATTAGTAAGCCCCTATTCATTTTTAAATACCTATCCAACGATATATCACACGTTAGTGTTGAAATTAAAAAAAACACTTTCCACTTTACATATAGGGGGGGCTACCCTAAAAAAACATTTTTTTCCAATTTTTATTTTACCACTTTGTCGGCGTGATTGATATACATATTGGTACCAAATTTCAGCTTTCTAGTGCTAACGGTCACAGACATTAAGCGAGGACGGACGGACAGACAGACAGACATGGCGAAACTATAAGGGTTCCTAGTTGACTACGGAACCCTAAAAATCGATATATACAATGACAATATTTGCGTTCCTCACTTTCTTTTTTTTTTTTGGTGAGTGGGAAATCATCCAATGAGTGCTCCCGTCCTGGGTGCGGCGGGAGGGCGTGTCAGACTCTTACTGACTAAAACCCACTCATGTTCCTTCGATTGCCCTTTATGTTCCAGGGTCACGGTAACTGTTATAAACATAGCATTGCGTTACTATTTTCGTTTTATAAGATTGTAAGTAGTAAGCTTCTCTTCTGCCAGTCAATTTGTCTTGCCACCTAGTTCCGAAATTTTAGTTATTTTTAAGTTTTTAGTTTGGTGGTGGTTATTATTTTTTTGGAAAAAGTTTTTTTTACTTTTACTTTTAGATTAGAGTTACCAATTCTTTGAAAAAAAAATTGGGAATCCCAACCCTAAAGTAGTAAAATAGGGGATAAAAGTATCGACATTCACTCAGGCGAAGCCGCGGGCAAAAGCTAGTTTACTACATAATGAGTAATATCGATCGTGCATCGTACTCGTGGTGTCGACACTTTCATTCTCAAATGAATTCAGGGTCAAAGTTATCAAACGCGTCAGTTAAATCCTTGATCTTAGTTTTACGAATATTCTGTTGTAATCTGCATGTTGAACAGTTATCATCGAATCCGAAACGCATTAAATACTATGTTTATTTCCTCTGCCTCAATCAAAAAGTTGCGAAAGAATCTATAGCAGTTGTTTTCAAGGGTTCAAGAATTTCGCCATCTTGGTTCTAAAATTAAAATTTGACTGTTGCAATTGTTTCTCGCTCAATTTAAAAATCAAGATTTTTGTGAATATAATATAGCGAAGAGCTTGTAGGCAATCACATCTCCTTTCGAAATCTATTATTAGAATTACTGGAATTTAAGAGCCGTTTTAAGGTTATGGCTCATTAGAGCCACCCGGCGCCCGACCCGCACCGCCTCGTCGCACGGCGTCAACTCGTTGTCGACGGGTTGTCGATGGGTGGACCACCCGCGGTCAACCTCTGGGCCACCCGCGGTCAACGAATGAACGCCGAGGCGTCAATGAGTTGACGCCGCTTGGTCCACGAATTTTCGAGTAGTTTGTTAATAATCAATCTGAGTGGCCCGCGCGTTGTCAACGCAAGGCAGGCGTTCGAGCAGCGAGTTTTCAACGAGTGGCCAGCCCGCCGACCGCGCGCGAAGGGCTTATGACCGAGGCGATCTGGTGACGCTACGGAGTTGATATAGTGAGCGCATGCCCATACAAATCCATATAAAGAATACTAGCCGCAGGAAGCGAGTGGGTGCGGAGTGGGTGCCGGGTGGCTCTCATGAGCTCTATGACCTTTATAGTTGAATGTCGTCTCGAGTGTTCCCTTCTTCATTTCCTACCTCCCTTTTCCTATTACAAGTTTGTTGGTGCAGGCTTTCAGTCTAACTGAATCCAGCTCAACACAAGTGTTTTACATAATAAGACCTTTAAACAGCTGGAAAACACGATAGCCTTTAGTTCGACTGATTGTCAGACTATAAGGCTTCTGACAACTCTTAACAATTGTCAAAAATCTACGAAAGACATAGACCAACGACTGTTCGTACTTTCCGAGGCACGAGATGTTAGTAATGTGTTGGTGGATAAACCTGGAAAATACATAATAATATGAATTGAATGGCCTGTATCGAACCAATAACAACTAATAATGACATTAAATGTAGGGACTACAACATTGGTTCCAAACCTGTGTGGTGAGGCGCTTAAAAGTCTTTTCCATCGAGTTAATAATTCAAATTATGAAAACAAAAGTCATAAACAAAAGCACAATCGAAAAAAAGGAGCCAGTTTTTCTTTTTTTTTTTGGTTTTAATTATTTCATGGTAAATTATTTTAACTTATGTAATTAATGGAATTGAAGAGCTAAATAAAACGTAAGTAGTCCCTTAACCATTAGGCCACCAGGCGGCGATCATTAGCATCTATTACAATAGGAAAATGTTCAATTACCACTCTTTACATATGTAGGTCAGGTTTTGAAATCTTAGATAGGAATGTATTGTTACTACCTTTACCTACAACTTTGTTGTGTCGGTTATAGCGAACAGACGAAATAAGCTGTAGTTTATCTAGATCCCAAGCTAGCACTTTGTCAAATTCCATTACGGTCGGTTCAGTGGTTTTGCCGTAATGAGGTTATAATGAGGCAGACAGTTCGTTTTGTCTTCCTTTTATTAGGGTAAATGTAGTAATAGTTTGTTTTCTTATTTTTAAAGTAATTTATATCCACTATACCACTGTCTGATATTTTACGTAAAGGACATTGACCACCATACTATAGGATGCCGTTGCGCATAAAAAATAATGTAATCTTAGTGTAAATTGAATATAAAAGAGGGGAGAGGTCGTACTTTCCAAGGAAATAAAAATTATCTACATATTTTTAGGGGTTTTTGTTGAATTTTGATTTATATGTGCAAGTTTTTAGGTTAGTTATGTACCATAACTTCTACCAAAAAAGTACAAATTACAACAATATTATGATTTCTATTCTCATAAAACAAAACGGAATAGTTTTAAACAAACCAAGGAAAGTTCCCAAGTAAATGGTAATTAGGTCATACTAAATCTAAGTGGCTTATAGGCATAAAGAGTAGAAAATAAACAGGCCCCGCATAGAATAGGGTTTTCTATCCCCTTTTTAATTGTTATAATTTATTTTTAAAATGATGTTTACATGATTCGAGACACAATAAAGACAATAGCAGGGCGACAGCCGGCTATCGCTTGGTCACAAAGGGTTAGGTTTAAGGTGGTAAGACGAGGACGGGCGGACATGACGAAACTATAAGGGTTCTTTTTGTAAAAACCATTTGAAACTAATTTATTATTGTAAACAGACAAAATCTTATTTTAGTCATCATTGCAATGCGTGTAATTAAACATTTGAAATATTAATGTGTTTGTGTGGAAATAAAAATATTCAAAAGTCAATGGCATTTATTTCACTTAGATTATTTACAAGCACAACTGAATTGTCAGAGTTGGTGGGTTATTCTAAATACTCTGTATGTTTTAGCTGTTGATGTCCATAAGCTCGTTCAACACACATTACACTTCAAGAGTTTAGAGATGCTCATTTGAGTATAATATAACATTCCTGAGAGAAGAGGATGTTCTTCTGACATCTGAAAATAAATATAATAAATATTATTACATATTGTTGATTGATCTTAGCATTAGTTTAATAGGAAATTCGTCCGCGTGGAAACCGAAAATGATTCTAATAGGATTTTCAAATAGTTTTTTTCGTTATCTGCTGTTACAGTTAGCTGTACAACAAAATACAAATAGTGCTATTGACTTGGACCATCTTTGGTATTATCCATAATAACGTATAATATTGTTCATAATATAACAATAATGCGCTCATTTTCTACTACACTAACGTCAAAAAAACGTGTAAATGCAATATAATAAGATACTAACCGTTGCCGGATTAATCCAGTATCGTAGAATTGTAACCATTGCATCCGTTGCCCCCTGTTGGCGACGGGGTAGAGGATGTTTCAGAGCAAGGGGGGCACAGTCCGCACAGCGTGTTATTTTTATTTTAACAAAATTGTCGGTACTGCCTAAAGAGAGAAACGATCCGAAGTCGTAAAAACGTCGACGTACGAAAGTTTTGAAAAGATTGCTTGATCGCACAGAAATCGGAAGAGTCTGCTGTACACGAACTAACCGCAATGATTCGTTATCTAATAACGCAAAATAAACTCAATTTTCAATAAAAATATTCGTCGCTTTGTTTTACTTGAAAGTGTCAATTTTGACTGTTAACATTTGAATTTCCGTGGCAGTGCTGCCCACAGCTGATAAAAATCAACCATAAGTGATAACTTAAACACCTAAATACTTTTTGTTAGTAAAATAACATTATTTACGAAATGGTAATTAAATATAAATTGTTGGTAACGCAAATGAATGTTATATTCGTAATTATTTTTGAGACATCAACGTGTGCTCTTAAAAATAAAATAAGTAATACTATCAGTTAAGACTGATTATGGGAAAGTTTATGAAATTGGCAACACCGCTTTTACTTAAGTACGTCATTAAAGGAAGAATGCAACAAAGTCGAATAAATAACTAATTAAATATAAAATATTAACCCCTAAAAAGATTTCCATGAAGTTATTTTAGGAAAGTTAAAATATTATGTTATGATTTATGAGTACATTTTTGTGGCTATTCCCTCTTATTTTAAAGCGATGCTAGATTTGAACATTCTCCTTTTATGGCAGCTGAACCATTTCTATTCTTACATGTGCAGTGTGCTGTCCTATCAATATTTCTGGATTAAAGATAGTTATTGAAATATGACTAACACTGTGGACCTGATATTTAACTTAAATTAGATCTTTATCTAAAAGCTTAAGATAATTATAATTATTTAAGATTTTACTAACTACAAACTTTTTACTGTTTGACAACCTCATTGGTCTAGATTTTATTTATAAACCATTTTTCTATTCCGTTGCATTCGTCATTAATACACTAATACGTATAGTATTAAAAATTTATAGCGATTATAACATTCATTTACAAAACATTGTATTCATTCTATTATTACCACACGCGGTTATCACATCCTCATGGCCGCCGCGATTACTTCCAAATCGTGCCACTAGATGGCGCTGTGCCGATGACGCGTTTTTCTGAATCGCGGTGTTAAGGTTCTCCGCGGCCGAATGACCCTGCTCGAGATTTTTATTCGTGTTAAGACCTTACTTCATAGGATCATTTCTATAGTAAGCTCTTCTCGAGACATTCACACTATGTGAGTCCTCACAAGCCACGTTGATGAGGAGTGGCGCGGTGCCCTGAGCGTGAGGCGGGCGGTGGTAGACCTACCATCAGCCCTCGATGATCATTCACTCCCCTTCACGGGGGAGCGTGGGGTACTGTCGCTGTCTGAGTGGCTATTTTTAAACATTATAAACCTTGTTCTTGGTAGATCGCGCAGTCTTATTTAGATTGTTTGGTATTTATTCATGTCCGTACCGATAATAATATTATATTATGTGTTAGTAAACACCGGAATGTCTCAAACATTATACGTTTAGTAACACAGTGTTACTAAACGTATAATGTTTGAGACATTCCGGTTTTTATGTTGTTGACTTTGTTTTTATTTACGTCACTCAAGTGTTATCAAATATTTTTCTTTATCACACATGATCGTGACGTCACGTTATTCTTTTTTTGTTACTTGAACAAGCGGTACTACATAATATATTTTCTGATTTTATTTGTCCATACTAATATTATAGAGGTAAAATTTGTAAGTTTGTATGTAGGGGGTAATCTCTAAAACTACTGGTCCGATTTGAAAAATTCTTTCAGTGTTAGATAGCCCATTTATCGAGGAATGCTATAGGCTATATATCATCACGCTACGACCCACGGGAGCGGAGCAGTAACGAAAAATGCGGGTGAAACCGCAGGGGACAGCTAGTATAATATAACCCGTTTATCGAGAAATCACGACAACGCCGACCAGGGCGAGTAGAATATAAGGCCGACAGCCGTAACATAATGCGGAGAAATTGTATTAAGAAATGATTCAAATGGCAGTATGGCACTAATAAAGTACCTGAAAATCATTAAAACAGAAAACCAGTGTTTGTTGGTTTTCTGTTTTAATGATTTTCAGCCCAACACACGGATAAAAAAAAACTTTTTTCAAAAAAATAATAACCGCCTTCAAAAACTAAAAACTCAAAAATAACTAAAATTTCGGAAGTCGGTGGCAACACAAATTCAGATAAATTGACTGGCAGAAGAGAAGCCACCGACTTCCGAAATTTTAGTTATTTTTGAGTTTTTAGTTTTTAAAGGCGGTTATTATTTTTTTGAAAAAAGTTTTTTACTTTTTAGTGTCGAGTCTAACTATGTCTGACTGTGTGTGACATCTTTCAAAGTAATTTATTTTCAAAATAAAACTACTTATAATCTTATAAAACGAAAAATAGAAATTGAAGTTACGCACATTATAATATCGTCAATGTATATTTCGTCGATTTTTTTAGTTCTTGATGAATTTTTCGAGAAGCACTAAACCGATCGCCACAAAATTTATATGGGACCACCTCTGAGTCATGACTTAGCAAACAAAAAAAGAACCATCAAAATCCGTTCACAATTGACGGAGATATCGCGTAACAAACATACAAAAAAAAACAGACGAATTGAGAACCTCCTCCTTTTTGAAGTCGGTTAACAACAGACAATCGTATTCGCGATCGCTAGACCGACCAGGTAATAAAAACATCTCATTTTACAAATTGCAGAGTCCAATTTATATGATACACATCTGCATGTTGTCTATATGTATATCGTGCTCTTAAGATTAAAGATAACAGAGTATGGTATGATTTCATCGTTGTGTGGCAACTGACTATCTAGCTAGATCAAGACTCTATATGGGAAAACATAAAAATGTTGCACACATTATGTAAGTAGGAATCTTTATGCAAGCGTTCTGGAAATGTCACTGTCCAGGATAACTTAAAAAACTGAACGAAATTACGTAATAAGAATATATAGGACTAGCTGTCCCCTGCGGTTTCACCCGCATTTTTCGTTACTGTTCCGCTCCCGTGGCTCGTAGCGTGATGGCCTATAGCATTCCTCGATAAATGGGCTATCTAACACTGAAAGAATTTTTCAAATCGGTCCAGTAGTTCCAGAGATTACCCCCTACACACAAACTTACAAACTTACAAATTTTACCTCTTTATAATATTAGTATAGAAGTATAGATTAGCTGTCCCCTGCGGTTTCACCCGCATATTTCGTTACTGCTCCGCTCCCGTGGCGTGATATTATAAAGCGTGATGGTATATAGCCTATAGCATTCCTCGATAAATGGGCTATCTAACACTGAAAGAATTTTTCAAATCGGACCTGTAGTTCCAGAGTTTACCCCCTACACACAAACTTACAAACCTTCAAACTTACAAATTTTGCCTTTTTATAATATTAGTATTATAGATGGGTGGTAATTAGTGTACGATACTTAAAAGCGTGATTGTGCTCATGATAACCAACAATTTTGACTATGGGAACAAACTTAAAATCAGCCGTTCACTACATTTATGTTTGCCTAATGTACTGAATTCCCTTTGTAATATTAAAACTTTTGATACTAAAAAAAACTAAACTAATTATGTAAACAAAGTGCATTTTCTGGAGGAAATAAAAGGCTTTTTTATTTTTATTTTATTTTATTTCTTTATAATGTACTGAAACAGCTGATATTTTTTTCATGATAACGGCTTTGCTCTCTTAATAAAAATTGTTTGTTATCATGAGCACAATTACGAGATTAAGTATCGTACATTAATTACCAGTCACCCTATACATCCACGCAACACACACCTATATATTTCACGAACATTTGTTTAGCATGTCGTTTGGTGAATAGTGACCCTGACTGCTAAGTCGGAAGTCGTCGATTCGATTCTCAGGCATAACAAAACTTTGAATGGCATGATTATTTGTTCTGTTTTTGGGGTGTGATTTATTAATAATGTAATTATAATTTATTTATGTATGAGTATGTATATATATCAGTGGTCTGATTACTATATTATGGGCATTGCCTAGTTTATTGTCAGTTGGCTGTGTTTCTCCCAACATATTCATTTATTTAGCAAATGAAAATAGAGCTATTTTAAAGGTCATGTCGATGTTATGCAGATAATGCATCTCATCGTTGTAGGTTAGTGTTATTAAAACACATTTATAAGCAAAGTGGATTAACCTTCTAATTTAATTTAAATTGAGTTCTATTAGTACTGTCACTTCTTTATAATCAAATAGTAACCCAATGAATTATGTATCCAATAAAGTTCAAACAAAAACGTAATTAAACTTACCAATCCCACCGTTCTCCTCTCGACTCCTCAGCCTCTCTGCTTCCAACATCTCACTCTGGCGCTGCATCCTCTTGAACAGGTCCACCAAACCCTTTGGAACCACCTTTTCCGCCACCGTTTCCACCACACTTCCCACCACACTGCCAGCAAGCCCAAAGATCACTGACAGAGCATCAGTTTTGGGAGCTGTCGTTGGCACAACGTCCTTAGCATCATAATAATCCTCTGGAACCTCTTCTTGCTCTTCTGTGTCTAGTTCTGTGAAGATTGGCACGTCTGGATCTGAATCTTCTGCATCTCCGTCTATTGTTGTTGTTGTTAAGTCTACTCTGCTTATATTTGTTGCACTGGTAGCATTTGCTGGTAGTATTGTTGATTTCTCCACGGTTACTTCTGTGACATTCGTTGAAGGTAATATAGTGCTTTGGTCCTGATATGTAACTTCGGTTGTAGTGTCATATGTTGCAATTGTGTCTAGTTCGGTGGTTTCTGTCAATTTCTTTGTATATTTCTCCGTAATTGGAGCATTAGTTGTACTTAAATCTTCAGCATAATATGTTGTAGTATCAACTTCTTGTGTAGAACTAGGTAAAGTTACCGTTTGTTTTATTTCTATTTTCGGCGCTTTTCTTGTAGTTGCCAGTGGTATCACTGTCAAATCAGGCTCTTCTGTACTTTCATATATGCTTACAAGAACATTTTCAGTTGTACTAATCAGTTCTATAGGTATGACACTATAATCTATGGTTGATGTTGATTCTAATAATTTGGCTTGGGTTTTATTTCTATCGTTATCTAGTTTCTTATCAAAGTCCTTAACTATTGTATATCTATGTGATTCTTTGTTTAAATTTTCATTGGGATTCCAGGGGGTCATCCCGTATTTCTTGTTGTATTTGAGTGTGTAATCCTCGTCGAAGTCAATGATGCTGTTGTCCAGGTTGTCTTCTCCATATTTGCTGGGTTTCTGAGTGGAGACAATGGACTTGGTGTAAGAGAATGCTGGACAACTCAGGAGCAGTACCGCACTGATTATGAAGTGCTTCATTTTCTCCCTCCCACGATGATACATTCTTGTTTAGCCATCTGTAATAAAAAGAACAAGGTTACAATCAATGTTGTGTATTCTTAGTTTTTTAAGTTTATTATGGCTTCCTATTTGAATGGCGCTAATAATAAGAAGATTAAAGAACGATGACGTAAAAAATAAGAGTTTTTTTTTTCTTTTTATTAATTAGGTCTACCAACAATTGTTAACATAATATACAGACCAAATTAAATATGTGCATGAACACAGTGCAATAATTACTTAAAGGGTAACCATAGGAACAATAAGAAATAAGCAAACAGAAAAAAAAGTGAGCGGTCAAGGGAAGCCTGGCAGATGTGAAACATCGACATTACTTTGTAAAAGTAATATGATTGAAAAGAAAAATTGTGGCGACGCGTCGCCACGGCATGCGTCGCCACGTCAAAAATTTGTTTTACGTGCGGCTATAGATGTGCACATCAAAAATAAGGTCATCATGTTCTTTATAAATTCTCTACACTCATTTATTATTTGTTTTTCATAAACGCACCAAGTAAAATTTATATTATTTAATTATCTAATATTTAAGACATGACCACCTGTATAAGTTATAATAACTCGTCATAAACGTCTCTTACTAAAAGTCTCGTCAAATGACGTAGAGACGATTGACAATCCCGTCACAGAACAGTGCGCGAAGAGTAACTCTTCACACCTCATTATAGTGTCGCAATTACTGCGCAGTAAGTGTGTTGTTACAGTAACTGTATTGTTACGCGTAACAGCGTCCATTGTGTGACGTTACATAACGCGAAGATGCGTCTGACGCGTAACACTATTTGTAGGGCTCTTAAATAAAGAAAAGTTTATGTGCGTTTTTTTAGCTTTCGTTTCACTCTTCATCAGCGGTAATCTTTATTATAATAGGGATGTTGACTACATCAAAAGAATGACATTCTGTTTAGTCCGTCTGTTAGACAGTCCAAAAATACTGGACACATATTTTTTGCTTGATCAAATTAATAACAAAATACAAAGATAAAGAGCATCAAGGTTCCGGAGAGGGGGCTTGTGACGTCACTTCTCAGTAAAAATTATACAAAGGCGTGACGTTTCACGAAACTTCAACGCACTGTATTTTCGTCATTTTCTGTTTACGAGAAAAAAGAAAAAATACGTGTCCCAAATTTTTTGTTTGTCTAACTGACGGACTAATTACTTTTTTTTTGTCGTCTCGCCTATTATATAGTGACAGACCTTTTGGTGATTTATTAACATACAGTCAAAAGGGTTGAAGCTAGAGACATGAAATTGCACAGTCTTCACACATGAGATTCTCTTTTCTCGCATCAAGTGACGATTTTTTGGAAATTCAACACCTAACTGTATCGTTTGTGATCCAATAACCCAGTTACTGGGCGACATGATACCAACTTTTAACCGACTTCTAAAAAAAGAAGGAGGTTCTCAATTCGGATGTTTGTATGTTTTTTTTTTATGTTTGTTCGCGCATATCTCCGTCGTTTGCCAACCGATTTGAACGATTCTTTTTTGTTTGAAAGGGTAGACTTCCCAAATGGTCCCATTGTCATCAGGTCCTGGATCTGATGATGGTATCATGCCGAAATCGAGGGAACTCCTCTATTTTTATAGAAAAACGTACATTTTTTTTAAAGTTACTCTAAAACGTAGTTGGGACTCTATCTAACTAAAAAGTAAAAAATAAAAAACTTTTTCCAAAAAAAAGATAACCGACTTCAAAAACTAAAAGCTCAAAAATAACTATTTCGGAAGTCGGTGGCAAAGCAACACAATTCGACCGGCAGAAGAAAAGCCACCGACTTCCGAAATAGTTATTTTTGAGCTTTTAGTTTTTGAAGTCGGTTATCTTTTTTTTGGAAAAAGTTTTTTTTTTAATGGGAAGTCATCAAATGGCGAAAGGGAGTGTCAGACTTCTACTTTCTAAAACCTACCCACGTTCCTTTTCAGCCCTTTGTATCGTGGCCGCGGTATTTCTGTATAACAACCTGCAGCCCCGGCGATACGATCGATAACCTTTGATTAGGTAAGACCTTCTGACTTTTGAATACCCGTAACGTCTCTTAAAGATATGAATGCCAACCGTACTTTCCGAGACATGGGATGTAACTATGTAAGTAGCGTCCTAAATAAGCTTAGAACGTACATCCATACTAATGTTATAAATGGGAAAGTGTGTCTGTCTGTCTGTCTGTATGTTTGTCTTTCTTTCACGGCAAAACGGAGCGACGAATTGACGTGATTTTTAAGTGGAGATAGTTGAAGCGATGAAAAGTAACGTAGGCTACTTTTTGTCTTTTTCTAACGCGAGTGAAGCCGCGGGCAGAAGCTAGTACTAATATGAATTAAAAAAGTTAAATTGGCTCATTTTTTTTTTTAGGGAGTGGGAAATTCTTAAATGACTTCTCTCGTCCTGGGCGGGGCGGGAGGGTGTGTCAGACTTTTACTGACTATACCCACTCATGTTCCTTCAGTTGCCCTTTATGTTCCGGGGTCACGGTAACTATTATAAACATTCTGCAACACCAGCAGCACTTTCACGGTTTCAAACCCATAATCGTATGCATCAAAGACTGGTCCCTCTTTATATTATAGGACATAACTAAAAACATAATGTTGTAATTATTATTTAAACGAAAACGCCGTGCCAGATAATCCGTACTAATATTATAAATGCGAAAGTAACTCTGTGTGTCTGTCTATCTGTCTGTCTGTCTCTCTGTCTGTCTCTTCTTTACGCCTAAACCACTAAACCGATTTGAATAAAATTTGGTACAGATATAGTCTGGGACCCGAGAAAGGATATAGGATAGTTTTCATCCCAGAAATCCCCCGGGAACGGGAACTATTCCACGCGGACGAAGTCGCGGGCAAAAGCTAGTTTCAGAATATACACAGAACTTCAAAATTACTTTATCAATGATTGCAGACAGGTTAAAGCTAGCAACTTATTCAGCCTTGACAGAAGAATCCGCGCGCAAAATAATAGCAATAATAAAATTATTCTCAAGATCATTGATACTCATTTAATTAAATTAAGTTCAGACTGTAGGAAGTAATATTGTTTTATATGAATAGCGAATGTCCGGGAAATACAGATTATTATATAAGATATAAGAATTTAACTTGTTCCGCATCTCTGCATGGCTTTCGTTTTGAGGTAAATGGTATTTTTATTGTCCCTGTAGTGACGTAATTAGTCGTGAGAGCCCAGTGGTTAAAGTCGCCTCTCTTGCATGAAGTTGCAAGTTCGAAATCAGGCAAGGATCAATGTACTTTTTTCATCCAAACTAATGTTATAAATGCGAAAGTAACTCGGTCTGATTAGCTATCACGCCAAAACTACTAAAGAGATTTCAAAGAAATTTTGTAAAGAGGCTGAAAAAGGACATAGGATAGTTTTGATTCCAAATTCCGGGACCTACACGTGAAAGGGAACTACGTTGGTTAAACCGCAGGTGTCAGCTTGTATGTATTTTCCTAAGTTATTTGAAACTTAAAACACTGATATCTGGCTGTGTTCGGTTACGTTGAAAGCCAATACCAACATATTTGGGAAAAGACTAAATGAATGATGATGTTCTTTCTAAGTAGGTATATCTTCGACATCACTGACATCCCGTGCCTCGGAAAGCACGCAAAGCCGTTGGTCCTGCCCCCCTAGACAAGTGGCATTGTAGAATAGATAGCGGAATAGAATAGATTGTCAAATGTATGGAGATGTCAAATTATTTAGCGAAAGCTTTGTCAACCCCATACATTTGACAATCTATTCTAATCTCAATCTATTCTACAATGCCACTTGTTAGGCCCTCTGGTTGTCATTCGAAGAACTTTGACATTCGTTACGTGTCAGAAGTCAGAAAATCTGACCAGTCTAACCAAGAGGTATCGTGTCGCCCAGTTACTGGGTTGTGGAGGTCTGATAGGCAGTCGCTTCACGTAAAACACTGGTATCCAGCTGAATCCGCTTAGGCTCGAAGCTAGACTACCTAAAGATGTGATTGTGATGTAATTAGGTAAAAAAAGCTTTTTAAAAAAAAAGATAACCGACTTCAAAAACTAAAAGCTCAAATATAACTATTTCGGAAGTCGGTGGCAACACAAATCGACCGGCAGAAGAGAAGCCACCGACTTCCGAAATAGTTATTTTTGAGCTTTTAGTTTTTGAAGTCTGTTATCTTTTTTTTAAAAAGCTTTTTATTTTTTATTTTTACTTTTTAGTTAGAGTCTCAGTGTCTGACTACGTTTTAGGGTAGCTCTCAAAATAAACTTATAATCTTATAGCAAAACGCGATCTATGCGGGCAACGTCACGGGATATCTATTAGTGTTATATACATACATACATACAGGTCGAACAGAGAACCTACTTTTTTTTGAAGTTGGTTAAAAATAAATTACGTAAGTAGGTATTCGTAATAGTCACATTAATCAGGTCGGCCAGACAGGTTAATTTCGCGCTTTTTGAAATTTCCAAAATACTTTATGTTTTTGTGTAATGTGTTAATTGGCTATATTAATTTCAAAATGTGCGAATTTTTGAGTTCTGAGTTATTTGTTTGTTATGTTTTACTTAAACTTTTGCAAGGTGGTCGTGATGGCCCAGTGGATAAGGCGCCCGCCTCGTGTGTAAGAGGTTGTGGGTTCGAATCCGGGCAAGTACCAATGTGACTTTTTCAATTCATATGTACTTTCTAAAGTTTATCTTAGACATCACTGACATCCCGAGCCTCGGAAAGCACGTAAAGCCGTTGGTCCCGGTTGTCATTTTCAACTTTGATAGTCGTTACTGGTTAGCCAGAAACTCTGACCAGCCTAACCAAGAGGTATTGGGTCGCCTAGTTACTGGGTTGTGGAGGTCAGATAGGCAGTCGCTCCACGTAAAACACCGGTATTAAGCGGAATCCGGTTAGGCTGGCAGCCGACCCCAACACCGTTGGGAAAATGCTAGGGAGATGACTTAAACTTTTGCAAGTGTTCGAGTGGCTCTAGAATCTTCCTACAATTACAATATTTGTAGTAACAAAAAATATATAAAATCTTTTTGTATTTATGGAAACGGCTGGACCGATACCTAGTAATATATACCATAAGTACTTTTTTTTTTGGTGAGTGGGAAATCATCCAATGACTGCTCCCGTCCTGGGTGCGGCGGGAGGGCGTGTCAGACTTTTACTGACTAAAACCCACTCATGTTCCTTCGATTGCCCTTTATGTTCCAGGGTCACGGTAACTATTATAAACATTCCGCAACCCCGGCAGGACTATAAGTACTTGGTTTATGTTGTTTGTTTAATTATTGAATACCTATATGTTAAATCTTGATTTATAATCTATGCACTCCATAAATTTTCAACAAAATCCATCTAGTAGTTTCTAACAGAGCTACAAACATACACATTTATAATATTACTTAAATTACAAGTGAATCCATATACACAGCTAGTATACAACAAAAACAAGTTTATAATACAATAACAAGTAAACTATACAATATCATAAGAAAGGCTTGGATGTCATCCGAGCTCTGGGCCACAATTGAAAATAGACAGCAGATCAAGATTCAAATGGCCTCTGTGTCTAGTAACGATCCTATTACTGATACCTTGAACGCACAATACGCTGATCTCAGAGCACAAATAAAAAGCCTATCTAGACGTGATCTTCGCCGCGCCGCAGATGAAGTAGCAGAACAAGCGAAAGTAGCTGCCCGTCGTAAAGACATGCGGGGACTCTACGATGCTACTAAAACTCTTAGTGGGAAGCGTGGCAAGTCCACCAGAAAGCCACTCCATAGCAAAGATGGGCAGCTCTTGTGCACTTCGGACGAACAACTCCACAGATGGCATGAGCACTTCAACGAGCTGTTAACAAGATGCCAAAGCGCGCACAGCACCACTGACGACAACTCCAATGCGAATACACCTGCCAATA
Source organism: Athetis lepigone (assembly GCA_033675125.1). Lineage (NCBI taxonomy): Eukaryota > Metazoa > Arthropoda > Insecta > Lepidoptera > Noctuidae > Athetis > Athetis lepigone. The sequence continues at coordinate 18,958,508 of CM066221.1, read as the reverse complement.
CTCTTGAAATAGCTATAACACCACCTACAATACACGAAGTTGTTAAAGCAATTAAGCAACTAAAGTCTGGGAAAGCGCCAGGTATAGACAGTGTTAGCATAGAGTTGCTGAAAGCCGATGCGGTGGTAACAGCAGAGCTCTTGCACCCCCTACTTGTGCGAATTTGGGAAACTGAATCGGTCCCCCAGGAATGGAAAGAAGGATTGCTAATTAAAGTACCGAAGAAAGGCAATCTATCTTCCTGCGACAACTGGCGTGGCATTACCCTCCTGCCTTCTGCTGCTAAAGTCTTAGCTAAAATCCTGCTAAACCGCATGTCGCCTGAAATAGAAAAAACACTGCGCGAAGAACAGGCAGGTTTCCGACCAGGGCGCTCTTGTACCGACCATATCAATACTTTGCGCATCCTTATAGAACAGTGTGTTGAATGGCAATCCGAAGTGTATCTAGGCTTCGTCGACTTTGAGAAGGCCTTCGACACCGTGAACTGGCGCGCACTGTGGAAGTGTCTGTTAAACAGGGGCGTTCCTTCCAGGGTGGTTAATATAATCAGATCCTTATATCAGCAGAGCACCTGCAGAGTGGTTCACGAACAAGCGCTAAGTGACCCAATAAGAATCTCGGCCGGTGTAAAACAGGGCTGTCTTCTGTCACCACTTCTGTTTGTCATCTTGATCGACGATATAATGAGGGAAGTCACACAGACACCAAACGGCCTTCAGTGGGGAAATGGTACACTTGAGGACTTGGATTATGCTGACGACATAGTGTTGATCTCGCCGTCGCTACCTCAACTCCAAAGCAAGCTTGAAGAACTGAAGAAGGCTGCTTTAAAGCGTGGGCTTCGAGTCAACACTCGTAAAACGGTTGATATGCGGATACTCCCTAGTGACAACACGACCCCATTGAAGTTGGAAGACCAGCCTTTGTCCACTGTCACTAATTTCACCTACCTCGGAAGCATCATGACAGGCACAGGAGGCTCAGACGAGGACATTGAAGCTCGTATTAAAAAAGCCAAAGCAGCGTATGCCCAACTTAGACCAGTATGGCAATCCAATGTTCTAACTAGGCGCATTAACCCTTATGTGAGCGACAAATAAAACACCACACTTGGTGCGACGAGGTACCCGGGTACCTACATACATAAATACCTTGTAGACGTACCCTCAATAAATAATATCAGCTTTCTTAACTAGTGTTTTGATTACACTTTACCATACTTGACCGATGCAAGTATATTGTGCTCTATGCGTTGACAATTTAATGTAAACAAAAATAGTGAATTCGTTGCAGACGCTATCAAAGGGCTTTCATTTTTGTGTATATTATTTAAGTATTTTTGATTGTTATTTACGTATTTTTTTATATTTTTACGTTTTCTTCCACATAATAATTATGCAACCACATAAAAGCGATTTCTTTTAGAAATTTTGCTTTCTAAAGGGATACAACTGTTTGTTCCTTTGTGCCTCACAAATATTGCTGTAATAATGTTGTCGCTAAAGCAAATGTTGCCTGTTGTTGAAAATAATTCTACAGTAATTATTTTATATTAGGTGTAACAACTTTAGTAAACATTGATAACATGGATAAGATGTTTAGAAACGTCAAACGTAGGACAAATCCGATGGCCCTGAGAAAGCGTTCAGGGCCATCGATTTGTCCTACGATTCAAATATTATCCTGTCCTGTCTTGGAAATATAAATAAGTATATCATCAACATGGAGCATAACCCTACAATTATCTCAAATGACAGAAGAAGAAAGTTTCTGAAGTAAGTTAAGTTTTCATTATGTCAAGCTAACATAGGAGGCAGAGCTAGAAAGTCTATAGTATACTAAGACGTGAGTTACAGATGCAAACCACTCCAACGATTTCAGGGCTGTCAAAATTACCGAAACGAAACTCTAGTGGTCGTATTGTTGTAGTAGGTAGTTGTTTCATTTGCAGAAAACTCAAAAAAAAAGCAAAGAAAAACTCGCAAAGCTTGTGTGAAACTTATAACGGTCAGTTTTTGATGAACATTCAATATCTCAATGTTCATGCAACCTATATTGACAAAATTAAATTTTCACTATGTTTACTTCAATTTGAAATAAATATTATAAAAAACATATAGGTATTAATTTATTTTATTGAAGATCAAAACCATGGTCATAACTGATTAAATTCTTGAACATATACATAGAGGTACCCGGGTACTCGTGCACTCGGTTACGTGTGTAAAAAATAATAAGGTCAATATAAGTAAAATTATAAAGTGTGAAAAATTGAAACTTATAAAAACGGTAATTTTAAAGATAGTTAGGAGCTCTCAGGAACTCACAGCCGCTTAGCATGCCGATTCATTATTTTATTCATGGTTGAAATTGCAAAAGTTACCCGGGTACCTCGTCACTCACATAAGGGTTAAGCTCTCCCTTTTCGAGTCCATCGTAAAGTCGGTGCTTCTCTATGGCTGTGAAACCTGGAGAGTTACGAAAGGCTTAACGAATAAGCTACAGGTCTTCGTGAATAAGTCACTTCGATCCATCCTTCGTATCTTCTGGCCTAAAACCATCTCCAATAAAGAGTTGTGGTCTATATGCCGTCAAAATCCAATTTTACAAGAAATTGCCCAGCGTAAATGGAAGTGGATTGGCCACACTCTTCGTAGGGAAGATGTTAATACCGCTGAAATCGCCTTTGAGTGGCAGCCAGAGGGTAGGCGAAGACGCGGACGGCCAGTACACACATGGAGGAGATCGGTGGACAAGGAGCTCGGGAAGGGAGGACTTAAATGGGAAGACGCTCGTAGAATCGCGCGGGACCGGCGGGCTTGGAAAAAACTTGTTGGGGCCCTCTGCACCAGCGGGGTGCCTTAGGACAACAACAACAACATACAATATCAATACAAGCTCCCTTCACTTTCCGTTCACAGGTGCAGAACGAGTAACAATATAATAGTATAATACGTAGGTATATAATATACTTGTATATAGTACATTCATTTGTTATTATTTACTGAACCTTGGGGTATAGGTCAACGCGTGATAGTCCGAAAACCTCGAGACGTAAACCAATGTATTAAAAAAAAGCGAATAGATATTTTAAGGTTTAAAAAATATACTTTTAAATATTTTTCTGAGAGGTTCTGGAAGAAAGTAAAACCTGTGTAACAGGTATCCTGAAATCTTGAATATTATTTCTAATTTCAATAAGGACTTCATTGAAATCCATAAAGACTTTGACATGCATTAAAACTACAAAATCATCATCATCATCTCCCCAGCCTTTTTCCAACTATGGGTCGGCTTCCAGCCTAACCGGATTCAGCTGGATATCAGTATTTTACGTGGGCTGTAACTAGTAACTGGGCGACACGATACCTCTTAGTGACCTTGGGTTGCGGAATGTTTATCCGGGGTTGCGGAATGTTTATAATAGTTACCGTGACCCTGGAACATGAAGGGCAACCGAAGGAACATGAGTGGGATTTAGTCAGTAAAAGTCTGACGCGCCCTCCCACCGCGCCCAGGACGGGAGAAGTCATTTGATGATTTCCCACTCACCAAAAAAAAATACCTCTTAGTGACTGTTGCAGTACACTGATCAAATTATCTGGTTTCGGAAAAGTTCTACAAATGACAACCGGGACCAATGGCTGTACATGCTTTCTTTTATTTTTAAGATATACGTAAGAAAGAAGCATTAGTAAACATGGTTAATAATTTTACGCTGCGTTAATGCTTTTGAGTAGCGGAGCCTTCACTTAGCAAACACAGCCATTAAACTAGTGGCCATCAAATTAAATAGATATTGAGCAAAAATTATAGCTTTGTTGCTAAGCAATATCTTTTACTCAATAATACTTTAACAGTGTGAAAAATCAGTGTGTATGTAAAACATACTGTATAGTGTATATTACTGGCGTCGTAGTTATATTATCTATGTATTATATATCTCATATCTTTGGACAACTTACACACGACCATCTGATCCCAAGCTAAGCAGAGCTTGTGTTAGGTAACCAGACAACTGATTAAATATATACATTATAGTTGTTATTGAAATCCAGTTAGAAATAATGACAACACCAGCTCTTTACTGTCCACAGTAATAAGTCCCTTCTCATTCAGAGAAGGCACATGCATTGATGACCACGCTTGCTCACATTTTGAAGGTTGAATTGTGGATCAACTTTGTGTCTGGAAAGGCAAGGTCATTTGCGCGGACTGTGATAAATGTGTATAGGCGGCGGTAACCAGAACCTGAATAAAATCCTTGAAAACAGATTTAAAAAAAAATCGCTTTCAAAAACCAAAAACAAAAGAAAACTTAAAATTCGAGAGTCGGTGATAATGAAAAACAACAAACACTTTATGTTTGTTGTTTTTCCGGAGCCGCTGGTTTTTTTTATTTTTAAAAGCGTTTTTTTGCCTTTGAGTGCCAAATTTCATTGTCTGAATTTGTAACCCAAATAAATAATATGATTTTAATTGTATACCGAAAACTAGATTTTAAAACTAACCATAATTCATTTTTATTTTGTACTAGCTTTTGCCCGCGGCTTCGCTAGCGTTAGAAAGAGACAAAAAGTAGCCTATGTTACTCTCCATCCCTTCAACTATCTCCACTTAAAAAACCACGTCAATTCGTCGCTCCGTCAACCGTGAAAGAAAGACAAACAGACAGACAGACAGACAGACACACTTTCCCATTTATAATATTAATAGTATGGATTCACCTAGTTATATTATGTGCATGATGTGGTCTCCTGTAATTGAAGGAGCACAATCAAGTAATTTATTCTTTTTTGCACGAATGTCACGAATGTAACTGTGTAACCTTTGTTGGAGATCCATAACAAATAAATAAATAAATAAATCTAATACAGTTATAGGTTAACGCTAAACCAAACATAATAACGTCGTCGATACCAGACAAATATAATAATGTACTTGCTTTTGCCCGCGACTTCGTCCGCGTGGAATAATAGTTCCCGTTACCGGGGGATTTTCGGGATGAAAACTATCCTATGTCCTTTTTCGGGTCCGGGACTATATCTGTATCAAATTTCATTCAAATCGGTTCAATGGTTTAGGCGTGAAGAAGAGACAGACAGACAGAGTTACTTTCGCATTTATAATATTAGTACGGAAATACGGATTATACAAGACAAAAATGTTCATAAAATATAAAACTACAGGCACACAGGGCCAAACTATGTGAAACTTTATGGGACCAAATGTCAACTATTCTCCATCAAACATAATACGAATCACGTAAATTGGATCATCATAAATCTTAGCGTGGTCGGTGTGTAACAATAAAAAATATACATATACCCATCGAATTGAAAACTTTCTCCTTTTTGTTAAGAAACGCATAAAGAAAGAAAGAAAAATAATTTATTTGGTACAGCACCAGGCACAAGCACAATACACACAAAACAAAAATCAAAATTAAAAAAATAAATTAAACAAAAAACTAAAAGGATAGAATAGAATTGATAACCTTCTTTTTATACTTAGTAGTAGTAAAATACGCTAACTAAATACTATTTACACCTATTATTTAGTTTTTTCTTTTGCATAATCAAGCCAACACACCTATATTTAGATTATAGACAAACATACGTACGTAAAATAATACTTAAACTGGACATTGCGACATGTCAAGTTTTTAATTCATGGCCGCGATCAATGATGTTATAAGTAAAAAAGTGTAGATAGGTTATATGCAGTCAAAAAGTAGCACATTAAATGTTTGCCAATTGACAAACATGATACTGAGTATCGCATTGACATTTGACGTTTATCTCTTTTTCACTCGCACTACTTCAATCACGGAATAGTTAAATAAGGTTAACCTTACTTAACTATTCCGTGACTTCAATCATGTCATCCTACTTTGACGTGTAATGTATGTGTGCGTTAGTGTGCCATATTTAAAGATAGAATTTCGTTTGGGTAACCTATCTACACTTTTTTACTTATAACATCATTGTATATTTACATATTACTCATAGACAAACATACGTACGTAAAATAATACTTAAACTAGACATTGCGAAAGTCAAGTTCTAAATTCATGGCCGCGATGATTTAATTCACAAGTAATAGCTGTGAGAATGTAGAAAGATGCATATTCATATTACTCGCATAACTATTAATAATAGAGGATCACCTTGTACTTGTTTATTGGTGAATAATTTGTTAAATTATAGTGATTATCAAAACTTGTTAATGGCTCTTGACCTCACGTTTTTTTGGTTCAATGAACAATAGTGGATCGGTGTTTTTTTAGCTTGTTTGAGTCGTAATTTCGAAAGGCCGTTATGTGTGAAATTCCTTCAATATTGAGTGGTTTAATTTTCAATATTGAGTGGTTTAATTTTACTTGACGCTGTGGATGACTTACTTACTTCCAATGACAGACATCTATACAATGTGTTAATGATATAACCCAAAACCTTGGACACCCCAACCGACTTTTATACTAATAAATTGATATGACGTATAATTTTTTAGTTTCATAAATTATAGTGATGATATATTTGAAAATGTTGTTGCCGCGTTACTTCTTACAGACTCGTAGCTCTATCGCCGCGCCGCTGTCAACGAACACGGGAGCACTATCGTTTGGTATACCGCCGTTTACCCGAATTTTATTTGCCCTAATTTCATTTGCCATAATAGTCAACAGCCATAATATCATACGACATAATACTCATTTGCCCTACTCTCATTTGCCATATTAGTCACGTGCCAGAATCATTGTTTCCCATAAAGTCACTTACCATAACATCATTTGTCATAATCATTGTAAGCCCTAATTATCACATGCCATAATTATGATAATTATGCCATAACATAATTTGCCATCGACATCGTGTGTGTAACGGTTGTTTATATCAAGAGAAATTGGATGCAATTGGGACTTTAGGGCACCCCGACTCGGACAGGTTAGGTTAGAAGGGGATGGCGGGGTCGTGTGAGCGAGCGAAGCGAGCGAATAGACCCCGCCATCCCCTTCGTGGTTATTTTTTTATAAACCACACAGAAGTAGGAGCCCCGCGAAGCGGGGCTCCGTCGACCTAGCCCACCATCAACCATGCACAAAAAAAAACCATTACGGGGCTTAAATATTTGTCTAATACTTGTTATGCCATTTAAATATTATGACATTTAAATATTATGTCTATTAATTATTATGGCACATAAAAATAGGGCAAACAATACTTATGGCATTCGTATATTATGGTATCTAAAATTCGGGCAATTAAAAGTATGTCATATGTCTTTTAGGGCAAATGAAACATTCGGGCAAATGAAATTCGGGTAAATGAAATTCGGGAAAATGATGATTATGGCATATAATCTTCGGGCAAACAATAGACAACCCTATCGTTTACATCGCGTTGGACAGTAGTGTACAGTGTCGTTAAAAAATATTAGAGGCGGCATGACAAATAATATTTTTTTGTAAATATATAACCTATAATAAAAATTATTGTATTCCATTTTGCAGCAAAATGGAATACAATAATTTTCGGTTTTTTTTTTCGGTTGGGGTGTCCAAGGTTTTGGGTTATTTCATTAACACATTGTATACATAAAGTAAAGTTAGTTACCCTAAAGACAATAACGATATCAGAATTTGATAACATTACAGGACTTCTATTTATGTTAAACACCCAGTAATTGTACATACACTACTTACAATAAAAACCCTATATATTTGAAGAGTTCCTCGATCTGTGTCATAATAGGCGAGACGGCAAAAAAAAGTAATTAGTCCGTCTGAAAGATTATCAAAAAATTTAGGACACGTATTTTTTCTTTTTTTTTCGTAAACGAAGAATGACGACGATACAGCGCGTTAAAGTTGCGCGTGACGTCACAATAAGATACATTTTTGCATTACGTTGACGTCAAAAGCCCCCACTCCGGAACTTTGTTGCTCTTTATCTTTGTATTTTTTTATTAATTTGATCAAGCAAAAAATACGTGTCCCGTATTTTCGGCCGATCAATCGGACGGACTAAACAGAATGCCATGTTTTTAATGCTGTCGTCATCCCCATTGCCTCAGATTAGTAAACAGAAGGCAGATAGATAGCGCGGAACACCGCGAGTGAGGTCAACAAAGCAAATACAAAACCAAAAGCGAATACAATCTCGAGTCAGTACGGCACGAAGCGTCGCGCCGTAAACATGTCACAGAAATTATTCATATTTTCGAGAATGATGCCGTCTTTTGTTTTTAAACATTGCAAAAATTGTTCCCTAAATCAAAAGAAAGAAGATGGAGTACCTTTTTATAGATTAATATGGTTATTTTTGCCTTTTTGGATGTTATTTTATTTGGAACACAAAACCTCAACAGAATCTGTCGGTGTTGCTATTTTATTGTGAAAAAATTTACCCCTAAGTTGGGAAATATGTATTGGCCACAGGATTATCGATCTACAAGAATATTAATTTCGACTGTTTTTTTTTCTTTTTGGTTGGTATGTTTGTATCATGCGTGTGTACTTATCTTGTATGTGTCAAAAGTCTTCGTTAATAAGACTAGTGAATGTTTTGTCTCTAACTAAAATTATGTACACCAGTCGATTCGCCAACATAAAGTAAATATAGTAAAAAACAGTGAACAGAAAAAGATGACTTAACTAGTATTTTATATTCTGTCCTTTTCTTTAAGAAATGGAAAGAGACAGATGCATTTAACTTAAAAGTAGTTTGTGAATAAGAGAATAAATTAGCGCGTTCAAGTTTCAAACAAACAAACTTTTTAGCTTTATAAAATTGTTATACATATATACACCTAAGCACTTTATTATTTATATCCCTAAGTTAATAATTTTAAACACACTAAATCTATTATTATTTTGTACTATCTGCCCGCTTCCAGCTTAGCCAGGGTGCATTTTTTTAAATCAATGTTGTCATACCAACATTGTCCTGACAATTACAAACACAACAAAGTAGATTCACCTAATTAGGCGCAGCAGTTCTCATGCTACGCGCGTACCTACATACTTTTAGTAAATTCGTAAATTGATTTTAATTAATATAGACGGATAAGAATGAAATATTACGGGTAATTTTTCATCATCCTGGCAACCGGAACGCACACAGAGACGACGTGTTCTTACAGCGCAGTCACGTGGCAGTCACGCACACATGTCTCGGCATTCGCTGCACTCGTAATGTTCCGCGCTCTCTATCTGCCTACTGTTTTATAATCTGAGCCCATTGCATCATCAAATCAAGTTGAAATTATCATACTTTTGAATTGTCACGGGATCTAAATGTGTAGGTATATGTGAAGTTTTATAAGAATATATTTATTTAGTAGAAGTAGTTAAAAAAGCTGTCGCAAGATTGAATTCAAACAATACACAGGGTCAAGAAAACTGTTTAATAAAACTAAGTGAATGAATAAGTGTAAAACGTAAATTCGCCGAACTCGTAGAAGCGTAAAGTAATTATAAAACCCACACTAAAATTCTTAAATATTTCAAACTAGCTTTTGCCCGCGGCTTCGCTCGCGTTAGAAAAGACAAAAAGTAGCCTATGTTACTCTCCATCCCTTCAACTATCTCCACTTAAAAAATCACGTCAATTCGTCGCACCGTTTTGCCGTGAAAGAAAGACAAGCATACAGACAGACACCCTTTCCCATTTATAATCTTAGTACGGATTAATGTTAAGATTTATGATTTTTTTAAACGTTGAGTAATTTCGTTGTATGCGTAATAAATTTTGAGTTTAAGTCCCATTGAACTGCAATTGCTGGTTAGTAACAGAATTGTACTTTTACATAATTGGCATATTGACACAATTTTGAATTCTTTACTGTTAACGACTGTTAAGGGTGAGGCCAAACGAGCGAAATTTTGTGAGTCGTGAGTCGTAGAATTTCGTGTTCTGGTCTACGGTGCGGACCACTCATTTTGCGTTGCGAGAGTTTTTCTATGAAAGCGACCGAAATTCTGCGACTCACGACTCATAAAATTACGCTTGTTTGGCCTCACCTTAACAGTAAAGAATTCAAAATTGTGTTTATATTCACAGTATTAATCCTTCGAACACACGTGATTTGAGACACAATAGAAAGACAATAGCAGCGCGACAGCCGGCTGTCGGTTGGTCGTCAAAAGATTAATTGAAACTGTGTTTAAAACTAAATAAAGTGTTATCGAGTGTTTTCATCTGTATATTATGTATATCGCGATTATCACGCGTTAGGCTGAACTGTTAGTGATGCGGCTTTCAGAAAAGAATTTGTCACATTTAGGAGAATATTTAGTATTTTAACGGACTTCAAAAAAGCAGATAATCAAGGAAAAATGCACTCATCATCTTACTAGCCTTTTCCAAACTGTGTTGGGGTCGGCTTACAGCTTAACCGGATTTAATAGAGCGCAGTTACTAGACGATAGGATATCTTTTGGTTAGACTGGTAAGATTTTCTATCTGCTGACTACCTTTAACGCCGGCCAAAGTTCTACGAACGACAATAGGGATGACGACAACATAAAAAAATGGCATTCTGTTTATTCCGTCTGATAGATCGGCCAAAAATACAGGACACGTATTTTTTGCTTGATCAAATTAATAAAAAAATACAAAGAGAAAGAGCAACAAAGTTCCGGAGTGGGGACTTTTGACGTCACCGTCCTGCAAAAATTGTATCAGATCGTGACGTCATGCGCAACTTCAACGCACTATATCGTCGTCATTCTTCGTTTACAAGAAAAAAGAAAAAATATGTGTCTAAATTTTTTTGTTAATCTATCTGTCGGACTAATTACCCTTTTTTTTGTCGTCTCGCCGATTCGGACCAATGGCTTTACATGCTTTCTGAGGCACAAGATGTCAGTGATGTCCAAAATAAACTTCCGTTTGATTTATTGTTTTACATTGCCACCAAATTTCGACATTTAAGGTTTTAGTTTTTGAAGGTGGTTCATATAATAAATACAATAAATATTATCTCAGATACTCGCTATACTTTGGGTGTTGTTTGACAAAGAGAAACATTACGATAGCCCGCCTTGACCTTTAATATCGACTCTCGAATCTCGACCACATGGTCACCGACCAGTGCTTTGTGGTTATCGAACACAATGACTCTTCATTAAGGTGGTAATTGATTGATTGACTGTATGTGGACATCGAGCTTAAGATAAGGTGACTGTGTAATACGGTATATTACACCATCATCATTTGACGTACTTTTTATGAGCTGTCAAAACGATATTCTCCCATAGATTTTGTATGGCAAAATACCTTATGACGTCACTAAGTAAACAACTCGCATCTAAAAATCTAATTTTACGGTGAATTTAATATGAACCAGATTTTTAGGGCTTAAATAAGGAGATTTCTTATAGAAATTATGTCTTACAATTATAATAAAACACCAGACTTTCTCCGTAGTATAATGTATTTATTATTCCACCAAGCACAGCTTACTTCGACACACCTTTCCAACTCGGCTGCTCGCCACAGAATGCCCGCCTCGCAACCGACCGCCGCTAAGTCAACTCAAAGTACTTTGCTTTTACGGAAATGTTGCCACTTTACAAAAATAATAGAAAACCGAACATTTTTAAAGTTACGGAAATGTTGCCAGTTTATAAAGATTAAAATAAAATCTAACATTCGTCCATCCTGACGTAGTGCATGTCCTCATGCACTGTAAAAATGAACCTAACATTCGGTCAGTTGCGTTGCGTAATTTATTGACGTACTTAACAATTTATTTTTATTTAAATACAATAAGGTTACTTAATTATTAGAAAAGTTAAACAAGGTAAACAAAATACATATTTACATTTAACTTCTCAACAATTTATTTTTATTTAAATACAATAAGGTTATTTAATTATTAGAAAAGTTAAACAAGGTAAACAAAATACATATTTACATTTAACTTTTTTCTCATTTAACATTTAACTCAACCTAGTTTTAAAGTTCCATCCAGTAATTAGTAATTCTTGGTTTAACATGAAGGGAACATTTCATTATGTTTAAATCAAATTAAATCTAACTTTGTATAACTTATGGCTTTGTCCTGCGAATCCATTCATTCTCGTAGGGCCGGACTAATTACACGTACAATATTTCACAAGTGATATTTGTAAACCCATCAATTCTTACAAAATATCTTCAATTAAGAATGAGTTCTTTTTGCCAAACCATCCATTTTGACAAACAGGACACATTCCATATAACTTTGTATGGAACACCTCACCGGCTTAGCTACAAACCCATCCATTCTTGTAACCAAGCAAATGATGCGATTAACTGAGAACCCATCCATTCTCTCAGTAAAATCAATGTTCCATACCGTACAATTTTTGTAACCATAAATAACTGAGAACCCATCCATTCTCTCAGTAAAATCAATGTTCCAAACCGTACAATTTTTGTAACCATAAATAACTGAGAACCCATCCATTCTCTCAGTAAAATCAATGTTCCAAACTGTACAATTTTTGTAACCATAAATAACATAATCATCATTTCTTTATAAAATATCATCATTACCTTTTTATTAAAACATATCAATATAATAAAATGATCACAGTTTTATCATCATCAATGACAACTTAACTATTACAAAACAAAATCATAATATCTCTTCATAAATCGTATCCTTAAACATTATCACAATAATATAATATTGAATAATATTAAAAATAGACAAATAATTTCTAGTTTCGTCAATCGCTAGTGCTATCCACATCATTATCATTTGAATCTGATTCATTGACTTCTAACGCAGCCACATTGACCCAAGGCAACATTCTATCGGCGGCTACGGTTGTCTGTCGTCTATTTTTCATTCCCGTTAGTCCCGGAATAGCTGCTACCCTATACCTATCATTACCTAATATCGAGACTACACGGTATGGGCCTATGTATGAGGGAAGGAGTTTTTTGCTCTTCCCATCATTTGCAAAAGTGGTTTTAGTTATTTTAACAAGCTCCCCTTCTGCGTAAACTCGTGCTGGATGCCTTCCCTTATCGTAATTCTTTTTTTGTTTTTCCTGCTGTTCATCAATTGCATCTTTAACTTGTTCTCTAATTGTAGTCAAATCAGTTACATCGCGAGTTTCATAACATACTTTATTAAATTTCGGGTTCGCTTCCGAATTCATACACGTACCGAACAAAACCTCAGCTGGTGTTCTGCCTGTACTCTTTTGACAAGTGTTATTTATTCCCCACTGTACCCTACCGACAGCATCGTCCCACACTTTTTCATCGCCATTTAAGTTCTGAGCTGTTAGCGAATTAAGAATGGTGCGGTTATATCTCTCAACCTGTCCATTTGATCGGGGGCTAGCTACTGCGTTGAGGATGTGCCTAACACCTTTATCGAGACAAAATCTTTTAAAGGCATGTGACGTGAAACATGACCCTCTGTCACTTATAATGCGGTCTGGGACACGGAAAGTATAAAAAATGTCTTCTAAAGCCTTAATCGCGCATTGAGTTTTTGTAATACGCACTGGCTTAGTAAATACAAACTTAGTGAATCCATCAACGATAACAAGAAGATGAGTGTTTCCGCGTTTTGATCTAACGAAGGGTCCAAGGTGGTCAATGTGCAGCGTGTGAAATGGAACTTCCACTTTTTCGATCGGATGCAAGTAGCCTTCCTTCTTTGAATTGGTTTTTTTTTGCATATGCGCATTCAATACATGCGCTAACATATTTTTTGATAAATGTTGACATTTTGGAAAACCAATATGATTTTTTTATACGTTCCAATGTTTTTTCGACTCCAAAGTGACCAATTTCGTCATGATTTAATCGACAAAGTTGCCACCTTGCACCCTTCGGTACCACCCAACGAATATTATTCCGATCCCCATCTATGTATCGATACAATTTATTATCTTTTATCAGAAAATTATCTCTAATATATTTGAGCCTATCTGCGTCTATGCCTGAAGTAAGGACATCCCGGATTCTACATAGCTCTGTATCACCTAGTTGCAACGTGTGTAACCAGTCATCATTGGTAATAGTCATGACTGACGGGTACTGATCCAGAATCTTAGTAGTTTCTTCGTCCGAAATAGGATTACGAGATAGGGCGTCCACATGTGCCATTTTAGTGCCGGGGCGATATTCGACTGTGCATTGAAATTCCTGCATAAGGAGCCACCATCGCGCTACTCGAGGAATTATATCTCGCTTTGAAAAAGTAGAGCGAAGAGCACTACAATCGGTGACCACTTTGAACTCTTGGCCTAACAAATATACCCTAAATTTTTTTAGAGAGCAAACTACAGCTAGCGTTTCTAACTCGTATGCATGAAATTTTTTTTCTTCGGGAGAGGTCTTTCGGCTATAGAAAGCCACTGGCCTAAAATTATCACTGCCATACCTCTGGAATAGTACACCACCGACTCCTAGCTTACTGGCATCCGTGTGAAGCTCGGTCTCTGCAGCTGGGCTATAGATGGCAAGAATAGGTCGGTCTAGCAATTTACTTTTGAGAGTCTTAAACGCCTCTTCCTGCTCACGGGTCCAGACCCATGCTGTATTCTTAGTTAACAACTTTGTTAAGGGATCTGCCAACGATGCAAAATTTCTAATAAATTTTCGAAAATACCCTACGAGGCCAAGAAATTGTCTCACTGTATGCTGATCTATGGGACAAGGGAAGTCTAACACACATTGAATCTTTTTGCTACCCGGTCGTACTCCAGCAGCACTAATTTCATAACCCAAATAGTCAATTTTATCCTTTAGGAACTCTCATTTCGTTAGGTTAAGAGTAAGGTTCGCGTTATCTAACAATTGTAGGACATTCTCCAACCTAGCTAAACATTCCTCTACATTTTTACCATATATAAGCACGTCATCCATGTACGCTGTGGCTCCGTTATAGCGTACAGGGCCCAGCACTTTATTCATCATGCGCTGGAATACGGCCGGGGCATTTGCTAGACCGAACGGCATGCGATTAAATTCGTATTGGCCGTCCGGTGTAACAAAAGAGGTCAATGGTCGGGATTGCTCAGCAATAGGGACCTGATAGTAGCCCGATGTCAAATCTAAAGTGACGAAGTATGCCTGTCCAGATAAACGTGCAATTTCGTCATCAATATTTGGCATAGGGTAACGCTCTTTGATCGTTAACGAATTTAACATTCTGTAATCAACAACATTCTTAGTTGCCCATCTTTCTTACGCACTAGAATGATAGGACTGGCATACTCCGACACGGATTCCCTTACTACTCCTGCATCCAACATATCACCAACCATTTCTCGTACGCTCTCCCTTTCTTTATGCGAAAGCCTATAAGGTCGATAAACCACCGGTTTTTTATTGTTTAGTTCGATAGTCATCTCAGTAACACTAGTACATCCTAGCTCTTTTAGCGAAAATGCAAAACAATGCTGATATCTATCTAATACTTGAAATAGATTTTGTCGTTGGGATTCATCGACGCTGTCTCCAACACGAACCTTAGCCCTATCAATTTTTTTAATTTCTAACAGCTCTTTAGAAGGTGTGATAATACGATTGACCTTCGTAACTTCTACACTGCGACTGATCACTGCACCTTTTCCTAAGAAACAATGTTCCGACATCGGGGAAATAAAGACACTAAAAACTCCATTTCTGACAGAATAAACGCCTCCTGAAATAATGACTTGTTGCATAGGCTTGCCGATAATCTTGCTATCCAACCAAATATCACCCCGAACTTGTGGTTCAACAGCAACCTTTATACTAGCGGGCCCGTAAACATCAACATCGACGGCCAATACCCTGATCGAATTATTGCTTCTTATATCAGTTTCCGAAAAGGGCATTTCCCGACCGATATCAAAGAAACTAAGCTTTTCAGCAGTTTTTTAAACCGCAACGTGTGATTGCTCGGTAAACGAGGATTAGCAACGGCAATTCTAAATACTGATCGTCTACCACTTGGCATGTGACACTAGCATCGACCCCATCAATAGACAAATTCACGGTAACACTACCAAGTGTGCGAACTATCTCATTTCCGAACCCCTTCAAACTAGTTGTCTCATTATTACATGATAGCCCTAAAAAAGACGCATTTGATTCTTTAATTAATGAAACCTCGCTACCAAAATCCACAAAACCTTTCAAAGGAACGTTATTAACTTTAATTTCTTTATAAAATTTTGAACTTGGGTTAGAATCGGAAATGCGCATAGTTTTATGTACAGTGTCACCCTTCCTGTCTTTATCGTTAGAGAAACAATTTTCAGCTTTATGCCCCATTTTATGACATTTGTCACACTTAATTATAGGTTTGGGGCATTTCAAAAAGGGATGACCCTTTTCCTTGCAGTTATAACAGAACAGATTACTTTGGGTTACACCCGTTTTATTCCCTATCTTATTTGTATTATTGTTAACAGCTAAACGTGTATCGTTTCCGGATTTAAATTTATTTGGCCGATCAAAAGGTTGAGAAGACTCTTTATTACTCATTAAAAATTTCAACAATTGTTCTGGATGTGAGTATCGTAATGCTACCGCGCTTGACCTAATAGTTTTATCAGTCAACCCGTGTATGATACAGTCAACCGCCCGTTTTCCCTCAATGTCGCATTGGTTCAATAACGCAAGCTTTTCATAATAATATATTTCTATAGGTTCATTAAATCTACTTTTACGTTTTAACATATCCTCCAAGGTTTGGCTATAATTCTGTTCACACGGGAATGCACTTACTAACTTATTTTGCCACTCAATCCAGTTAAAAAGAATGGTAGGCAAACTCTCATACCAAATCTTGGCCAAACCCTGCAGTTTTTGCATTGCAAAATGAATTGTAGTTTTATCGTCCCAGCCGTAGACGGTTGCGCACTCATTAACCTTTCTTAGCCACACGTCTATTCGTTGATTCTTAGAAGATGGATCAAAATCGGGTAAAATATTTTTATGGTTGGAATGAGTGGGTGCTAACGCAACTGACGTCGACGGCTGTGACTGAAAATTCTTAATCGATTTTAATAGATTTACTACGTCATTAGTTCTAAACGACGGGCTTGTACAGGTCTTTGATTGCTCGTCACGTTGATCAATCCGACTCCTTTGTCGTTCCGGGCAATCGTCATCATCGTGTAAGCTCCGTTCTCTCCTTCGTGAGCGTACTTCACTTTCGACGACAGTACTACGTGCAAAATGATGATTTTCGGAGTTGCGATTACTCACAGTTTGTCGGCGTCGCAGCAGGCTGCGTTCCCTGTCCAGGTCATATTGCAGGCGTCGTAGTCGTTCCCGCTCTCGTTCCATCTCCTGCTCCAGAGTGTGCAGCCTATCTTTCTCGTGGGGACTGCGGCGTTCACTCATGTGGCTTCGACGGTACTCAGGAATGTCATCGTGGCGGGTACGGCTACGACTGAGTCTCATTCGGTCGCTTGCTTGTCGGGATTGTGACTCCATATGATCCGGAGTCATCAAACGCCGAGATCGCGACTTCTCTCTCTGCATTTTATCTGGGAACTCGAAAAAAAAAACAAATTTGTATCCTCCTAATTGGCTAATGAAAAATAATACAGATTGAACATAATACTATCACCATTTAACCGTAACAAGTAGTACATAATATAGTAAACACGACACTTCCATAATTATGACCGAGCAGTACGCGAAAGGAAACAATATCAGGGAGTACCCCGACCAATCGTCTCCAGACGCATAGAAGGCGCTATTAGGGAGTGCCCTAACCAAACGTCCACTTGCTCAATGATAAGTATGGATGCGCATCCTTAGTAAAAAGTATTATCAGGGAGTGCCCTGATCAAATACTCAATACCTACGTGAATATGCGTTTAGATCAGACAGAATAACAGTAATAGTACTATCAGGGAGTGCCCTGACCGAATACTCAAAATGTCGGCCCATCCACTCGAAACGCATATAAACTCCGTGAGTAAATGTTTAGAATACATGGCCTTGCTAGAAAGTACTACCAGGGAGTACCCTGACCAAATACTTAATAAATCTGCATGTACCCCAAACACATACAAAATAGAGAACAATCTTGTTAAACATTACTTAAAACAATATTCGTAAAAAGTATTATCAGGGGGTACCCCGATTAAATACTTAAAACTTATGTTGGTATGTGTTTAGAATAAATAGCATTATGTTTGTAGAAAGTATTATCAGGGAGTACCCTGACCAAACACTTAATACACACGTATGTATTCTAAACACGTACATAACAAAGAAGAGTAATAATAACAAGACAAAGGAAAAATAAATTGCGTGTTACATACCACTTCTGAAGTATAATAAAACACCAGACTTTCTCCGTAGTATAATGTATTTATTATTCCACCAAGCACAGCTTACTTCGACACACCTTTCCAACTCGGCTGCTCGCCACAGAATGCCCGCCTCGCAACCGACCGCCGCTAAGTCAACTCAAAGTACTTTGCTTTTACGGAAATGTTGCCACTTTACAAAAATAATAGAAAACCGAACATTTTTAAAGTTACGGAAATGTTGCCAGTTTATAAAGATTAAAATAAAACCTAACACAATATTTGTTAATCTTAAAATACCCTATCATCGACCGATAGTGAAACGCCCAATTATAAACCTTACATTCACTATTATACCCTTTTATTATGGTTAGAATATCCAAAAAACCTTAATAGTTATCTACTCTTCACAAAGAACACACCCTGCTGGTTTTATGACTCTAGGACTAGCGGGTTGGGCTTTGCGCTGATAAATCAGCACTAGTCAGCCCCCCTAGACAAGTGGCATTGTAGAATAGATGGTGGAATAGAATCGATTGTCAAATGTATGGAGATGTCAAAATATTTAGCGAAAGCTGTCAATCCCATACATTTGACAATCTATTCTAATCTACAATCTATTCTACAATGCTACTTGTGTAGGGGGGCAGTTTACCATAATTATATAAACAATGGTGCCGATTCTCTTGTGCACAAACTATCGTAAATTTAAGTTAAGTGCATCTTTCTCTTTCCATTTCTTATAGAAAAGGACAGAAGATACATTTTAGTTTAATCCTGTCAAATTAGACAGCGCCTGATGAAAATTGACGTATATTTAGACATGTTTTTAAATTGCGTCTAAATTATCTATGGAGTGTCTAAATTTGACAGGACTTAACTAATATTTGATCTTCTGTCCTTTTCTTAATTAAAAGGAAAGAGAAAGATGCACTTATCTTAAATTTACGTTAGTTTGTGCACAAGAGAATCGGCACCATTGTAATTCCTGTTTCTGGGGACAATACTCAGCAGCTGAAACACCTACCTAATCCTTCATTTATTCGTCCGAATGTGGTACATGGTCTTAAATTTTAATGGTCTCATTGTGTCGTAAGTTTTTACTCCTAAAAAGAACATTTTAATCAGCGTTTTCGAATGCGTTCAGAATAACCTAGATGTACTAGGACTAAGTCACGGGAAAGAGCTGACAATGGTGCTGCTTCTCTTGTTCACAAACTTAACTAAAAAGTTAAATGCATCTTTCTCTTTCCATTTCTTAAAGAAAAGGACAGAAGATACATTTTAGTTTAATCCTGTCAATTCGACAGCGCCTGAAGTAAATCGACGAATTTTTAGTCGCCATGTTTTTAATCGCGTCTAAATTATCTATGGAGTGTCTAAATTTGACAGGACTTAACTAATATTATATCTTCTGTCCTCATCTTTAAGAAATGGAAAGAGAAAGATGCATTTAACTTAAATTTTAACTAAATTTAAGTTAAATGCATCTTTCTCTTTCTAGTTTGTGAATAAGAGAATTGGCACATTCAATTACATGGATGCAGTAACATCATGGTCTAGTCTATACCTCGTTAGCTGTGTCTATGGTGTATTTAGATTGCATGGCCATGATCCCAATATCCCCGGTACTATTACGGTTTAGTGAACGGAGCGCAGGCACATTCAATTATTTTTAATTCTATTCAGAGGATGTCAAATTAACTTTAAATGATGATGGTTGATATTATAGTAAATGATTGGTATTTTGATATTTATTTGAAGGATGTAATGATTTTGGTTTTGATAATGATATGTGTGTGGTGCAATAATGTAATTGCGTCATTGAATATTTAGATTATGTGTAATTTTGTGCTGAACGCAGCAGCCTAATTTTGATAGGGAAATTGTTTGATTGTACCCGCGATTTTGGGCATGAAGTGTACTAGATAGCTCAGAAAAAGTTTTTTTTTAATTATAAATGTAGTTTCAGACATTTGTGGTTAATTAAACACTGCAGCTTTATCATTTTACAGCAAATATTTAAAAGGGAAAACTAAAGACACTTATTGAGCGTATGTCCATACAAAACAACGATTTAGTACCCATAGCTTTTGTTCAAAATGTTTGTTTTCTATGGGTATAAGTGAATGGGGCTGAATAAATGTGCATAGTCTCTAAGTCTAAAATCCCCAATTAGCCTTGAGTAAACACGGTAAATAATACACGGTAATAATACAGTCTCTGTAATGGTCTCTTATTAGTATTAATATTTATGAGCAGATTTATGGTACAATTGCTAGAAGCTGTACATTTACGAAACGACAATCAAGCAATCAATTTAATTAGACAAGAACATTTCTAAAGTACAATAGTGATAAAAGACTGGTAGAGCCTAGTACAAGCGCGCGATTAGACATAAGATATAAAATGCAGTGTCTGTTTCTAAATATTTAAAGATTTTATTTTAAGAGTTTTACTAAACGCGTACGTGATATTACTCACAGTACTTATAACAAAAAAAATGTATTTGAATTTTGTTTTTTGGCAGATTGTAAATGTCAGTTTTTGTCCGCTTATCTCTGTAATAACTGAACCAATTCGGTTGGGACCATGTTGGGACCTTACATATTTGTATACTTGGAGTTAAGAAGTTGATGGAGTGGAACTGTCATGCTTCGGAATTTCGGAAAGCACTTAAAGCTGTTGGTTGCGCCTGAACCCGCCGGTTGTCTCTCGGATCCTCCGCTTACAGCGAATAGGGAAGATGCAATATTTTTATTTTTGTTTTGATTTTAAAGAATTCCATGTAAAATAGACCACTAATATATTAAAAAATTAAAATGTTGTAATTTATTGTAAAAAAAAGCGGTTTTAAATTGACAGTTTAAACTTCCGCGCGAAAACGGACCAATAGTTCCGATGACGTCACTGCAGTGACACTTTATCTCTGGTTGTATTGTTCTTCTCTAATTTTTATAACTTTTAATTATTTTTCGTCGTTCCAGATACTTTTATTGCTAAAATTTGAAAATAAACTATCAATCAACATCTCGTGGTCATAATAATACCGCATGAAAGCATGTATGCAATCTTTTTTATGCAAAAAAGCATGTTGACTCATGTTGATATCTCCAACACCAGACGGGGTTACAAACTTTGTACCAGATAGTTTTGGTGGCTGAACTTCTGATTTTAAATATTTGAAGAATCTGGATTTGGGAAAATGGAACCTTTACCTCCTGGACCTTGTTTCATGGCAGACAGAGGCTTCAAGCATATCGAAGGTGTGTTATTTCTGTTGATTAGACCATTAGTGAACAACACTAAGAAAAGTTCAAAAGATGAAGTACCACAGCACAGTCGAAGAAAATTGCATGCCTTCGAAATCATATTCAAAGAGTCATTAGAAGACTGCGCGAATTTGCTTTTCTATAGCTAATTTTATTCCTACAAAACTATTTCTGTTTACTTTGACAACTAACTGCGGGGGTGCGTTCCAAAAAGGGTAAGAATTACACGGAGTAGCGCGAAAGTTACTCTAAAGAGTTCCGCTGGCTTATTACCTATGAAACAGCAATCAGCAATATTTGCGCAGTGATCGCGAGATTAATCGCTTAACGTAAAAAAAAATCGTATTATGTATGAATCGATTGCTAATCGCTCGCTGATTGTTCTAAAGCACTTATTGCTACGATGACGATAAAGTAGCAATCGCAGACATTTAGACATTTAGTCATGCTTTGTTTTATTAGGTACCAAAGCGTTTTATTATTGTAAATATTGAATACATACCATCTTAAATAAAACAATTTTAGAAATAATTATGGACCTTACCAAAAACAAATAATATAACAGTGTTTTATGTAATATTAAGTTACCTACCGTGTATGTCTTCTATTTAATAACCGTAAATTACATGTAATATTTTTTTATATAATCAAAGGCAATTTGATATTAATTAATAATAAATATCCTGGGACATCTTACACACGGCCATCTGATCCCAAGCAAAGCAGAGCTTGTGTTATGGTAATCAGACAACTGATATACATACTTATATAATTTTTAAATACTTACATTTTATAGATAAATAACCCCCATAAATAATATTGAAATAAAAAAAATCTCGATTAAGATTTCATTGTAAAAATTCGATTGTATCACATCACTATTTATTTGGAACTAAAAACCTGCAACACTGGAAATGTCATTTTTCTGACTCGAATTAAAAATCGTAATAAAACCTCTTTTTAATTTTCGAGTGAATTCCTCGCACGTTTTGGAACGTGCCTGTGACGTCATTCCAGTCGCTTAACGCTGATTGGTGTTTTAAATTACGTTTCATTTCATGTAATTTTAAATTCATATTTTATTGATAAAAATAAAAATTATGCAAAAAAAAAATTTGCAGAGGCCCTTCATTTACATTTTTTCAACATTTTATTAATAAATTTTCAATAAATACTATGTTTGCATCTTCCCTATTATCTTTATTGAGATATACTGCTGTGACCGAAAGTTCACCAGAAGAATTTCTATACTTTTACTTAAATATAGGAGCTAAAGGGAACATTAATTCAGTTCCATTCAGCTTATTTTCATAGAAACAAACGATTACGCGTCTTTGTGCAAAATCGTTGTTTTCGATGGCCAAAATACTGACATATGCAGAATAGAATTGAATCAGTGTCTTAGAATAAATAGACAATTCGCGACAAACGGCCGCGCACTTGCGCTAGGCTTCACAAACGTTTAGAAACAGTCGTACCGTGCGAAATAACAATAAACGACAAATATTTCATCGGCGCAAGAAACTCCACAATGAGGTAGAAATCGCTGGAACTGCTCTCGTTGCGACAGAGAAATCTTTCAATTGATTGTTGTACGAATATTGTTAATTGTTAAAATAAGATCAGTGCAAATAGGTCATGGTGGACAAAACTAGTGTTTTTTGGGGTTTCTTACCTAAAAGATAAAAAGAGTCCCCCCTTTCCCGTGGGGTTTTTGGGATAAAAACTATCCTGTGTCCTTTTAAAGCTATGGACTATCTCTGTACCAAATTTCATTGAAATCCGTTCAGGTCTTTGCGTGAAGTAGTCATCACATCCACACACACTTATAAACTTTTACATTTATGATATTAGTAGGAGCTGATATTTTTTTCGAGATTTCAGAGTTGGTTCTATAATAAAAGTTGTTTGTTTTCATGGATAGAATCATGTCCTAGCGTTTAAATATTAAACTACTAGCTTTTCCCCTTGTGGATTTTGAACTTCCAGCCCATACTTTACACCTTAAGAGGTCGAATTTCCAAAATTCCTTTCTCAGGGGATCTTTATGCGGTGATGTATCAACAGTCAGTTTACCATTTTATATCTATACTAATATTATAAATGGGAAAGTGTGTCTGTCTGTATGTTTGTCTTTCTTTCACGGCAAAACGCAGCGACGAATTGACATGATTTTTTAAGTGGAGATAGTTGAAGGGATGGAGAGTAACATAGGCTACTTTTTGTCTCTTTCTAACGCGAGCGTAGCCGCGGACAAAAGCTAGTATTAAAATATATTACTGGCGCCAAAAACTACAAAAGGCAAAACCCTTGATTCGCAGTCAAATTCAATGCATTTACTTCACTTTTTTTTTGGGGAGTGGGAAATCATGAAATGACTGCTCCCGTCCTGGTGCGGCGGGAGGGCTTGTCAGACTTTTACTGACTGAAACCCACTCATGTTCCTTCGGTTGCCCTTTATTTTCACGGTAACTATTATAAACATTCCGCAACCATTTATTTCACTTAAACCATTTACTTATTAATTGTCAAAGAGACGATTGGCTTGTCCGTGACGCTAGTTGCTTGTTCGTAAAAGATCTTTAAAGGGAAGAACACGTAAGAAACTCATTTCAAGTTTTAATCAAGACTTACAAAATCCTGCTTACATCATTTTTATTGCTTCTATACGTGAAAATAATGTAGTTAAAGAGCAAAAAATCGTAAAAACGGTCTCCGAGCAAACTTTAACAATCTGAACAAGTAAACGTGTTGTTCTTGTGTAACAACTTTTATTTACTTCAAGTGACAACAATTGACCCAGAACCGAGGTAACATATTTGTTATCAAAATTAACATCTCTGCGTTATTTCAGTAACAGTTTAACGTCATGTGATTACTGCATTTCTGTCGTTGTAAGTGTCATTTGCGTGTAAAGTGGGGTTATTATAGTTTAAATTATGACCCGACTGTTAAGCATGATAAAATGATAATGGTGCCGATTCTCTTATTCACAAACTAACGTAAATTTAAGTTAAGTGCATCTTTATCTTTCCATTTAATTAAGAAAAGGACATAAGATACAATATTAGTTAAGTCCTGACAAATTTAGACACTCCATAGATAATTTAGACGCGATTTTAAAACATGGCATCTAAATATACGTCCATTTTCTTTAGGGGCCGTTTAATTTGACAGGATTAAACTAAAATGTATCTTCTGTTCTTTTCTTTTAGAAATGCAAAAAGAAAGATGCATTTAACTTATATTTAGTTAAGTTTGTGAACAAGAGAATCAGCACCACTAATTGTGTAACATAGGTTTTTACACATCAATATTTGCGCGATGCCGGCTGTCGCTTGGTCGGTGAAAGGTGAAAGCCCATAATTATATTAAAACCGAATGATATTATAAGTAAATAGGTGTAGATAGGTTACCTAAACGAAATTCTTTCTTTAAAAACGGCACACTAACGCACACATACATTACACGTCAAAGTAGGATGAAATGATTGAAGTAGTGCGAGTGAAAAAGAGATAAACGACCAACCAACCAACATGATACTGAGTATCGCGTTGATATTTGAATCAACGCGAAACTCAGTATCATGTTGGTCAAATAGCAAACTTTTAAAGTGCCACTTTTTGACTGCATATAACCTATCTATACTTTTTTACTCATAATATCATTGTTGAAACCTATAAAATTATATTGGTTTAAGGAGACACAGGGTTGCGGGTTAGAAAGCGGTCAAGTTCCAATGTGACTTTTTTAATTTATGTGTACAGTCAACATAATAAAGAAGTAACCAGAGCTTTCAAATATACTAAGGAGAAACTCTAAATAGTTTTTTAATCCCTTCAATTTCTTTTTATGGTATCCATCGTTTGGAGACAAAAATTAATTGCCTTTCAGGTTTATTAAAGACATCATAGACACCGATGAAAGAAAACATCGCGAGGAAACCAGAAACTACTAAAATGAACTATTTAGTACACTGTGCTAAAATCACCAATCGACCTTTTTTTTTTGGTGAGTGGGATCATCAAATGACTTCTCCTGTCCTCGTGTCAGACTTTTACTGACTAAAACCCACTCATGTTCCTTCGGTTACCCTTTATGTTCCGGGGCTACGGTAACTATTATAACTATTAAACAAGAGCAAGTGAGGTCTATGCTTGTGCTTTAGTTGTATAAAATAGGCCTTTGCCCAATAATGTTATAAGTAAAAAAGTGTAGATAGGTTATATGCAGTCAAAAAGTGGCACATTAAAAGTTTGCCAATTGACCAACATGATACTGAGTATCGCGTTGACATTTGACGTTTATCTCTTTATCACTCGCACTACTTCAATCATGTCATCCTACTTTGACGTGTAATGTATGTGTGCGTTAGTGTGCCGTTTTAGAAGATAGAATTTCGGTTGGGTAACCTATCTACACCTTTTTACTTATAACATCATTGCCTTTGCCTCTTTTACGTCAATGGAGTCATCAAAGCTATCGACCTCTTTGAAAAACCCTTCATCCATCACACAGCAGCAGGTCAAGCAGCACTTAGGCTATAAACAATTTGTACGACCACTAGTTAATTCTGTCGCAATATGAAAGGTAACGCGACATTGCTACAGGTACTTACGGCTTTAAACATTACTGCTTACAATATACGAAATACTTGTATTTACTTGGTACCGGAGAGTTATTGACCTAGACAACATATTTTGACCATAGTAGAAACTAGGCAGTTTATACTATGGTCTTACAACTGATATTTATAACGACACAATGAAATAATTAGTAAATAAATAAACAAATGACTGCTCCCGTCCTGGGTGCGGCGGGAGGGTGTGTCAGACTTTTACTTACTAAAACCCACTCGTGTTCCTTCGGTTGCCCTTTATGTTCCGGGGTCACGGTAACTATTATAAACATTTCGCAACCCCGGCAGATCTTAACTCTTCATCTGTTCATCATACAAAAAAAATTGTCTTTGGTAGGAATCGACCTCACGACCTCTGACGTCACTAGCTATAACACCAACAAGCCAGTAAGTTGCCTGGCTATTAGAGAGGGCTGTGGTGGTGTGGTATGGTGTCTCTAAGGCTGGTCGGGAAGAGACAGCAGTAGGACGTGAGGGTTCGATTTCTGTCGCGGAATGTTTATAATAGTTACCGTGACCCCGGAACATAAAGGGCAACCGAAGGAACATGAGTGGGTTTTAGTCAGTAAAAATCTGACACGCCCTCCCGCCGCACCCAGGACGGGAGAAGTTATTTGATGATTTCCCACTCACCAAAAAAAAAGCTTTCGATTTCTCAGTCGAGCAAAATCATTATCAATCTCCCTTTTCCCTATGTTAAAGATGGTAACCAGTTTAACCCTGTTTAACTGAATATCAGTATTTTACAGTTTTTGTTCCAGGGCAACGCAACACCCCTTTGTTAGGTTTATTGTTAGACTTTCTGGCTTTTGAATTCTGTAAAAGCTCTACGAATAACAACCAACAGCTTTACTTGCTTTCCGAGGCAGGGGATGTCCAAGATAAACTTTGAGAGTACGCTTGATTTGAAAAAGTCACCAGCCCGGTGTAGAACCGACCACCTCATGTATGGGAGGCGCCTTAACCACTCGGCCCAACGCAATACTCTCGATTTCGTAGCAATCAGGCTTAAATAAGTATGCCTATAAAAGCTCATTAAGTCATGGGTTCTGCTTGTGATCCCGCGGGCTTATATCGGACACATTTATATTTTCGCATTGAATTGATTATAAATTAGATTTACCTAACTGACATGAGACTGTGTATTATTAAAATAAATTATTTGACTACACTATCGCATACATTAATAAATCCGTACTTAATATACTTATTACTTACTCACTTATAATATTATAAATGCGAAAGTAACTCTGTCTGTCTGTCTGTTTGTCTGTCTCTTTTTCACGCCTAAACCACTGAACCGATTTGAATGAAATTTGGTACACATATAGTCTGGGACCCAAGAAAGGACATAGGATAGTTTTCATCCCGGAAATCCCCCGGGAACGTTAGCTATTAATCCACGCGGACGAAGTCGCGGGCAAAAGCTAGTAAATAAATAAAAACATCCCAGTATGATGGTGTATGAAGAGGGAGTGCTCTTGTGTTTGTGTACACCCATGTGTGTTATAATATTGTGTATTCCGTCACAACCAACTCCGAAACTTAAATTGTGCTACAATGAAATTCGTTGGTTGGCTCAGTGTAGCGAGTCGCGAGTTCAAGTCCCGTTCGAATCCTTGTATGTTTTTTTATTTAGCATGGAAGAATATACTAACAAAACAACTGGACAGTCTTTATCAGGTACACATTGAATAAAAATATAAAAAACTTTTACTATCAGAAGCAATCTAATACGACATTAGCTGCTCTATACATTGTTAATGTAGGTGCACTTTTATCAAAACACTATAATAGTTTTTTTCGTACTTTAAGTGTCTAATGTCAAACAAAAACACAAAAGATTTTACAAGTAACTACTAACTACATAGTAATAAAGAATGTAATTGGTTCACTTTTAAAAGTATGACTTAATATTATTACTTTTGTACTTACGGTTTTTGCGTAACATCAGATTAAAATGTGCCAGTAATACAAGCCAACCTCTCAAAATATCAGAGAAACTTAAAATCATTAGGTCGAATACCGTGCAATCGAATAAAAAAAAAACTTTCAATAAAACCAACCTGTGTGCAACCAGCGTAAAAAGTTTAAAATTTATCACGACACTTTTTTGTAACTCTCACTTAAGTTTTTATTTAAATATTCAGATACAAATCACAAAAATAAAAACCTATCGATACTTTTTAAGACGAACTCACGATCGATTCAGTCATAAATACATAGAATTAAAAATAAATAATTTTAAACGTAGAACGTCACTGACAGCCGCGCGCGGTTGCCGCCAAAACGCGGTGAAATGTCAGTTGCAGCGCGCGAAAGGTCGTAAATGGCGGGGATGGAAATATTGTTCGTGTTGCGTTGTTGTAAGAGCGATTGTTAAACTAGGGTCCTGGTTTCGCTTTCCAGGTTGGTTAAATTATTATTATATTAAATATTAGATTTTTCTATTAAAAATAATTAATAGGCATGAAGACTACATACATCAGGAAGGGGCCCAACAGGGCCAACGCCTGCCGGGGTTGCGGAATGTGTATAGGTAGTCACCGTGACCCTGGAACATAAAAGGCAATCGAAGGAACATGAGTGGGTTTTAGTCAGTAAGAGTCTGACACGCCCTCCCGCCGCACACAGGACGGGAGCAGTCATTGGATGATTTCCTACATACCAAAAAAAAAAAAAAAAGACTCCATACAAAAATAGCATTCTTCGTTAGACCTTACAAAAACAATAAAAAAAAATAAAGAGCGTCAAAGTTCCGAGACGGGGGCTTTGACGTCACTATTCAGTAAAAGTTGTACCTAAGTGTGACGTCATGCGAAACTTCAACTCACTATCGTCGTAATTTTTTGGTTCAGAGAAAAAAGAAAAAATACGTGTTCAAGTTTTTTTTTATAAGCTAACTGGCGGACCAAATTCTTTTTTTTTTGTCGTCTCATTTATTTGCCAGATTTTAATGGCGTTTTTAAATAAAAGTGTGTTTTTATGGATGTGAAATTTTTTAACAGCAGCTATAAGTCTCTAATACAGATCTAAAGCTTTTGGATTAATCATCGCTGGAGTACTGTGAAGTAAGAAATTCGACCTGGAGAATATGTCCATATTTTTTTTTAAGCCGGAACTATAATGAGACTACGCTATGTTATAAAGAGCTTAATTTTATATAACTTTAACGACGGAACTTAAATGACAAGCAATATTTAAATTAAAGATTATGCAACAACGTTACATAATAAAACTAGCTTTTGCCCGCGGCGTCGCCCGCGTGTATGTTGATGCCTCCATCTCTTATTTTACCCTTTAAAGGTCATAGCTCATTAGAGCCACCCGGCACCCACTCCGCACCGACTCGCCTCCTGCGGCTAGTATTCCTCACTATATCAACTCCGTAGCGTCACCGGATAGCCTCGGTTATAAGGCGAGTGGGTGCCGGGTGGCTCTAATGAGCTATGACATTAAGGTTGGAATTTCCAAAAATCCTTTCTTAGTGGTTACCCACTCTTCGCAAAGAACACACTCTGTAAGTTTCATGTCTCTAGGAGCAGCGGTTTGGTTTGTGCGTTGATATATCAACAGTCGGTCAACTAGTCAGTTTGTCTTTTTATATAGATAGATTGTTAAGCTCTTAAGATACTGGGTTTTTAATATCTTACTTGCAGTTTTGGTGAAATGATGTCGCTGCGTTATATAATACCCTTAGAAATTATAATCCTTCTTTTTTTTTTTTTAGAGAGTGGGAAATCGTCCAATGACTGCTCCCATCCTGGGTGCGGCGGGAGGGCGTGTCAGACTTTTACTGACTAAAACCCACTCATGTTCCTTCGGTTGCCCTTTATGTTCCGGGGTCACGGTAACCATTATAAACATTCCGCAACATTATAATCCTTCTTGGCATTCATCGACGTTCTCATTAATTTTATAAATGTTTTTGCTTGTACCGATTGCATAATACAGTGTTCTTTCAATTGCACATTTTTAGGGTTCCAAACCTTAAAAAGGAAAAACAGAATCCTTACGTGTTCGTCTGTTAAGACTTCCATTTCCCAGGAACGGATATATAAGGTTGAAATTGATATCAAATAATGAGTTCTGCTATCTCTAGCAGTGAAATAATTAAACTTCATGTAAATGTATGCTTGAAACTTTCATCCTATATTTTAGTTCTTTGTAGTTAGAATTTCCAATAATCCTTCCTTAAGAACATACCCTGCAAGTTTCATGTCTCTAGGAGCAGCGGTTAGTTTTACCATTAAAGCGCCCGCCCGTCGTGTAAGAGGTTGTGAGTTCGAATCCGGGCAAGCACCAATGTGACTTTTTCATTAGTATTTTCTCATTATATAAATAAAAAAATATTAATATACTGGGACAACTCACACACGGTCATCTGATCCCAAGTTAAGCTCTGCTTAGAGCTTGTGTTATGGTAACCAGACAACTGATATACACACTTATATACTTTATAAATACATACATATTATAGATAAATTACACCCAGACACAGGACAAACAATCATGCTCATCACACAAAGTTTGTTCTGGGTGGAATCGAACCCACGACCTCTGGCTTAGCAGTCAGGGCTAGTAACCACTACACCAACAGGCCCGTCATCGTTTATCTTTCGTTAGTTGTCATTCGTAGAACTTTGACAGTCGTTACGGGTAAGCCAGAAAGTCTGACTAGTCTAACCAACAGTGTAACACTGATAAAAACACTGATATCCAGCAGCTAAATCCGCACCGGGATTACGTATCTTGCAATAGCCGAGCGATCGCGATAATTTAGCAATAAGTATTTGCTGCTCACACGTCAATTCAAAATACGTCACATCCAGGGCCGGACTAAAGGCCCCAGGGGCCCCTAGGCACTATGACATAAGGGCCCCCCATCCTGAAGCCATTTTGTTTTTTTTTTGCTATATAAATATGAAATGCACCCCCCCCCTTGGGACTATAAATCAAAATGTCAATTTTTTTTATTAATAAAAGTATTAACTGGCAAACTGACCGACTGTTGATATATCAACGCACAGTCCAAACCGCACACCTACAGATACGAAACTTGGAGAGTGTGTTTACCTATGTTGTGATGAGTAAGTATTTACTAACAAAGGTTTTTCAAAATTCAATCCCGGAATGGATGTCATCAATCTCATGTTTTCTGTGGCTGTTGCGGGGGGAAATGTTTAATTTTTTTTGTGTGTTATTTATGTTTTTTAGTAGAATGGCTTTCTTTTAGTTAAATTCTTGGTAGACCATCACATTCAGACATGCTTGCTGGAGTTGTGAGTTAACGGACATCACTACAATAGCCACTGCACTGTAACTAGGACGGGTCTAGACGAGACGAAACTTTTTGTTTAATTTGGGAACATTACGACGAAGCTCTTTTTAGGGTTCCGTACCCAAAGGGTAAAAACGGGACCCTATTACTTAACCTCCGCTGTCTGTCTGCCTGTCTGT
This sequence comes from Athetis lepigone, assembly GCA_033675125.1. Classification (NCBI taxonomy): domain Eukaryota; kingdom Metazoa; phylum Arthropoda; class Insecta; order Lepidoptera; family Noctuidae; genus Athetis; species Athetis lepigone. The sequence continues at coordinate 18,926,860 of CM066221.1, read as the reverse complement.
CTCCAGGCTGTATTTCATAAACCGTGATAGCTAGTAAGTTAAAACTTTCACAAATGATGTATTTTCGTTGCCGCTATAACAACAAATACTAAAAATCAACACTAATAAAATATTAAGGGCCCCCGCCCCCCATACAATAAACGTGTACTTTTCGTATATTTTTACGCAATATTAAAAATACTGGACTGGACTGGTCTGGTAGATAATGCCCAAGGCATTAAGTCCGCCGTTGTGCATTGTTTTTGTACATGTGCATAAAGTTTTTTAAATAAATAAAAATTGTAACAGGTAGACGCTTCAAATTGTCACAGAATATTTACTTTTAAATAACAATCAAGCTAATATTAAAAGGGGATCCCATACAACAAACGTAATTTTTAAGCAATTTTTACTCGAGCTTAATAAACAGGTAGAAACTTGTTTATTATCGATGATAGTACGGAACCCTTCGTGCGCGAGTCGGACTCGCACTTGGCCGGTTTTTTATTTTTCTTGTTTCGAACTAGTAAAAATCCGATCAGACCAGCCAGAACAACAATTCAGCCGATTTTTTTTCTCCAACCTCGGTTGAGATTTAGGCAACTTATAATTTTTGACCGAGGGGGATCTTTTCATTTCTAATTAAAAAATCTGGTCTAACTAGCCAAAACAAAATTACGATAAATTTTTTTCGTGGCCTATTTATTGATCCGAGAACGAGTAAACATCACAACGTATTTAAATTACTACGAACAACGAAATTGTATAAAACGAACTTTTTTTTTTCGCGGTGGAAAATCCCCATAGATATCCTTCGCCCTGTGTGGGCCGGAATGGTATTCATATTCATATTCATATTCTTTATTGCACATAAAAAAAAATAAAGTACAAACATCAGCAAAACTAAAATAAAAACTTATGTACAATGGCGAGCTTAACCCAGAAATGAGTTCCAGAAATGGTATGTCAGAATTCCCCCAGTGTTCCTTCTCCCACCTACGGCGAGCATCGCAGGAACTGATGCGACTTCCTCAATCCCCGACTGGTGCCGGCCCGCCTCTGCGGGTTTCCTTAAAGGGATGCTCGGTACCACTACGCCCTACCAGATGGGGTCCAGTTGAATCAGAAAAACGCATTATGTGCATAACAAATTATTACTTACTAATAGGACCCTCGTTCCAAGACAAGTACTATTAACTTTAAATAAAGAATGCCTCTCTTTACGTTTTGCATTATTTAGTCAAATAATCGAAGTCAATAGATTGACAGGCGGACAGATGAGATGACAATCACCCACCCAACTACCACGACCTGTTGGTTGTGGTAGTTGGGTGGGTGTGAGGGGCCCCTGTGATGGCTGGGCCCCTAGGCTTGTGCCTTGTTTGCCTAGGGGGTAATACGGGCCTGGTCACATCAAATAGCAATCTAGCGATAGTGCTACCTCTGTGAAGCAATCAGTTAACTAAAATATGCATTTTTCGTTTGGTGGTTTCGTATTTAGTATGGTTTTTAAGAGCAAAGTTAAGTTTTTTTTTTTGTTAAAGGTGATATTTAATTAGTTCCAGTGACTGCTACTTTATCGTCATCGTAGCCATAAGTGCATTAGAACAATCAGCGAGCGATTAGCAATCGGTTCATACATAATACGATTTTTTTGACGATCGCGCGCTGATCGCGCGATCACTGCGCAAATATTGCTCATTGCTGTTTCATAGGTAATAACCTCGCCGGTTAGGTTGGAAGCCGACTACAACGTAGTTCGAAAAAGGCTAGGGAGATGATGAGATTTTAGTATAATAATGTGTATCAGTTGTCTGCTTACAACGCACAGGCTCTGCCTAGTTTGGGAAGAGATGACCGTGTGTGAGTTGTCTCCCAAAATATTGTTTTTTTGTCCTTTTCAATGAAGAATCTAATGAGCATACTATCCGATAAAGTCGGTTTGCGAAACTAATACTGCATATCTTAGAAAGTTTAACGATCGTACAACATTGTAAGACGAAGTACCAGTACATAAGGATGTACGCAATTAGATACATTATCTAAGTGCGAAGGAAATGTGTGGCAATGTGCGTCTATCCTTTGCTGGCGATAGTATCGCCGGGTGTATTGCGAATACACCGGCCATTGTACATTAACACTATATACCCACATTAATTTATAGCTAAATAATCTCCTGCCACCAGTATTACGGTATTAAGATGACGATGTATCACTAATTAGTATAAATCAGAGTGGCTTGTTGCTGTCTATCTGTCCCTATGTATGCCTTTTTTTGGGAAGTGGGAAATCATCAAATGACTGCTCCCGTCCTGGGTGCGGCGGGAGGGCGTGTCAGACTTTTACTGACTAAAACCCACTCATGTTCCTTCGGTTGCCTTTATGTTTCGGGGTCACGGTAACTATAAAAACATTCGGCAGGTATAGTATGTATGCTTAGATATTTTAAACTATGCAACGAATTTTGTTGTGTTTTTTTTAATTAATATAAAGTAAAGTTATTCAAGTTGATGTTTTATTTGTTGTAAAAAATAAAGGAATGTTTCCCTAAAGTAAATAATCTATGTTAACGATTTATAACGGTTTTCTTTCAGGGCCCATTAAAACTTTCTACCCTGTATAGTCCCTGCCCTGCAGTGCTAGTGCAGCCCTGTGTAGGGTAGAGATAATATTTTTATAGTTGTTGTCTGCGTCTTGAGTCAGTGGACAAAGCAACCGCATGCCAAAGTAGTTTTACTGATGAAATAACTCTAATGAGGTAGGGCCCTTAAACTTTCAAACACACGTGATTTGAGACACAATAGGAAGACAATAGCAGCGCGACAGCCGGCTGTCGCTTGGTCGTCGAAAGGTTATGACGTGACGTGATCCAAAAACAAAGTACATACATTGTTGTTATGATATTAATAAGCGAGGCTGTTTTAAAAGTAACCCTGTATAAACAAGTTTTGACCATATAGCACGAACGAGAGCTAGATAAACAATTCATTACATAAAACTTGACACAAGGCCGCCTCAGATGCAAGGAGAGATATGTAGCTTTGCATTTAAATAATTTTTAACCGAACAAAAAATCTTGGAACTACTTACTCACGGTCATCTGATCTTAAACTAGGCAGAGCTGGCACTATGGTAACCAGACAACTGATATGCATACACATACTTATATTATCCTACTATCCTTCCTACTAATATTATAAATGTGAAAGTTTGTATGTGCTTGTGTGTGTGAATGTTTGTTACTCTTTTATCCAAAAACTACTGAACGGATTTCGATGAACCTTCACAGTACTATAGCTTATACATCAGAATAACATATAGGCATCACGCTATGAACTACGGGAGCCGAGCAATAATTAAAAAACGTTACATAACGTAAAACCGCAGGGGACAGTTAGTAAATTATAAAAAAAAAAATATAAATTACAACCAGACACAAAACAATCATGCTCATTTCACAATGATTTGTTATAGGCAGAAATCAAACCCACGACGCACCCTTGCCAGGGTCAGTAACCATTAGAACAGGGCCCTAACCATTGTTTTATTCCTGTTCCAGAGTGTGCAAGTGGCAGAGTTAGACACGTTGTCTCTTTCCCACTGAAAGTAATATCGAAGTAATACTGCTATACAGGCTTGTGGTAGGCCCTCAGGCCTGTCAAACACATCATTCTCTATAGAATATTATAATGAAACACCTTTTAAAGTCTGCATCTGAATCTATTGAAAGAGTATCACATGGCATCATTTTTTTTTTTTGGGACAATCCCACCACACTATTCCCAACCACTGCAACTCCTGAAAGCCATAATCAACAGTGGAGTCCGCCAGAAAAGCGCCGAGCAATGAAGCTTGACGAGTCCCGGAGAAAGGATTCAAGTGTCTTGGATCCCGCAACGAAATTAATCAGAAAAAACAACGGAGGAGTAAGAAAAATATATTTTTTCCACTTTCCACACATGGCATCATTTGAGGACCTCTGGACACAGTTCTTAACTGGAGTTGAGAAATATGATGCGACTTTTTTATGGTTAGGAAATCATCACACGATCTCTCCCGCCGTGGGCGGGGCGGGAAGGAGTGTCAGACTTTTACAGACTAAAACCCACCCATGTTCCCTCGGTTGTCCTTTATGTTCCAGGGACACGGTAACTATTAGAACTATTCCGCAACCTCAAGGCAAATATGATGCGATCAAATATTTCATAAAGCACGTAGATATAGAGTCGTGCTGGGTCTAAAGGTCTGTTCGTAATTATAACGCGTATTACTGAAATTGTGTCATTTGTGGTTTGCGGTCGCCATTATATCCTCGATGTGGATATTCGGTGACCGCCAAACGTGAGAAAATCATATTTTGTAAGAATTTGAATTGAGTGTGTGATAATTTTTGCCAGAAGTTTGGGATATTGATGTTAAAGCTAGATTTCCGTTAAGTGTAGTTTTTAACTTATGGAACCAGGGAGGCAGTCCCATTTTCCACCCATAGATACAATAATTATTTCCAAGTAGTTTTTTCGGCAAACAAATAAAATAAACAAAGTTATCCTGCCTTACGTTTAACCAAAAAACTTTAAAGTTTTACTATAAAGCAATTTTTATAAAACGCGCAGAAAAAGGGGCGTTAAGTTTTTCCTGGTTTAAAAATAATCTTAATGACTTTTCTAAGTTTTCTCTTTATAACCTTCTTTGAATGTCAAGAAATATTTTTATAGTAGTAACTAGCTTCTGCCCGCGGCTTCGCTCGCGTTAGAAAGAGACAAAAAGTAGCCTATGTTACTCTCCACCCCTTCAACTATCTCCACTTAAAAAATCACGTCAATTCGCCGCTCAGTTTTGCCGTGAAAGAAAGACAAACATACAGACAGACAGACACACTTTCCCATTTATAATATTAGCATGGATAACTCCACCGAACACTTTTTGTCCGATCTGAAAATAGAATTCAGATCCACTCTTAGCAGTTTTGTCTGTGACCACGAAACCAACTCGGTTGGTCTAATAGGCAGTTGCTGCATGTAAAACACTGGTATATAGCTGAATCCGGTTAAACTGGCAACCGACTCTAACAAAGATGGGAAAAGGCTGAGGAAATGATGAGGACTTGGTATATCTCAATTGTAATTGGCCGCCGTGACCGGAATTCTGCCTGGAGAGTATCCATACTAATATTATAAATGGGAAAGTGTATCTGTCTGTCGGTCTGTCTGTCTGTCTGTATGTTTGTCTTTCTTTCACGGCAAAACGGAGCGACGAATTGACGTGACTTTTTAAGTGGAGATAGTTGAAGGGATGGAGAGTAACATAGGCTACTTTTTGTCTCTTTCTAACGCGAGCGAAGCCGCGGGCAAAAGCTTGTCTAATAATACTTAAGAAGTCAGACAATGGTGCCGATTCTCTTAAACACTCACTAACCTAAATTAAAGTTAAGTGTATTTTTTTCTTTTCATTTCATTATGAAAAGGACAGAAGATAGAATACTTATTAGTTAAGTTTTGTCAATTTTAGACACTTCATAGATAATTTAGACGCGATTAAAAACATGGAGACCAGATACACGCCATTTTCTTCAGGCGCTGTCTAATATGACAGAATTATACTAAAATGTATCTTCTGTCCTTTTCTTCAAGAAATGGAAAGAGAAAGATGCATTTAACTTAAATTTGTGAACAAGACAATCAGAAGCAATGATGCCGACTCCGTTGTTCACAAACAAAACTAAATAGGTATACAGTGCATCTTTTTCTTTCCATCTCGTTAAGAAAAGGACAGAAGATACAATATTAGTAAATTTCTGTCTAAGTTATTTCACAAATAATTTAGACGCGATTTAAAACATGGCCTCTAAAAATACGTCGTACTTCAGACGCTTTTTAATTTGACAGGACTAACTAATATGTATCTTAAGTCTTTTTCTTATTGAAATGGAAGTAGAAAGTTGCACTTAACTTAAATTTACGTTAGTTTGTGCACAAGAGAATGACAATGACAGTAATTTGGGTCAAAAAGTCTGTTTGGTAAGAATGTCTGTCAGTGTCGGCTGTATTAGAAATCTCGACAAAATGTTGAAATGCCTAAATAATCTCGTAGGACGACGTTCTCGGTTTATTACAAAGTTTGAGCTAAAAATTAAATAGTCTTGTAAAATCAACAAGTTGACTGTTTGAGAGACGGCTTAATTAAAAAAAAACTGTCAAGCGTGAATCGGACTTGTACATAAAGGGTTCGGTACTATGATCGTCATAATAATAATAAAATTGATAAAAAAAACGAACGTTTATTATATGGGTACGCTTAAATATTAGTCACTAGCTTTTGCCCGCGACTTTGTCCGCGTTGATTAATAGTTCCCGTTCCCGGGGGATTTCCGGGATGAAAATTATTTTATGTCCTTTCTCGGGTCGCAGACTATATCTGTACTAAATTTCATTCAAATCGGTTCAGCGGTTTAGGCGTGAAGAAGAGACAGACAGACAGAGTTACTTTCGCATTTATAATTTACTAGCTTTTGCCCGCGACTTCGTCTGCGTGGATTAATAGTTCCCGTTCCCGGGGGATTTCCGGGATGAAAACTATTCTATTTCCTTTCTTGGGTCCCAGACTATATCTGTACTAAATTTCATTCAAATCGGTTCAGCGGTTTAGGCGTGAAGAAGAAACAGACAGACAGACAGAGTTACTTTCGCATTTATAATATTAGTACGGATTATTTATTTTTGGATTACCTGTTGCTGAAGCCTTGACTAACATTAAATTAGTTTTTTTTAAACGAACACTTACTTTATGTCAAGACAAACATGATATATTTACTTGTGAGTTTATTCCTATATTTTACCCAACTTGCCCTATTACACAAGGCCTTTTTCCAATTTTGTCACCAGCGACTCTTACCCACCAAAAAGGTTGCAGAAGTAAAGATAAATACTATTAGTATAACCTGGTTCATTAAAGAAAGGAATCTAAAAAGGCGGCGCTTATCATGTTCTCTCGCTCGCACACTAGTGCCGTCTATACTCACTCGCGCGCGTACCATCAACATAAAAAAATTGTCTTGAGTTGCTTCCACGCTGCCTTGACGCGCTCAGCGCTTGTTTTTACGAATATCTTGTTATAGTTTTCCGTTATTTTTCCGTTGTTACCTGTTTGTTATTGTGGTAAAAGTAGGCACTGTTTCTGATGAAAACAATAAAAATTCTTAATAATATTTTCGATTTTAAAAAAAAAAACTTCAACTTTAAATTCTATATGCAGACTGTACTATCTGTCAACGCAAGTACATGGTAAATGGCGGCCATTTAAGATTCCTTTTTTTAATGAACCGGCTTATAGTTATTAAGGCAATTCGACGATAAGTCTACACCGACGATTGTTTTAAGAATACGGGACATCTCGCACTTGAAAAAATCAGGCCTCTGGGCGAGTTGTCCACTTTTAAAAATTAGTATTATATTGTAAATACTTTAAACTTTCGCGTTGCATATTTATACGTTACTGATAAGCGGGATTTAACGCGTACGTATTATATTGTCCCGAATCTAGTAACTCACCACAGAACCCTAATCTACTGCTCCAATTGGCCCAGTACCAAAATATCAGCACAACGGATGTTTCAGAACTACAGATAAGCCGGACAATTAGCCGCAGTGAAAACGGAAGGTCGCCGGCCGGCAGACCGGAACGGTTGCAACACGGCCCGGAGGTAATTGAGCTAGTGTTCTTCTTAAATGAACCAATGGTAAGTGATATAATAATGTTATGTGCGGTTCTTAGGTCTGGGATATTTTTCCGGGTGCCATTGAATTTGAAGGGATTTTTCACTTAGACCATTTATAAAATAAATAAAATGGTCTTGCACTTATGAATTAGAATTCATTTGTTTATTATGCAAGTGATTTTTAAGCAATGTGTTGTCTATATTCTGTTTTGTGTTCCATATATAAATAAATAAACTTGCACAAAAATCACTTTAACACGATATATATGTTTTTATTTTATTTTTTTATTTGGTTTGGCTAAGAAATCCCGATTAAAGCAAAACAATATTGATAAGTAAACGTAGTGTAGTAAATGTAACATAAAGGAAGTTGCGAGGTAGTCCCATCACAAGTATTTTATAACTTACAGGGGCTATCTCAATTTTTGTAAGTATTTTATTTGAGAAACAATAAAAATCCTCGTTTTTGTTTTTTTTTATTATTATGGGCTTGCTCTTGGTCCCAGACTAGCCCGAGGGCATAGACGGAGCCTACGATGGAGCGAGCTTACCCAGTAGATGCCTATGCACTCGTTTTTAGGGTTCCGTACCTCAAAAGGTAAAAACGGAACCCTTATAGGATCACTTTGTTGTCCGTCTGTCCGTCCGTCCGGCTGTCAAGACCCTTTTTCTCAGAAACGCGTCGAGATATCAAGCTGAAATTAATATCACATACTCGGGTCTGCTATCTCTTAAAGCAGTGAAAAAATCAAGTTTTTGAATCAACGCAATAAAAAGATACGGCGGTTTATATTGCAAATTTGGACATTTGCAAGGAAATCAAAACCTATAGGGTACTTCCCATTGACCTAGAATCATGAAATTTGGCAAAAGGCCAGGTCATGTAGCACAAGTAAAGGGAAAACTCCGAAAACCGTAAATTTGTTGTTAGTTGACATCAGGCGTCCGTCTGTCCGTCTGTCTGTCAAGAACCTTTTTCTCAGAAACGCGTCGAGATATCAAGCTGAAATTAATATCACATACTCAGGTCTGCTATCTCTCAAAGCAGTGAAAAAATCAAGTTTCTAAATCAACGCAATAAAAAGATACGGCGGTTTATATTGCATATTTAGACATTTTCAAGGGAATCAAGACTCAAAACCTATAGGGTACTTCCCATTGACCTAGAATTGTGAAATTTGGCAAGAAGCAAGGTCATGTAGCACAAGTAAAGGGAAAACTCTGAAAACCGTAAATTTGTAGTTAGTTCACATCAGGCGTCCGTCTGTCCGTCTGTCTGTCAAGAACCTTTTTCTCAAAAACGCGTCGAGATATCAAGCTGAAATTAATATCACATACTCAAGTCTGCTATCTCTCAAAGCAGTGAAAAAATCAAGTTTCTAAATCAACGCAATAAAAAGATACGGCGGTTTATATTGCATATTTAGACATTTTCAAGGGAATCAAAACTCAAAACCTATAGGGTACTTCCCATTGACCTAGAATTGTGAAATTTGGCAAGAAGCAAGGTTATGTAGCACAAGTAAAGGGAAAACTCTGAAAACCGTAAATTTGTAGTTAGTTCACATCAGGCGTCTGTCTGTCCGTCTGTCTGTCAAGAACCTTTTTCTCAGGAACGCGTCGAGTATCAAACTGAAATTAATATCACATACTCAAGTCTGCTATCTCCCAAAGCAGTGAAAAAATCAAGTTTCTAAATCAACGCAATAAAAAGATACGGCGGTTTATATTGCATATTTAGACATTTTCAAGGGAATCAAAACTCAAAACCTATAGGGTACTTCCCATTGACCTAGAATCGTGAAATTTGGCAAGAAGCAAGGTCATGTAGCACAAGTAAAGAGAAAACTCCGAAAACCGTAAATTTGTAGTTATTTCACTAAAAAAAAAATTAACGGAACCCTCGTTGCGCGAGTAGAACTCGCACTTGACCGGTTTTTTTAAATACTTCCGAGTTATATAAATTTGGAAACACAGACGCCGGCGGTGTTATTGATTGTCAAAAATCTACGAATCAAGACAGCCACGAAGCCCAACAGCTTTACATACTTTCCGACCATAGAGCAGAACTCAAAACCCCACGCTTCGCAGTTATGTTGCTCTGTCAACTACAAAGTCAATAGTGCCGATTCTCTTGTTCACAAACTTAACTAAATTTGGGTTAAGTGCATCTTTCTCTTTCCATTTCTTAAAAAAAAGGACAGAAGATACATTTTAGTTTAATCCTGTCAAATTAGACAGCGCCTGAAGTAAATCGACATATTTTTAGTCGCCATGTTTTTAATCGCGTCTAAATTATCTATGGAGTGACTAAATTTGACAGGACTTAAATAATATTTTATCTTCTGTCCTTTTCTTTAAGAAACGGAAAGAGAAAGATGCATTTAACTTAAATTGAGTTAAGTTTGTGAACGAGAGAATCGGCACCAACGACAGTCAATAAAGGTTAAAATAAAACAGTCCAAAACAATGTTAATAATTTATTGAACTAGTGGTCACATGTGTATGTACAATTAGAATAATATTGCTATTCATAGTGCATTAATATAAGTTATTATTAATTAACGCTCGACCGCTGTTTAACCGTAGAACTTGAACAATTACTAACTATATAAAACAATAATACATATAGTAATTATTTAAAATATTGAACCTCGGAAATGTGTTGTAATATTTGTACAAAAGTTGAAATTGGTAATAATATTTTTTAAATAGACATTCTTAAAGCAGGAACATCGTGAGGAAACTTGGGCTTAAAATAAATAATAACTTTTTGAATGCAACGGGCTTTGAAATTGCTACTATTATACAAAGGAAAGATTTGTTTATTTGTTCGCAGTAAGTTAACTCTCAAATCACCAAACTGAATTTAAATAGTCTTTCATCAATAAGCTAATGTTTTATTATATTTATATTCTGCTATTCTCAGATGAGACAAATCCAACAAATCAAATATCTTAATTATCCGCCCAGCCATTCACAAGTTATTTAACACCTGTCAACACTATTGACTGATTTCAAAAAGATTCAGAAAAGTAATGTAAAATCCATACTAATATTATAAATGGGAAAGTGTGTCTGTCTGTCTGTCTGTCTGTCTGTATGTTTGTCTTTCTTTCACGGCAAAACGGAGCGACGAATTAAGGCGGTTCCCTGACCAAATGGCCTTGAGCATTCGTTTCCTCTTTGCCGCACCGAACGGGGCGCAGGAATTACTCAAGAAAATACGCCCATATTTTAGAATAAAATCTGTATAAAATAAAACTTTGGTCTATTGAAAAAAAAATTTGTGTCAAAATGTTCACAATTAAATTGTCTATCCATTAATGTCAGTAGCAAAATTAAATAATGTTTACTTTACCAGGAGATGCATGTTATTATTCACTATTTCTCATTTCTGGGGTTTCGTTGTAAGGAGATTTATTAAAGATAAACTCAATAAAAATAAAAAATAACTCTGCAATTGTGGAAACAAGATTATGTAGAAAATTACTGTATTTTTTATTTGTTGATATTTCTTTTAAATAACGAGTAGATAGCTTCAAAAAACACTCAAAAACTGCTTGCGCGTAGTGTTTTGGTCGGGGTACCGCCTTAACGTGATTTTTTAAGTGAAGATAGTTGAAGGGATGAAGAGTAACATAGGCTACTTTTTGTCTCTTTCTAACGGGAGCGGAGCCGCAGGCAAAAGCTAGTGTTTTAATATTTTAATATTCTGCTATTCTCGGATGAGACAAATCCAACAAATCAAATATCTTAATTATCCGCCCAGCCATTCACAAATTACACCTGTCAAAACTATTGACTGATTTCAAAAAGATTCAGAAAAGTAATGTAAATTAATAAATAAATTAAATCCAGTCGCACATTTAGCCTCATACATACGCACCTACCTAAAATATTACTCTCCTTTTGAGCTTCGCGCAATAGGGTAAAAAGTAGGCCTCAACATTCATGTCAAAAAGGTGAAAAATCTGTCTTTCAAGATATTTACTTTTAGATTAAAATAAGATTCAAGTTACCAACTTTTATTCAGAAGTTAGTTACTAACTACTAATAAGACTGACATGATTATTTAGTAGATAGTTAGGCCGAGGAAACAATGATTTATTTCTTAAAAGCTACAAAACAAGCAATACAAATCATTGATCAACATGTTAAAACTCAGATACCTATTGAAGTATTCTAATATCATCTGAGTAGAGTTTTTGATACTTTAACAAGCTGTAATGTAATAAAATTCGCAGGCATCATTATTGTTATATTTAAAAACTATATAGCTTTTGCCCGCGACTTCGTCCGCGTGGTTAATAGTTACCGTTCCCGGGGAATTTCCGGGATGAAAACTATCCTATGTCCTTTCACGGTTCCCAGACTACATCTGTGCCAAATTTCATTCAAACGGTTTAGCAATTTAGGCGTGAAGAAGAGACAGACAGAGTTACTTTCGCATATATTAGTACGGATTTCATCGTACAGAAATAACTATTGTCATATTAAAATATTCTAATACAATTAATTATCATTGTAAAGACTCAATGATCTCACAGTTAAACCAGGCGTCCGTCACTCGCTCAAGGCCACGCGTTTTATGCCTACCGCTTCGCGTATCGTCGACGATACAACGAACACCGGGCTGTCGCGCGCCCGGCTGAGTGCTCGCGCGTCACGGGTACAGCGCTGACTATCAAAATGCCGAAACCACGTAATTATTGCGTGATTATTGTGCAATTCCCAATTCACTTAATTCCCTTTTGATTATTTATTAAAATTATTCACGCGGTTTTGGATATTTTCGACACTAAAATATATTAGTCGGGAATTCAAGGAACGAAAAATATGCATCAGTCATTTTATCAAACTAAAAAATATTTGATCAACAAATAAAATTTTAATTGTTTTTCTAAAACATTCGTTTTATTACCATTGTCATCATACGTATACGTATACTAGCAGATTTACTGGACAACACGCACACACGTTAGTCGCGCGGCGGGCAAAAGAATCTCAACTCTCTTTGTGCGTACTTATGGTACATTTCTCCTTGCTGCAAAGAACTGGTATTATTATTATGATTTTGTAGGCTATTATAGCGTAGGTATTTTGGTTTTTGTATTGGAGTGAAGTATCTGTTACGTAGTAACTATTTATTAATCTGTGGTTAAACTGCGTAAACAGTTTTGTGGGGTTATGTATTTAGCTTTTAAAATTTTTTTAAAAGGAAATAAAGATGCCTTTACACAAATTCAATTCAAATTAAAAATACAGTAATATTATAACATGTAGGTAATTGTTTTGTGTCCCAATAAAGCAAAATAAAATTTAAATGTGAATATTTTCAACGTCAAAATAACGCACCGACTTGAGTTCAAACATATTCTACAATTAAACAACAAATCATAACATTATAATCTAAACGAAATACGCAGAAAATGTGTCTCCTGTGTACCTATCATCTACGTTACTGTCCTTAGAATCTACCTCATAAACATCTTGTCTCTCAGTACCATAATCAAGTGAATTTAAAAGCTCCATTTGCTTTCGAAACATAACATCTTCTGCACTCAATTTATCTGCTTCTTTCTTCTGTCCAGAATCTTCTTCTTTCTCTTTTGTAATACTACTTACATCTATTGTAGCTACATTTTTCTCTGTTACCGTGTTAATTGTTGCTGATGTTACACCTAACGTTGAATTATTGTCTTCAGTTTCTAATGATTGTTTTTGAGTATCCTTACCGAAGTTTTCTTCTATCCATCTTAGTTTTGATCTGCTGTCAACGTTGTCGTTGATAATAGATGTGGTGTCTTTTTTTAGATATAATATTCTTGATCTGGACCTCATGGCTCGAGTGGGAGTTTCTAAGACGATAGTAGAAGGTATTTCTGATTCTGTTGTGACTGTACTTGGTAAAATGGTTTCATCGTCCAGGTCTGCTGAGAATATTTCAATTTTTTTATTGCTGTCTCTCTCACTGGTTTCGCTTGGCTTGTCTGTATCGCTGCTTTCTATTACAATTGTCTTTTCCGTTGGATTCTCGTCTTGACGATCTAATTTATCACTTGTTTCAAATTTATCACTTGTTTCAAGTTTATCACTCGTTTCAAATTTGTCACTTGTTTCAAATTTGTCACTTGTTTCAAATTTGTCACTTGTTTCAAATTTATCACTTGTTTCAAATTTATCGCTTGTTTCAAATTTATCACTCGGTTCAAATTTATCACTCGTCTCTATTTCCGAAGGTGAACTTATTTTAATAGTCGTAGTATCGTCGTTACTTTCCGATTCTGGTACTATAATGCGATTCTCAAATTTACTAAAGAAAGATAGTTCAGTGTTCTCATCCGTTTTTTCAGGTTCAGCTCTCCGATCGAATTGTTTGTCTTCAAAATCTTTGTCATCATCTGCAACTACATCTATCAAATCTTTGTTTTCGTTCATTTTATTTCCAGTTGCTTCAAGATTAGATTTGTCATTATAATCGTCAGAAGACTTTTCAATTTCAGAAGGATTATCTAGTTTACTTAAATTAGATTCAGTGGTAGTAGTTCTAGGAGTAGTGGTAGTTGTGCTATGTGTGTAAACAGCAGGTGTGTTCTCTAGTACTTTTTTCTTGATAGGTTTAATATCTGGTGCACTTTTGATAGCTTCTATTAATAAATCAATTCCATCGTTGACTGGAAAATAATACAAAAAGTCTTTATAGAGCTAGAGATAAATTTAAAAACTATAATTACGAAAAGTAGAGTTATTATTAGCTCAAGTATAATCTAACTTCTTTAATATATGCAATATGCATTTTATTTTATGTAGTTCAAGCCTCACCTCATTTCTGTTATAAAATGTTTACTGTGTGTATAAATTTAAAAATGTTACCTGGTTCATAGTCCAATGGATGATTCTGTCTTACTAGATACTCCATCAACATCAACAGATACTCTATAGCGTCGTCATTTCTGCCGATTTGCCTCTTAGTCCTCCCATTATAGCTCACGGTCTGAGCAAGTCGCTTCAGCTTCCTAAGATTTTGAATTATATTTCTTGAAATAGACTCTATTTCTACAGTATTATTCAATTCCTTAACTTCACTCACCTTCGGTTTCTCAGTCATTTTATATTCGAAATTGTTAAGTTGCTCATACATGTATTTCATGAATTTATTTTGAATCAAATTATATTTCAGTAGAAGAATTCTCAAACTTTGAAATGGATCTTTGTCTTTGTTCATGAAACTGATTTTCTTGTTATGTTTAAAGTGTTTTGATTTTTCTTTTGTTAAAATAGTAATTATTTCATTTAGCAAGGCAGCGAACCTTTTCACTGACTGTATGAAATCTTGTATGCTTTTCTTTATATATTGCATTTGAATTCGCTGAGTGTCTGTCAATACTACTTCGTCATTTGCAGAATAATTACTCTTGAGAATAATGTTTAGTTTTTGTATTTCTTTTTGGAAATGTTTCTGTTTTGATGTGTTATTATAAACACTCTTCGGTAATTCTAACAATCTCAGTATGCCTTTAATAATTCTGACAGTTTTTAGGATGCTTTTAGTTTCTTTATTTAAATCAGTAAGTTTAGCATTCAAGATAACTTTATCTTTTCTGTTAACTTTACACGGACCAAAGTTTTCACATAAAGTCTTTATTAACTTGTGTTTACTAAATTGGTCAGGCGATCGGTCTAAATTGTTACCTTTAAATATTTTGTTAAAAAGCCCTTTCAAATATTTAAGAATACCTTTCTGTTTCCTTCTTCTCTTAGCTGAGTAAGTAGAACTATCTTTGTAGAAATCGTTAAATTTCTTTGTTTTACCATCTTTAATTTTAGTTTCAATTTTATTACTACTAGTGTTACTCTTACAGTTATCAAAATCACATTTCGAAAAACTCAGTAGCTTCACCATATTAAATTTCCGTGAATTCAATTTTCTTTCAACTTTTTTATCAAAGTTTCTGTTAACTTTATTACTGTCTTCGGGTAGCATCCACTCCTTGAATCTTTTATGTATAATATCGGACTCGGAGATAAATTTTTTGTCCTTCAAAATTTTAAGGTTTGGCCATTTTGGATGCTTTAATTCGATGTTCTTTTTAGGATTCATTTCATTAAATTCAAAACTTTTTTTTGTTGCATTGTTGATAATGTGATTTGACGGATTTTCTGAAACTTTATCAAAATCAAACTGTGTGCTAAGAAGATTGAAGACTGTTTGCGTTCTATTAAATTTTGTAGTTGGTAATAGTGTAGTTTCTATTGTCCCATTTATTTTAGCTGTAGGTTTTACACTAACAACATTATATTTATAATATTGAATATCTGGAGATGTTTCTTTTGCCAGAAAATTGTCTGAAAAGTTGTCATCATCAGGTAAGATCGATCTACTTAAAACTGGTATAACTCTCAAAGGCGCCGTAGTATTTGTTGACTCTTCAGTACTTCCTGAAAATGAAATTTACAAACATCTATCGTAAGCAATGTAAGCTTATTACTCGTATTATGACTATATAAAAATTATTTGATATTATCAAAATTGCGTGTAAATATATACAAGAAGAAGATATAAAAAAGAACCAAATATACAATGAAAAAAAATTAAGTAAGATCTTCTAACGTTTCCATAACGATAAGAAAAACCTATCATACACTAAATGCGTATCTAATGTTACCAATACATACCATGGGTGCCACTAATATATGATCCAGTAGTTTCAGCCATATCTCGTTTATGCCTGACGTACTGCTTGGCGCTAGGATTTTTTTCTGGCTTTTCTTTGGCTTTATACACAGGCTTCTTCATAGGCGCTTTTGACGTTTTCTTATCTGAGTTCCCAGTACTTTTCTTAAGTCTCTTCGCTTTATTTGCTTCATTCATTTTTGTCCAGGCTTTCAAACTTTTTAGTTCATCAGCTTGGCTGCGGACAGTTTCAGACATGACCCGCACATTATTTGAAACTGTTTTCTTAAGATTCTGCATTATTCTCTTCATCATTTTATGCGCTATTGCCTTTTCTACATTGGCTTTATTTGTATTGATTTTCATTGGTTTTCGAGTTCCTATCTTCTTCTTGATGATCATTTCTTTCGTTGAATCCTTTTTGTTGTTGCCCATTTTTCTATATTTTACGGGACCTTTTGACTTTTTAGGCTGGGGTGTCATTCCTTTGACTGGTATATTTTTGTTGGCGACGCGTTTTTTTGGTATCGGTTTCTTTGGTATTAGCTTCTTCTTGCCTTCTCGTTTGATTGATGGTGTGACGTTATTGCCAGCCTTACTAGGAACTTTATATTTTTTCACTGATTTCGGCTTTTTCTTAGAAGGGTTATTAGAGGACGATTTTGATTTGTCTGGTAGGTTTCCCATAAATGGTAACGTTAAGCCAGGTGGTAGTCCCCAGGGTCCTGGGGGGGATCCCGTGTATCTGGGTGATGGCGGACTTTTGCTTTTCGATGTCTTTTTATCTGGAATCATTTGGTTTTGTGTATAGTCTTTTCGCTAAATCAAATTAAATAATTGTATTGTATTAATGCATATTTTTATTACGATAATTGTTAATTAATAATTAAACAAGACCTAATTGAATGATGTTATATATCTTAATTAAAACAAAATGAAACACTATCTAAAGATTATAACAACAGATAATAAATATAAAAAGGTACATTTGTAAATTTTGTTGTCACTTTTAACATTATTTATACACACTATTTTAATTCATGTATCTACTTTTCATGGCGAAAAAAAATTAGCTTCAATTAGTTGAACTGACAGATAGCAGAACCATATTAACACGAAACTATTAAATGGACTACAACAGGCCAACCAATACTTTTACTACAGCTTACCATCAGGACAGAAGCTCAGGAGATGGCAGTCCCAGCGGCCATTGGCATCGCAGTCACATACAGTGCAGCCGACACACCAATCCGCTGTAACAACGAGATATTGTGCAGGCGTTGAAAAGGCATAGTACAATACATTGCGCCTACAGAAATATCCGCGAATAATTTTATCAATCTTGTAATATTATCAAAAACAACATAAGATACATAACTATCTTGCGCCCGCGATAATTCAATTCCCTGTTGACCCCTTTATGGTTGAAATTAAAAATTTCTTAGTGGTTATCTACTCTTTACGATGAACACACCCCGGAAGTTTCACGTCTCTAGGAGCAGCGGTTAGGTCTGTGCGTTGATATATTAACAGTCAGTCAATCAGACAGTCATTTTGCTTTTTTATATATTATAGATATATTAACAAACAAGGTCACGCCTCGCCTCAATCTTTCGTATCTACGCAGCTACGGCGTAGCAATGAGCTACAATCGCGTAGCACACCCCAAGATTATTTTGTACTGTGCATGTGTCTAATAACAAGAAATAAATGAATGATTGTTATATTTTGACTGCACATAGAACTGACCACGTTGTATCTCCCTAGCCCTTGCCCAACTATATAGTATTCGGCCTCCAGTCTAACCTGATTCAGCTGTATAACAATATTTTATGTGGAGTGCTTGTTATTTAAATAGTCCGCCTGTACTTTTGTACATAAAGTGTACTTTAATGCATAAAGTGTTATTGTGCACAAAAGTACAGACTGAAGCGAACTTTAGTGACGGCGAATTTACGAAGAAATTATATATTGACAGGATAAAAATTTGCAAATGCATAAAAGTACACATAATTAAATAAATAATCAAATACATATATTATTGGCTATTCAGACCTCTAACACCTCTCTGTCCAGGCAGTTCTTCATTTTATTTTATTAAGGACAATAAACAGTAGCTTATTAAATATGGCAATTCAGATAGACAAGTCACTATAAATTAAAATAAAACACAAACCTGGAGGACAGTCATCACTGAAGCTGGATTCATAAGGCTTGCACTGTGTCTTTGTGTTCTTGTTGAAATCTGGAAAGAAATTAATAATGAAGAATTTACTACTATACATATTTCCAAATAAGAGAAATCAAACAAGTTGTCATAAGGTTTCGGTACATACAGTCTCTTGATGCGTCACGAAAGAAAATGTCGGTGAAACCAGGACTGCGCTTGATTCTTGTGTTCCTGTTAAAAATAAATTGTTATTATCACACCCATAGCAACTACGCCTTTTAAAAAACAAAAAAAAGTTACAATTATTATCGTCACCAGCAGCGTCATCGTCATCATTACCACATTATCTATCAGTCATCACAACGCCCTTGCAATTTGCAAATATTCAAAACCACGAAAAAACTATAATAATAGTAGGTTGCCGAATGATGTCGAGATATATCAAAAGATTAATTTATCATTACCATCATACCTCATCAACATCATTACCATCCGCATCAATTCCATCATTGCCATCACCATCATCGAAACCACCAAAATTTTTCCACAACACGTCTCCCACAATAATCACTAAAACTACCATAAAACCAACCTTTTCCCAGCTCCGTGGTAATGAAAGCTCTCCTTACTGCACCGTCTGTTATCCCTCTTCCAGCAAACAGCGCTGTGGTCTTCTTGGCAGAAGCAGAGGTAGCAGGTGCCAGGCTCCAAGGAGTTGGCAGCCACCTGCCTCTTGAGGAAGTAGCCTACGTCTGGGCAGGAGTCCACGTGCTTCAGACGGTAGGCTGTGTCCTTGCGGAGAGGTGCATCTGCAGCAGGTTTATCTGGTTTGGATTATTAGGCAATTGGTGGGCTGGTGAAGACAGTGGGTTGGGCAGTTGTGATGGGATTTGGGTGAGATGGGATGAAGAAATGTGAACGAAATTTCGGTAGTGCTAGCAAATATGTATTTATAGAAACCCTTATTATTTGTTATACTGGCTACTAATCTTTGCTATCCCTGGTTGGACACAGATCTCTTTTATACAGAGGAGACAAAATAATAGATCACCACGCTAAATTGAGAAAGGCGTTAGATTTATTAAGATGTTTAAAAGTTCAAAGTGATGAAATGATGTCCAAGATAAACTTAAAAAGTTCATTTGAATTGGATAAGTCAATTGATAAATATTACAATAACCGTGTATTGATTCCACAAACTTGTGCTTGAAAAGAGATCGTACAATATACATAAGTACAATATAATTTATTCAAAAACCCTATTAAAATTTACTAAATGATAATTACAAAACAATAATAATTATTATTTACTTCAACACAGCTCTCGTGTGACATAAGTGAAATATTCAACAATTCTGATCGTGGCACAAATATACACAAATTAGTCATTTGTGCGTACAATAATTACTTATTACTATAGTTTGTTATTACGAGTATGTAATCATCGTCATACTCCTCTGAGTAATGATGTCATATTTGTTACTTTTCAGTACTATTTAGCTTGTAGTAAAATAGTTTTGAACGACTTTTACCCGGAGTTGAAATTCACAGTACCTATGACTTAAAGCATGCGTCTACATAGTTTCGTTTCGGCTCGACTCAGCATTGATTACCACCAAACAGTATGGCTCTTTTAATAATAAGATTGTAATTCTTCCAAAATCTGAATAAAAAATATTATCAGGTATATTATGTTGGCTATTTGCATTAATTTTGCTGGACCCGTCTACATGTTCATATTACCGACATTTATATAGACCGCAGAGGTTGATGACAGCCACCGATAAACTGGCAATTTCACAAAAAAAAACTTAGGGTCCATTAAAATGCATCTTTAGTTTTGTTTCAGGAAGCACTACTTATAAAGTAAAATATAGGAACTTTGATACATAGATTGTTTCTTTTTTTGTTAAATACCTGGATTGTATTTTAAAACTACCTATGAAATATGAATATGAAAGAAATATTCATAAAATGTGCAGCAGGGGGACATCGGACAAAACTAAAAAGCATAGCAAATCAAGAGGTCCAAAGTTGAACATATTTGGAATTACAGAACGTTTATTTTTGTTTGCTTCAATACGATACGATATTGGCGAAATGGAATGTTTAGAATATATTATTGTTACCAAGAAAGATGTTATTATTTGAATCTTAATATAAAAATAAACAGTTGGTTGCATTATGTCATGCTGTTTAATACTTAACACAACAGCATACAACAAAACACATTTATTTGGTCCGAATCGGTTTTCTGAATAGTCTTTAATCTCTTATCCCAATTTATTTGAACTTGGCGCAACTCTGATTCATCTTCTATGTCGTCCTATTGTATTATTGTAGACAAATTCTCAAATGGACTTACAGAGTCTCAAAAAGACAGCCATAATTAAAACCCAAGTCGACCATTCAGTCATGTATCTCCTTCTTTCTCCCTAATTATATCATTCTTCACACATTCACCTTTTCTTCGAATTTCCCGTCCTCCGTGTTCTGTCCTTCCATTTCTTGGTATTCTTTTGTTGATAATTTGCTTGCTGCTCTTGATACTTTGCTTTCTGTTTTCATCTGTTCAAGAATCCGTTTTGTTAGTCTTTTTTTTTTTATAACTTATGGGCTTGCTCTTGGTCCCAGACTAGTCCAAGGGCATAGACGGGGCCTACGATGGAGCGAGCTCACCCAAAAGATGCCTATGCACTCTTCTCTTGAATACATCCGGGTTATATGCTTTTGGAAACACAGACGCCGGCAGAGAATTCCATTCCTTTGCGGTGCGCATGATAAAGGATTTCGAAAAACGCTGCGTGCGGATTCGAGGAATATCGACCAAGAAAGGGTGGTATCCTGCCGTACGTCTGGATGTCCGGTGGTAAAACGGAGACGGGGGAATGAGCTCGTGTAGCTCATGAGCACACTCACCGAAGTGCAATCTTCTTGTCTAGTCTTGACATCTTCTTGGTGGCTTGCTGTTACCCTCACAAAAACAACACTGTAGCCAATTTCCTACTGATTCTTCTGCTTCTTCTGTCTCTAACTGCTGATTACTCTGTACTAATACTGGCATAAGAACTATTTACAGAATTTGATTACTCAATGCTATAAGCAGGTAACTATTATAAAACTCATTTGTAAGGAGTAACACAGGAAATTTTCACACAAATGTTTGTTCAACGACTACAAAACACTGAGACCATTCATTCAACTTCACTTTCCTAAGCAAATGTTTCTTTTTATCAATACACTGCTAAACACAAATCTAAATCAACCTTCTTTATCAGCACAATATGTACACAACCACATAGAAACATCACTTATGGGAACTATAATATCTAGTTTAATGGCAACTACACCGAAAAAAACTCCTGAATCGGACTTGAAAAATGTTGCTACAACTTGGACTTTATCGTCTATCTATTTAGTTTTAGCTGATTCAATATCTATAAGTAGGAATTTATCACTTATGGATTTTGTTTTAGCAGATTTAAATGCTCACCACTGGCAGTCAGCAAATGGAATATCAGGAGATGCAACAGAACTGCCAGCAGCATTGTCGCCGCCACAGACCCGAATATGCGCAAGAGTTGATTCTTCTACAACGTGTGCGCTACCGCCTTGTTTGTAAACAGTGGAGAGAATTTCACGTTTTACTACCAGTGATGGATTTGGGAATATGAATGCATTGTTGATTTTGGAATTAGTTATATATTCCGGATAAATAATTTTTTTAAGTGGGATGCGTTTTGCTTTTTCTTACGTTCAAGTGCCTGGATAAAGCTTGTAAAGCCTTTTTGTATCACATGTGAAGCAATATTTCAGTTTTTTTTTTGCTCATTGATATATTTTAAAAACATCCTCTTTCACTGATTTCATGGATTAATACACCAATCTAACGAACTCATATGCTTCATAAATCCTTCAAGCTATGAATTTCCAAGCCATTTATGGAAATAAATGCAATGACCGACGGCGACGCTCAGTTTGATTTACTTTGTAACAGAAAAAAAACCTGATGCACAAAGAATGTTTAATTTCATGTGCAAATCAGAGAACAGTTTCTCTGTCACCCTGAAGTGTATTTTAGTAGAAGTAACTTAGACTTGGTACACTCGCTAGAGCGACGCCGCACTGTGGGCTGGATTTCGGGTTTCATAGACATCCGATCAGTAATCTGTAAGTGACGACTTATATGCCTGAATATCTTTCGGAAGACCACATACGTACTTGAAAATTGTATCATTAAAAATTTCAATTAATTCAAACATTGACTTCCTAAAAAATAATTAGGGCCAAAAGTGCGCGATCGGAGATAGGTATGTCTTTTTATTCTGTCAGCTTCATACAAATTTTTGAACAAAAATTTCTCAATGAGGTTTATGAGTCTATACTACTTATAATGATACAATTTTCAAGTATGTATGTGGTCTTCCGAAAGATATTCAGGCATAAAAGTCGTCACTTACAGATTACTGATCGGATGTCTATGAAGCCCGAAATCCAGCCCACAGTGCGGCGGTGACTTTTGTCTGACGCTGTCTGTAGTACATTGATAACAGTTTTTATCAAGTGGTTTTCACTGTCTCCCAATATTGGCCAAACAAGTGAACATCGAGAATCACCAGAATTTCGATTTTCAACCAGAAACACTTTAAGCAAAAAAGTAAAAATCTCTCCGTCCCAAGTCCGGCCCCCAATCTGAAAACAATAGAAGCAAACAGGTAACTGCAGCACTGTAGACGGCGATGCTGGCGTGGGCGTGTGTGCTAGGCCTTCTCGGGCTTTCCGGTAAGCGAGACATTACGTCACTCGTGTGTTTACGATATCATTACTTTATACGTCATTGTTTACGGTGTCTGGTCTTAAGGTAGCTGCTTAGGCTGCATTTCCATGAGCAATGCCCGGTAGATCCGTCACCCATCAGGCTGGGCTTGAGTTATGCCCGGAAAAGCTACATAAGGCTTGGTGCCCAGGCTTATGTATACAAGTCAAATTTTTGCGAAAATGTTGTTGGATTGGCCTCTTTTGGTTTACCGGCACAGTTACAGTTTTTTTTGTGATAAGCATAGTGTGGTCTGTGTCTGGGCGTAATTTATCTATCTTCTATACAAAGTCAGTTTTTGTTTATGCGAAACCTGAATACAGTTTGTTCTAAATAAAGTACTGAATCGATTCATAATTTTTAAGCCATGTTATAATTTTTCATGTTACAGCTTTGAAATTTTGATTTCTTTACATAAAAAATTAACACTTGTTTCGGGTTTCATATAAACTAAGAATATGGCTGTATATAAAATGGTAAACTGGCTGACTGAGTTGACAACGCACAGCCTAAATCACTGATCGGTGGAGTCCATTATGAAAATATTTTTGGAAATTCCAACACTATCGGTCGGTTATTACCTATCCAAAGCTAGTATATATTATATATGTTTGGGGGGGGGGGGCAACATATTATATAATATATACTGCTAATATATTATATAATGCCTATTTTGGGATTAGATAGCCGTTTGTGAGTTGCCCCAAGATATTTATTTATTTATCTTTCATTATTTATTTATTAATAAGGTAAGTTCCATACACATCCTTGTCTTGCACGTCTCTGTTGTAAACGCAGCCTAAGGCAAGAAGCGCCACGAGGCAATACATTACAACAAAACCTGTACTTTCGCTAATTTTGCAAACATTTATCGCTTGTGTTGTGATTGAGTGTTGGTTACGTAACAAACGCTTAGGACTAATGTTTTCTAAACATTTATAACCATAGGGTTGTTCAGTCACATTTACACTAAATTAAATTCACCGGCAATCAAAGGTTTACACAAAAATTAAAAATGATTGTCAAAAGTGGAAAATTTTAATTTGTTAGCTTAATGCATTTACCGAAAAATACTTACATCATAATAGAAAAAACGCACTATAAAGTAAAAAACATAATTTTAAAATCAAAAAATCTGAAGTAGGTGGTAAAGGAAAATAAATTCGGAAGTAGGTGGCAATGCAATAAACAAACAAAGAACGAAAGGAAGCCGCCTTTTTTTAGTTTTATAATTATGACTAACTGTCCCCCGCGGTTTCACCCGTAACTTCCTTATTCCACTCCCATAGGGCTTAGCGTGATATTATAACTATACTTCCTCTTGGGCTATCCAACACAAAAAGAATTATTCAAATCGACCCAGTAGTTCCTGAGATTAGAGCGTTCAAACAAACACTACAGCTTTTTAATATTAGTATAGATGTGTGGTCGGCACTATATGACACTAAAGAATCACTATAGAACAAACTTTTACCTTTTCATTCTTTTCAACTATTGATTTTCCTGTCTTAAATACATCTCAGCTCTTTTCAAACCTCACAATATCGCTGTAAGCCTTTCATAACTGGATTTTATGTTTTCTTTGATTCTGTTATCAAACGTTTTTATTGTTACTGTTAACGTTTCTCATAAAACCTACATGGTAATGGTTTAACTTTTCCATGATTATGAGTATTTCAAGTATTATGTTCTTAAGTTATTTTTATGTGGTAACGTATTGAGATTTTCTTGACAAAGTTAGCAATTTAATTGACTAAGAATTTATTGATATCATAAAGCAACCAGAAACCCAATCCGTACTAATATTATAAATGTGAAAGTCACTCTGTCTGTCTGTCTGTCTCTACTTCACGCCTAAACCACTGAACTGATTTAAAAGAAATTTGGTACAGATATAGTCTGGGACCCGAGAAAGGACATAGGATAGTTTTCATCCCGGAAATGCCCCGGGAACGGGAACTATTATTCCACGCGGACAAAGTCCCAGGCAAAAGCTAGTTTAATAGTAAATTGAAAATGACTTATGCAAGAATAATATTATTATATATCTGTAAATGTTGCTGTGCCCTAGCAGGGTGCATGTTTGGATCTAGAACTCTTATGTAACACCTTTTTAACAACATGTGTGTAATAAATAAATAAATAAATAAATGAACTTGATTTAAGGGCTAAAATTAAGAGAGGTTTTAAACCTTATATCTATTAGTTAATGATGTAAAATGCTCAATTTCAACCTTTCAACTACCGATAGTCTGCTTTCGCGCTGCTATTGTCTTTCTATTGTGTCTCGAATCACATGTGTTCGAAGGTTTAATTAACGTTGGTTATTACTCGGTATTCTGTTATCTTTAGTGGCAGATTTAAGAACAGTTAAAACTTTATCCAACTTCTTATATTGGAATGGGCAACACAACAACAGCAGAAGTAGTAGTGTTTGAGAAAAGAGTTATAGGATTGCCCTCTTCGTAATTTAGCTCTATCATTACCTGTAAGAGCAATTCTTCATACCTTTTTTTATGGATGGGAAATCATCAAATGACTTCTCCCACCCTCGTGTCAGACTTTTACTGACTAAAACCCACTAATGTTCCTTCAGTTGTAACCCCGGCAGGCATTGGCCCTACAGGGCCCCTTCACGTGCTAGCTAGTCTTTGAGGCGCGCGTAGAACAAAACGCTTGTCGACACGGGCCTGGTCCTAGTCTGGTGGTAGTGGTAATATAATGTAACTAAGAGTCAATATATGGTTTTTATAGCTGGAAAAGTACATCCATCCTATGTGCCCCCTATTTCACTGTACGGTACTCCTTTGGCTAGGGTTGAACAATTTAAATATCTGGGGCACATAGTTACAGCTGACCTCAGGGATGATACTGACGTTGAGCGGGAACGGAGGGCATTGTCAGTACGTGCTAACATGATAGCACATAGGTTTGCACGCTGCTCCTCTGGAGTTAAAATTGCGCTATTTAAAGCTTATGAACTACTTTTACTTTAAAATCATACAATGCCCTCCGCGTGCAGTTCAATAACGCATTCAGGTCGGTGTTGGGACTGCCCCGGTACTGCAGTGCCTCGGCCATGTTCGCAGATGCGCGTACTGATTGTTTTTTCACGACAATGCGAAAGCGTTGCACGTCTCTAGAGCGCAGGGTGCGGGCTAGTTCCAACACCGTGCTGGCAATGATTGCGAGCAGAATAGACTGTCCGTACATACGAAGGTGCTGTGACATGCATGTAGCAGCAACAAAAATTAAATAAAAATTAATTAATTGATTACTAACACTTAGGTTTAAGCTTTACTAACAACTATGAGTTTTTGTGAACTTGAAATAAACGATATTCATTCATTCATTCTAGTCGGTCGGCGAGCTACCCATCGCTCGCCCTCCTCGGCCCCCTTCTTCATACCATTAAATATCATCATCACGCGTTAATTTAAAAACACAACTAGTCGAAAACACTCAAGTTCAATGATATTTACTATCTCTCTTAATTTTCTAGCACCAACAAAATGCAGTTCAGAATTCTTCTACTCCCGAATTCCCGGGAACCCAAACGCTGGCAGCCTCTGCTTCGAGAAGAACTGTCTGATCGTGGACAAGGCACGCTGTGACTACTACACAGAAGCAGGTGGCTTGCTGCCCAAGGATGAAGAGGAACCAGGCGGAATCCTGGATGCAGATAAGGGGCTAGAAGTTGATGGGCTGATGCATGATTTGGTTGGCAAAGGTAGGGTATGGAATTTTTATTTCGGTATTAGTTTTTATACCTGGGTATTGGGTGGATTGTAGACGACCAGTTTAAGTAGTTTCTGTAGTCTTGAAAATTAGTACAGTAATCTCGGGATGTCCTGATATGAAAGTCTCCCAGATTGTAAATATTCAGACAAAATCGACACCGAAGCCTCCACAAAAATAAACAATTTTTATAAAAAAGTAAACATAATTAAAGTAATCTATGTTTATGGTTACGTCTATGTTTTGGTGGAAGTGAGAATGTGGGTAATGAAAACGAAGTACCTATTCAAATAAACAAAACCAAAGACTTTATTTACAATATTATTTTATCCATTCTAAGTTTGTTTGCAGAAATCAGCGATTGTCTATTGTTTCTGTAAAGGTATATTGTAATGATGTTTGTTTATATAATACTTTTAGATTAGAAATGACTGATTATGTCATTCAATGGATCCGGCTTGTAAAGTTCCAAATTATAGTAGTAATGTCTTTATTCATAACAATATACATGTCTGCGTTGAAGAGATTTATGAGCTGCTAAAACGCGAGTCTCCAATAGATTTTGTGTAGCAATGTTACCTTATGACGTCACAAGTTAGCAATTAAATAGACTAACTATTTATTGATTTCAAAGATTTAAAGATTCATTTTACAGTCAATTGAAAACGTACCGAATTTTCAGAACTAAAATTAAGGAAGGTTTGTGGAAATTCTGTCTTACATTTATTGAATAACGATACAAAATACCCTATATATTTAAAAAAAAAACTAGACTATTACGAATCGTAGACTTTATTTTTTATTTATGAATTTTATTTATTTTTATTTATTTATCCCATCTTACACCTATCATTACAGGTTTTTTGTGTCCCAATGCGACAGTGTACTTATATAATTATTCCTATGTTTAAACCTATCAGCTAAACTTAATTAAATTTTATAACAAACAACAAACAATGTATAATATAATATTTTTCGTAAAACTAATTTCCCTCCTTACTCAATCGCCCCCATATGTTTTTTGTGATGAACATTACTACTAGATACTAATAAACATTATATATTGCACAATGATGTTATAAGTAAAAAAGTGTACTATAGGTTACCCAAACGAAATTCTATCTTCAAAAACGGCACACTAACGCACACATACATTACACGTCAAAGTAGGATGATATGATTGAAGTAGTGCGAGTGAAAAAGAGAAAAACGTCAAATGTCAATGCGATACTCAGTATCATGTTGGTCAATTGGCAAACTTTTAATGTGCCACTTTTTGACTGCATATAACCTATCTACACTTTTTTACTTATCATCATTGATATTGCAACCGTTTCAGAGTTACCTAACACAATGGAGTGCATCCCTTACGTGTCCCGATATACAAACTGCAATAAGGGTAAGTTTTTTTTTTAATCTTGGGACAACTCACACGCGGCCATCTCATCCCAAGCTTAACCAAGCTTGTGTTATGGTGCCCAGACAACCGATAATACATACATAATTATCTATCTTTCTTTTTGACGGGCCTGTTGGTCTAGTTGTAAGTGACCCTGACTGCTAAGCCGGAGGTCGTGGGTTCGATTCCCACCCAGGACAAACTTTGTGTGTTGAGCACGATTGTTTGTTCTGTGTCTGGGTGTGATTTATCTATAATGTATGTATTTATAAATTAAATAAGTATGTATATCAATTGTCTGATTACCATAGTACAAGCTCTGTTTAGTTTGGGATCAGATGACCGTGTGTGAGTTGTCCCAGGATATTTATTTATTTATTTACTTCGGGCTTCTACTGACAATTACCGAATGAAAAACACAATTACATATCTTGCCCGAACCCGGAATCGAAACCGCGCTTGACACGCGCTTGCTATCACAAGATCTGAACGTCAAAGTTCTACCGTTGCAGTTGCCGCTATGTGTTTTGGTCAATGCCACATTCAATCTCAAAAACTACTAAGCTATTTTTGTAAAAACTCTCAAAATTGCTTACTCCATAAGCGTCCTATGTAATCGTGTTTGTTTCTTTACTTCCCGTGGATGTTATCTTAGTGAACTATTCACATTTTGTACACATTTTGTTTTTAAAACAAGCGTCATATATTCGCGGATGTATACAGTGCTTGAGAACATAGATGCGACAGTTTTCACATACCTCGAATTTGTGAACAAATTGCGGAATAAACAACAAAAATTGGCGTGACAAATACCTCTGACTGATCTCTTAACGTCTTACTAATAATCGCTGCTTAAAGTTATAACAGGTTACGTCAAAAAATGTATGGTTACACAGGCTTTATTCATGATATAACTTTACACAGTGATAATTAGTAAGGGCATTAGTCTAGTGGATAAAATAAAATATTACTATTCCGCGGGATTTAACACGCACGTACATTTAATATACCATGCGAAAGTTTGAAGTATAATAAAGTCTAATGGATGACTTGATTGCTCAGCCGGAGGTCGTGGATTCGACTCCCATGCAGCACAAATCTTTGTATTATAAGCATGATTGTTAGTTCTGTATCTGGGTGTTGTTTATATAATATGTGTGTATACATAAATTAATTAAGTATGTATGTGTAGTATGGGGTCAGATTCAAGTTTTCCTGGATATTTATTATTTAAGTGCACCTCTATCACTGTCTTTTCACTGATCTATCTTTAGAGCTTTCGGCTGTTTATTGACTACCAACAAATAGGCTGTTTTTTTATATAAAAAAAAACCGGCCAAGAGCGTGTCGGGCCACGCTCAATGTAGGGTTCCGTAGTTTCCCGTCTGTCACAATAAGTGTTCCCATTTATAAGTTTTTAAAAAGGCTATTTGTTACGTTGACATACTAAGTACGCAGAAATTATTTTGTACGACCTTTTAGTCTTTTTTGTACAAAAACTGTTCTTTCTATCAAGTTCAAAATAATTTTCCTAGAAAGTCCTTATAAAGTTCTACTTTCCAGATTTTTCCCATATTTTTTAAAGCTACGGGTCAAAAGTTAGAGGGGGGGGGACGCTTTGATTTTTCCTTTTGGAGCGATTATTTCCGAAATTATTGACATTATCAAAAAATGATCTTAGTTAACCCCTATTCATTTTTAAATACCTATCCAACAATATATCACACGTTGGGGTTGAAATTCAAAAATAAATCACTTCCCACTTTACATATAGGGCTACCTTAATAAATCATTTTTTTCCAATTTTTATTTTACCACTTTGTCGGCGGGATTAATATACATATTGGTACCAAATTTCAGCTTTTTAGTGCTAACGGTCACAGAGATTAAGCGAGGACGGACGGACAGACAGACAGACATGGCGAAACTATAAGGGTTCCTAGTTGACTACGGAACCCTAAAAAAATTATAAAGTAGATCTACCCTATCTCAATCTATTCTTAATAAACCTGGACATTCATTTTTTTTATTAACTGTAACAATGTGTAAACTTGACATTCTTTCTCCTATTAAATAGGATTATTTAATAAGAGAGAGAATGGAATTTATTTTATTATTATTATTTTTTATCTCATATTTATTTTAATTCATTGACTTTTAAATGATTAATTATGTTGTTTAAATTCTGCTTTTTATAATCCTAAGTATGGTGACACATATTCCTAAATTGTTACACCTGTATAAAGAATTAGGCTGTTTGTTAAATTTCTACAATTCTGCATATCCGATTCCGATTCTCGTTCCAGACAACGTGTGCCTCGGCTGCGAGAGCTGTGCCTGCAGCCCAGCTGGCCAGTGGAACTGCACCACGCTGCAGCCCTGCCACAGCCACGAGCCTCCACTCAAAATAGACCACCGGGTCCTTATGATGGTTATAGAGGCTTTGACAGACAGTGAGTTTATTTTGTGTTAATGAATGGTACAAAAGCTGTTGTAACCTAACCTAACTCCCGATTATAATTTCGACAGATCATTCTGCGACAAAACTTTACTTTGACCACATTTAATTTGTATGTAATCTAAAGATTTTACAGTAGCATCGTGTCTTAGGCTCGTATTAATAAACGTTACTAAAATCAAAACTCGTACTTGATGCCCAGCTTAAGATCTTATTCGTATTAATAAACGAGATCGGTTATGAGCTCAAGTTCCGGATTTTGTGTACGTCATTAGCTGAGTGTAGACTGATTAATAAAAGAAACTCGACACTTATGTGATGTATTCGTTCACATGAAGTATAGCTGATCTTCGGAATGTTTATAATAGTTACCGTGACCCTGGAACATAAAGGGCAACCGAAGGAACATGAGTGGGTTTTAGTCAGTAAAAGTCTGACACGCCCTCCCGTCGCACCCAGGACGGGAGCAGTCATTTGATGAGTTCCCACTCGCTAGCGACGGTGAAGATCAACGAGACGACAAGAAGTCAAGAACTTCTTGTCATCGCAATAATCCGGTATCAAAGATATCGCACTTGAGATCGTATTTGAGTAACGTCTAATACGGGCCTTAGATAACTTGTAATGTAGTTAAGTGTCGGAGTACGGTAGTGTCACGCTTAAATTATTTCAAACTGAAATATTATCTAAACGAATACGTATCAGAGTTTCATGTTGTCGAAGTAAAATCTTGTCGTAGAACAATTTGTCAAAATTCAGTTTTGGAGTTATTGCCTTATTAAAAAAATAACTAACATACTTCAATTAAGTCAATTTAGATAACTAAAACCTTACAATTACAGCTGCCCCAAAGAAGACAAAGCGATCAGTAAATGTTCATTCAGAAGAGATGAGAAAAACCGACGTTACTGACAATACAAGCAGTGTATCTATGGAAAAGCTATCCCAATTGTTATATGGAGTTAATCCCGTAACCATGGAGGATGCCATCCTAACGGAAATTACAACTGATTGCACAAACATCGTAACAAAGAATGAAACTGTTACTAAAACCGAGATTTTAACTACAGAAGCAGGTAATGATCATATTTATGTTTTTGATCCATAAATGTTATAAATGCGAAAGTAACTCTGTCTGTCTCTTCGTCCCGCCTAAACCACTGAACCGATTTGAATGAAATTTGGTACAGATATAGTCTGGAACCCGAGAGGAGGTAGTTTTCATCTCGGAAACCCCCCGGGAACGGAACCTATTATTCCATGCGGACGAAGTCGCGGGCAAAATCTTGTAGCATAAAGCCTGTCTGTTGGTCTATTTTATTCAACTATATTAACGGGGACAGCGTACGGGGACAACAGGAACTATTTTCAAATATTTAATTGAAGTACCGCTGTCCCCGTAGGACGGGGACACGGCGTACGGGGACAACGGGAACAAACCGTCAGTCTTGTCAATCTATTAACAGTAATACGGTACAGATAAGCAAAGCTTCTAATTCCATCTTAACACAGTCACGATGAGATATTGTGTATTAAGTATTCGGACTAGATCAGACTAGAGATTCATTAAGCAGATTCCAAATCGAATCCTCACTCACTAATTTACTTCAATAAACAGATACAAATGACTCATCTTTTTTAGACGACTTTCAGGGGAAAGCTTGATAAGTTTGTATCTAAAAAAAACAGGTCAAAATAACAGATTTACTTCAATAATTAATAATTCGGTTCCAACTTATATTTTATTAATAGTGTGTTTTTTTTTTGTTAATTTTACTCATCAGACTTTACTTGTTTTTGTCACTAACCAATTTAAAAACTACACATAAATTAACTTATCCTTTTAGATCGTGTTCCAACAATATCAGAGGCCACAACAGTAAAAGTCGTCAAGGATCCAACCACCAGCTCCGATGCTGACTACATAGCTTTTGCAGATGTACTCCGTGACATAGCTGTGGACATCAATTCTATACCAGATAACAATACCAGAAGAAAGCTATTGGACAATAAGAACAATGATCCAGCTTTTAGTGTAGAATATATGATCATGAATGAAGAAAACGCTACAAGTGGTCCCAATAACTTTGCAATGAATTTGACGCTAAATTCTAATGATCCTGAGTCTACTGTCGCTGGTGTAACCAAAGTAGTGATTGATTTGCTAGAAACAGCTAGAAGACTTGGTGCTAATGCAAATGCTACAGAAGGTATTTATTTACATAAATAATAAATAAAACAGATCAATCTCTTTGCAATATTTTTTACAGAGTATAATTATATAACTTTTTTTAATATATACCAAAATTGTAAAATACGTAAATGACTTTTTGAATAAGAACTTATTTACCAAGAAGTAGTAATATGAACACATAAATAGTAACATATTTTTAATCATTAAAATCTATGATTATAAAATCTTATTGTTTTTCAGGTTTTACTCATTTTAACAAAGATGACTATCCCGATGTCTTCGAAGACACAAATGATATATTAAATTTCAATTCTCTTAATGTCATGAAAAGAGAAGTACCAGAACAGGAGAACATCACAGAGGACAATGTAGGGCCAACTGTTGCAGTTGTTGACCCTGCATATATTACAACTGCAAGAGAAGAAACCATAGATTTAAACGAAACAGTCCTTACACCAATAAATATAATAATTGCTAACAAGATGGATGAATACGATAATTTGCAAAAAGTCAAAGAAAACCTTTTAAAATTTGTCAAAAAAGATCAAGAACTGCATGACAATATGAAGAGTGAAAACAATACCACAGTAACAGATTTATCTATGTACAACATAACTGGTTTAAATATAAATCTAAGGAGGGCTAACCCAGACATATATAAAAAATACATGTTAAAACTAAAACACGATATTTTCGAAGTCATAAGAGACATAGTAGCTATACAAAAGTCCAAAAACTTAGACTTACCTAAAGATTTAAAAATCCTCTTAAATGCAATGAAATGGTACGTTTACAAAAATCAACTTAATAAGCCGTCAAAAAGTTCACATTTTAGACGAAACATGGAAACTAGACGTTGTGATGGATTATCATTCAAAGATTGTTTACTTCAAATCATCGAAGTTATTGATAAAGAAATGCCAAAGTCTAATGCTCTATTTCCGTTATCAGCTAACTCTAAGAAAATCATACAACATGTTATTAAAACTTACTACATAGGTCAGTTAGCCATGCCAGGGATGAGAGTACACGATCCACATTATAATGTGACACATTACTTAAATACTATTGGTAGTAGATGGACCGACGTAACAGCTAATTTAATAGGCAGTATTCCTTTTGGAAGCCTTCATAGAATGAAACTATTGCATTGTATTTTAACTATGGACATTAATAAAATGAGCGATGCTCTCAGCTTAATAGAATTCGCAAGGAACAGACAAATGCTTTCATCGTTAGACAATGTTGATGATGACCTATTAGATAAAATAGACACTAGATTATTTGCAGTTCATAATAAAATTCAACTGTTAAACCAATATTACGAGCAAATACCAGTGCAACTAGTGAATGAACAACCTCAAGAAGTTATGGAAATTACGACTGAAGATATACAATCTACTACTATTGAAAATTCAGCACACAAACACAAAAAGAAAAGCAGGTCATTTATAAAACACATTCGCAGTTTGTTAAAAGCTTCTAAAAAAGATATAGCAAAAATTCTTCATAAAGATGTTCCAAAATCAGAAATAGTAAAAGAACTTGCTAAAAAAAGGCTGAATGAAATGACAGACAAAAGATACAGTGAATATGAAGAGACGATGAGAAGATGGCAACAAAATTTGGAACTTATTCCGAGAGTTAAAAGGTCCAATTTAGATAACTTCCTTACCCGTACAAAGAATATTATACCTAAATATTTAAGACATAAGGTTAATCCAAGAATAAAACTGAATCGGAAGAAAGCTACAGCTGATGTAAAGAAGAAGAAAAATGAAACTTCACGACTTGGTAAGTTAAAGTTCTGAATGATGGGGAATCTTTGAGAGGAAATGCGGGCGAGTAGAATTCTACTAAGTAGTGTTAGGAAAAAGTCAAAATTTCGACATTTGACTTCTCTATTATTGAAAAGATCCCCGTATGTTTCACCGTATGAAAGAAGTCAATAATTATGTTGATGATAGTAGACAATTTCGAGAATTTTTTTCGGCGTCTAACTCTAAATTGTGAAAAAAATATCAGCTGTTTCTAACAGAAGTCCAATGCCCTCCCGACCATAATGTATGAAACAGCTGATATTTTCTTTGAGATTTTAGAGTTGGATCCATAATAAAAGTTGTTTGTTTTCATTGGTAGAATCATCTCCTAGCGGGTTATGCAGGACCAAAAATACACCTAGCATATGTACTATTTACCTTGTTACATTGAATGTGTCATATGTGCCTACTTTTGAAGTACTATTTTCTTTTTCAGAACGTAAAGCTAAAAATAAAACAACAACTCGATCAAGGAAAAATCTGCGTGCTCCAAAACACACTCCG
This sequence comes from Athetis lepigone, assembly GCA_033675125.1. Lineage (NCBI taxonomy): Eukaryota > Metazoa > Arthropoda > Insecta > Lepidoptera > Noctuidae > Athetis > Athetis lepigone. The sequence goes on along the minus strand of CM066221.1, from coordinate 18,891,391 downwards.
ACTGTCAAAGCCTCAACCTCAACAGTTAACATAATAACATATTAATTAAAAAAATAAAACAACAAAGAAGAGTGCACAATGTGAATCTCTTCTGTGATACAATGAAGTACATAATAATAAAGTTAACAGACTAAACAGAGTCTTATTATACAATTGCCCATTAAAAGCCATTGCTTATAAACTCCTATTGGTTATTCAAAAATCTTTTTCATTTTTGATATTTCAGAGTATCAAGCTTAGTAATTAAAAAATAAGTTTTATTTAAAGGGATAAGATTTAAGGCTTTGATAAAAAATGCTATTTAATTATAATCTTGTTTATTTTTTTAAGTATATAGTATAAAATCTAAAAACAAACACTCTTTGCTTCATAAATACTAATAACATGTAACAATGTAGATAAAAAGACAGCTAAGAAAAAATTACTACTTACCAACGTATGTTCTCTACATACGTTTTTAACTGCAAAATTCTTCTGCTACAAAAGTTGCTTTTTAATTTTAGACAGGCGTTTATTAAATTCTTATAACTAAATTGGTGATTATACCATGGATTCAAAAAGACAAAGTCCTTTTCTGAAGTCCTAATTCTTCCTTCTGTTACTACACGAAATGATTTCACGTTAATTAAGAAGTTATGGTATATTCTTTCTTGAGCCCACCACTAGATTACACTGCATCCAATAAATCCAACACAATTTAATACAAAACATTTATTAAAAATTACAAAAGTAACCAAAAAAGCATATTATTCTACAATCACATGTTTTTAATATTGAGCAGTTGTTTGATCAGCTGGTCTTGTGCCGCCCACGTCATATGGTTCGCTTTTGTTGTGACCGGGTCCTCGAGCAACACTGCTGGTTTCTTCTGGAGCCCTGCCATTCGACGTATTGGCTTTTCTATTATAACTTTTGGAGTGGACGTCACTGGAAAATGATTAAGAGCCATATTAATTCTAGTCGACTGTTCGATGACTTATGGGCCGGACTTTTCTTGGGCTTAATATTGTCTAGCTATCTCAACATGGCAATTTTGTCAGACTTTATGCACCTTTTCTATTGAAGTCCTTTGAACTCATTTTATTTATAAAACCATGCTATTTAATATTATAATGCGAAAATGACTCTGTCTGTATGTCTGTCAGCCTAACAGTTTACTTTGTCTACCTGTTTCACGGTAAAACCACTTTGAACGTATGGTGATATTTGGTATGGCGGTAGCTCGAACTAAAACAAAAGACGTAATGCTACTTTTCAATTCATAATTTCATCTACAATCGCAATAACTGATATATTACCAATTAGACAAACTCTAGTTACGATCTTGAATTACAATTACAATCTTTAATTGATTTTTAACTTCAACAATAAAGCATAAGATTCAAGATTGTTTGAGGGATTCTCCCATTATACCTATTACATCCACAAAAAAAACTGTCATATAACTTACCATCGTATTTATCGCTAGCGGGATCATTTTGTTTTTGCGATACAAGCCACCTAAACAATTCATTCGCAAGTTTAAAATTGCCAGTATCCAAATAGTATAGAACCCTTTGAGCAATACCGTAATTCAAATCTTGTTTGGTGTCAACACCACTAGCATCTTTTTGCTTTATGAACGTTTGCATACGATTTCTGATCAACTGGCTGACGATTTGAGTCCTACTTATTTTCATCTTATCACTGTCTTCATTTAATTGACTGGTTCTAAGAATCGGCTTGTTCTTTATTTTATTATTCAGCATTTTCTCATTTTCATTTATTTCACTGACGAATGCTCTTCTTTGATCTTGTTTAACTTTTTCGTTTACTTTCTCATTCACTTTAAGACTTGACATTCTGTTTTCGATAAATTCGTCGAGTTCAGCTAGTTTCTCTGTGGCACCTGGCATTTTAGTAAAACTTTGCAAGGATACTGCAATATCACCTATTACATTTATTGTTGCTTGAATATCCTGCTGCAGTGTTTTCAGAAGAATTAGTTTCCTCGCGGCTGGAACTTCGACTTGCAAAGCATGCTGTTTGTATGTTGCACTACTTTTTTCAATTCGATCCATTGATTCCTTTATTTTATCATATGATTTTGGTTCTTTTTTGCTTAACGACCTACGAGTTTGTGGGCGTGATTGATCGTTTAAGTTATTAATTAACCTTTCCCATACGACAGCAGATTTGGGTCTCTCTGTTACTAAGTCACCGAAACTTCTTCGTGACTGTAACACTTTCAGTTCCTTTTTCATTCCTTGAAATACTTTTGTGACTTTTTCCAAGGGGTCAATACTTTCTTCCTTTTTACCAATTTTGGTATGATCAGATTTTATAAGATTAAAAATACAAGGTAACACATCATCCATTTTAATGTTATGTTTTACCGTTACTCCTGTAGCACTCTGTAATTCCATTAAATCTTCCATGATTGTTTTTAAATGTGCTTTGAGTTTCTCCTTTGCAGAAAGAAATTTGTGAGAATCAATACCTTTATTACTAGACGGTATGTGCTTTTCTATTAATCTTACAGACGTGGTTGGAACAATTTGTGTCGTGGTTTCTTTCGGAGACACTTGTTTATTTTCAGGATTTAGTAATTTTATCAAAGCTCCGATCGAATTTAATTTGTAAAGTTTAGATAGGCTTTGTAAAATGTTCCCTTCGACACTCGGTATGGCTTCAACATCTGTGTATTTTTTGTTAAGTAAGCAATCTGGATTATCATCGACATGAGTTAAGTAATCCAGAATTATTTTGTCTTTAGCTGACACATTCATATTTGTTAAATCAATGTTATATATTTTCTTAAACTTTTTCTTTAAGTTATCATTATTTTTAAGAAAGTTTTGGCTTTTGATTACATCAGCTATTTTCTTGTTATTCTTTCCTGGTAAAATTAGCTTTGTGATTTTTGCTAAGAGACTTCCAAACATATTTAATGAGCTTTCCTCATCTTTGGTTAATTCACTGCCGATTCCGTGCTTTTTATCTCTTAAATTAGAGTGACTAAAATCTAATTTGGGTCCATGTTTCAATTCATTGAGCTTGCCTTGTATACTTTCAAACTTTTTTAATAAATCTAGCACATTATTAAGTTTTCTAATTGCTTTCAAAGAAGCCATATTTTCATTTACTTCTTCTTTATGTTTAACATCCATCTCTTCTTTTTCTGATTCAATGTTTGGGTCTTTTAAGTTACTTGTTTTTCTACAAGGAACTTTAGTTGTACTTTCATCATTGTTAGTATTACTCGCATTGAGTATAAACTTCTCAGATCCCTTTATATTGTCGCATATAGAAATATTTTTAGCATCTTTATCCTTATCTACTGCTTTTGACAATTGTTCTAAAGCATTTTTAAGAAACGTCACTTGCCTTATATTTAGTGGCTCTTTGAAAAGCTCTAGTAAATCAGAAATCTTATTGCGTTTTAATGCATCTATTTCTGTTGAAGATGCATCCTCACCTTTTTCCATGTTCCATAATTTGTTTAGTAGATTTCCCGCAATAAAGGCCATTGCATTCAGAGTATCATTTTCTGAAGTAAACGTGATGTTCGACACAGGAACAGCTGTATTGTCACCAATTACTTCCTTCCCTGTTTTTAATTCATTGACGACGATCTTTGAAAGATCGCTGTTTCTAGTATCTTGTGTGAAATTACCAAATACAGTCTTTAAGCTTTCATGACTTGCATCAAATTGGTTATCTTGTTCTGTTGCTTCTATTTTATTATCAGTTATTTGGTTGTATGCCTTCGGCTGATTGTATTCTATCTGGAGTGATTTGCTGCTGTTATCAGAAGAATACAAACGTCTTGCGTTACCTAACGGCAGTTTTACGTCCATTTTCTTAGCAACTATTGTTCCTGTTAGGTTAGAGTTCTTTAAATTATCTACAAATATAAAAAAATAGTTAATACATGTGAGATTTAACTGTTAGGAAGCTTAATTCCTGAATGCTAAAAGAAGCATGCAGACTGAGTCATGGGCATAATTTAGTACTTAATATATAGGATAATAAAAGCCATATTCAGAAATTATTAAAAAAAATATTAAATGTAAAGGGAAATGGAGGTTGGTTATGATAACTCATTGTTTAATTTATAAAATATACTATGATATTTTTTAATCGCAGATTCATCGAACTTAATGTATCAATATTTTAAACACGTACCTTCGTTTAATTCATCAATTGTATCATAGAATTTTGATGTATCATTGTGACCAGAATGAATAGTGTTATGACTTTGCTTGTCTATCGATCTTTTGCTATGTTTATTATCATTAGTCGTAGATCTAACAGGTCTTGATAAGGATGCTAGAAAGTCTTCCAAATTCAGTTCACGGAACGGACCTGTAAGTTTTAGCTAAAGGTAGTTAATTTGTATTTAGTAAAACAATCTTACTTACCTGGATGGATGTAATAAGGTTTGTATAAATAATAAAACAAAATATGTATTGTGCAACAGTGCTGTATTAAAAAACGTGCAGATCAGTGCTCTTGTCGTGGTACTAGTACCAAGTAACCTGAAAACAGAATTCGAATTAACACTTGAAGCACACAAAACTTATAGAATTAATGGTGTATCCATATTTGTCATAAAAATAGATATTTACATCTATCAGTATTCTGATAGGTTTTTAACACGTAACTTAATATCGACAAAGCATTAGATAAGGACAAGTGGCCAAATATCAACGAAGAGTCCTTTAAAAACTATCCTGTCCTGATATTACAATATCCTTAGGATAGGATTGGCAATTAATAAGACTTGGTGCAAATAAAGAAGCAAGCATAACAAACGTCAAGCATAAAGGTGCAATGCTGTGTTACAATGAAACCGGCATAATCAGGCTTATTGTACGACATTTGAGCCCAAAGGTTTGTTAGTTTATAATTGTTGTGGTATAAACAATCATGCCTTGGCTGTTCAGGCTCAGATGTCTAGGATGAGATGAGCTTAGAGCCATAACAATCATGGTGTTACTGTTTTGGCTCAATTGTCTTATAATAAGCCTTATCCTGATTAGCTAAGCAAGCAGCATTTTTTAAGACGCCTTGAAAATTACTAAAGCTTATATATGAAGAAATTAATAAGCAAGCCATACCTAGAAGATCCTCTTGTGGCTTCTGAACCGGCGCGGGCACGTGGGGGTTGCTTGACACTTTAACACGTGCGGAGGGTGGCGGCTCTCTCATTTCTAATGAGCAAATATTATTTGTCATACCAATTTTAAATTGTGATGCCATTTTATTCTAGTATGTATCTGTTTGTTGCCATCCATTGCTCTTACAACAATTCATAATTGTGTATCACTTAATCATATTAATAGGTTTTAAAGATCATTTAGTTTCTAAAATTGTGTTTGTATACAACCTAGCTGTACCACGTAGTTTCATTTGCGTTATTTTAGGTCTTTGAGCATTGTTCTGCTCCCTTGAGAGCGGGAGAAAAGTATTTTTGACTGCGTAAAGAGTTTTAACTACATAAACATAATACTTACTACTTTCCAACATGTAGAGGGCATTGTCAAAGATAGCAGTGTATGCGGCAGCGTCAGCTTCCTCCTCAGTTGGTTCCTTATTGTCATCGGGACATTTCTTGATTGACTCGCAGTCCCATTGGCCTTCACCATTGCACTTGCACTTCTTACAACCCGAACACAAGTTATCTACAATAATGTTAACGCCATTTTCAATAACCTATCTATCGGCGGATATTAATCTATTGGAAGAAGATGAAGAAGATCTACCTATCGGTAGATAAGTTATTAATCATTAATACTTAGGCTGCTTACAATAATGTCAAACGTCACCTCTAGCAGGAAAATCCACCGGTATATAGGCCACTGATAAAGGCCAAATCATGAACTGAGATATAGTTATACATAGATAAAACGAAAGAATAGATGAATGGATTGTGTAAAAAATAGGCAAGACAAAAGGGATTCAGTGATAACAAGACGGTTGACACAACGAAATGGATACTGATTCCAAGAGAATGGGGCAAAAGCAAGAAGATGATAGTGATAATGATGATTACGAATATGTAATATTATTAAAGACAGTGTAGTTGAAAGCACAAAGATTTGAATTCGCTCGGCATCAATAACTATTTAAAGTAATTTCTTACCATCACTGCAGTCGGAGTATTCTGAGATAAATGGCACACATTGCCGATTAGATCTGTCATCATTTACTGAAAATATAATTTTGTTTTATTTAATGTTACCTTATTGCATCTTTCTCATCATCATATATCTTTGTCTTCCATTTGAATTGCACAAGTTGATGACTTCTTCCCTCTTATTTCTTTATTTAATTAAATCTTTGTAGCATTGGAGTTTACATACACTTTAGGTCGGCACATTCGTATCAACATTCTGATTACAATTTCTTCATGTGAACCAAATATACCGACCCACTTAGTTGTATGGCAAGCTTAATAAATTTATCTATAGTAATAGTATTATTATAATAATCCTTTTGTTTATTGTTACATCTCATATCTACAGCTTCTAATTACACTCCATCGCCATCGCCATCCAATGATGTGAGATATAACAATCTGCAAAGTCACAGCTTCTACTAGTCTATCCGTTGGGTTTGCAATTGTATTTTGCTTTCAAGCTTAGACTTGGAATTACGTAGGAGTCGAACCTACATCTAAAAATGCAGCTAGTGAATCGTTAACTAATGAGTCTTTAAAACTTCTATTTATAGCACTCATTTTATTAAATCAAACATCTCATGTTCGAAAATATGGATTGGTTTGGCCATATCCAGAAGTGTTTCTATTTCAGTTATTTGTTTTTGCAGAATGTAATAACCATTAACTTTATAATTCTTTTGATGCTACTATTACTTATTTTATTTTATTAAAATAAATATCTAAAAAAAAACAAACAAAACGGTGCTCTAGGTGCAGGTGGTGATAAAACTTATTAAAACGTGCAAACAATGTGTGAATTATTTTTTGAAAATGTGATTTTAAATAAGTAAAAGTAAACTGAAAATGTGCAGTGTGGAAACTTAATTTTATATTGTGCAAAAACATGAGTGAAGTGAATTATTAAAAACCTAAAACTTTTTTATAAATATTTAATAAATTACACAAAATCGTACAAAAGTAAAAATGTGCACAATCACTCAATATGGACACTGTCACTAATTACAACACAGACACTAATTCAATGTTCTTCTTTATCTGATTTAATTTCTTTCTTCGTTTCAAAACCATCATCATCATCTTGAAGGACGTACAATCGTTGTAGTTCTATATAATCTTGTACAACTGGTGAATCTTTTCTAGTAATCACTTTTTAACATATTTCATTTAAAGAATTCTTAATATCCTTATGCTATGAAATATAATGTTTCTTATAACTCAGTTTTTCATTATTCTGGTCCATGTCCATTTTGGCCTTATTGGTTTTAAATGCGTTAATTTCCCATACATCCATTTAATCGCCAAAAACGTCACCATTCTCAAGTTTCTCATATTTGTCTAATCGTTGTTGACCACAAAGTCCTCGTAGTCTCCCTTCATGGAGAGTGGCGTGGGTCCCAACAGGTTCTCCTTGGGGACCCTCCTCAACATAGTCCTCAGTTTACTCCGCACCTGTTTGTGGATCTGCCTCCGGTGACCATCGGGATGTTTGCAGCACAATGTGTCGCCTCCTGCAAGCACCAATCTTTATCTCATTATTTGGAATTAAACAGACAAGTCATTTGTAGATATCCTGCCAAATTGCAGGATTAGGTTAAAATAAGAATTTAATTTAACAAAAATGGCTTGCAAAAGGCGACTGTTAGATATATTTTTAATAGTTTTGCCAAAGTGCATAAGTTCTGTATCAAACTGTTCCACATCGATAGACTTCCTTTTATTAATATTGATACAATGTTGTAGTTCAGCATATTTCTTTCATGATACGCGTCAAATTTTGTTTTTTTGCAGTCACAGATCCGAGACTGTTGTTGAACAGGTTTGTTGTTTCGTAAAAAATATATATAAAACTATGTAAGATATATTTTTACAATATCAACACATAAACAGAAGACATCGAATACCGAACACAACTCACATCACTTATAACAACACTCATTGAACTACTAACAACCAAAGAACAGAACCTGAAAACGATAAAGAACCAACACCCAGAGAATACGAAGAAGCAATAGTAATGCTGATTCCTACCAGCGTCTAACATATCATAGATGCCATCATCCATGGTCCTCCTTAACTGATAAGACAGCTGACGAAAGTACATCGGCCTGTTATCATAGGTGTAAGACATGAATGTTCTATTAATATTTTCATCTGATCTGATGTATCTGTAGTACTCGCAGACTGAGGTGTCTCGGTTGATGCAGGCGATCTTGTCACCATCGGTGTGACAGATGCAGAAGTAACAAGCCATGCTGTTGTCGTAGTCCAAGAGCGATTCGATGTCGGTGTCGATGTCCACGTCAGTGTCATTGGCAGTCATGCTGTTGGTGTAGAAGGAGTGACCGCGGAAGCACTTGGCCTTGGTGTTGTAGGGAATCTCGTCGTTGTGCCAAATGTAATCTGTGGTGAAGGTATGTGTTACTGTTATCCTTTGCGTGATATTATGGATCATGATTGCGCTATTTTTTTATATTTCATATTTATGACCGTTTTTTAGTTTAAATAGCGGAAAATTAAACATTGAGAATTGACATTTTGTGGCAAGGTTCTCAGCCTTCTTGCCACGATTCTAGTCGGCAGAAGCTTCTTTGGACGTGTATGTGTCTTATTGTCTCTTGCATTTAATATTTTGAGGAAATATTATATTATTTACTTACATACCTATTTAATTTAGATTTCAATAATGGGCAGTCTTATATATGTAATATAATGTTAACCTTATTCTGCCTATATATATAATAGAGCACCTAGGAAATGATATTAAGCTATTAATTGATTTTGAATGCCATGGCTCCATAATAGTATATCAGTTAAAATTAGGTTAAACAAATCTGTATTAAGTAACTGTAAATGAATCTCAAAGTACCAACGATACAAGAACTAAATGTACGTTTACTTTCCTTGTACACTAACTCAAAACAAATTTCACGGTAAGCGTTTTACAACTGATGTCAATCCAATCGAATCATTTCTAATTTTATCACCACCTGCACCGTCACAACAAACCTCGTCTTATCCTATACGACAGATCCCTCGTATGGTCGAAAGGAATGCCGCTTTTGAATTCATTATTAATATTTTCCAAATAAAGACATTCATTGACACTTTCTGCCGGTCTATTACTGCAGTACTGATGTATTCCGTTAGCAGCACAAACGCATATTTGACAGGATTCATCTTTCGTCGATACAGTCATGTGTTTCTTTCTTGTAGGGTTGTTTCTCAGAAGTTCTTCAGAACCAGAGTCTTGTTCGACATCAAAGCTCTGTCGGCTACGGACCTTGATGGTGGTGCGACCAGGAACGCATTTGGATCGTTTTCCATCAATTTTTTTGGCTTTTGATAACGGGTGGTTGAAAAAGAAGTCTAAAAGTTGCTGCTAAGTTAGAATTATTTACGTTAGTTAGAATGTTAGAGTTTTATTTTAAACTAGCTTACATCCGCGTGAATGTCGAAAGTTCCACCTTCTATTTTATCCCTTTAGGGGTCAATTTTCCAAAAATACTTTTTACGTAGCTACCTACCTTTTACAGAGGTTACACCCTCCAAGTTTCATGCTTTTAGGAACAGCGGTTTTGGCTGTGCGTTGATATTAACAACAGTCAGTCAGTCAGTTTCCAATTTTATATACATACTAGCTGTCCCCCGCGGTTTCACCCGCCTTATTACCAGATTTTTGGTGACTAAAAAAGAATATAAAAAGTATTCTTTGTCCATCCCCTGGTTCTAAGCTACCTCCCCACCAATTTTTAGCCAAATCGGTTCTGCCGTTCTTGAGTTATAAAATGTTTTTTATTCACAAATGAATTTCGCCTCTACAAATAGCCCTATCTTGAGGGTAACAGTTTGATCTATAATTTTAATTCATTCTTTCAAAGTAAAACCTAATTTTATTCATGAATACAATAAGCTGTCATGATTTACATCATTAAAGAAGCCACAATTTATTTTTAATCCATCATCTTGGTCACACTAAATTGCTACAAGAAGTTCTCATGATTATCATCATCACTACCACTCTAGCTATTCAGATTGGTAGTGGTGGCGGTACCGCCACCGTTTTCGTATTATTTCGTGTCAGTATTCTCAGTAAAATCGCATTCTGTTAGACTGTAACTATATCAAAAATTGTTGCCCAATTTCTCATGGAATGGCGCAGCAATAGTAATTGCTTATTGGGCATTTTCTTGTGGGTTGTTTTATAACTAACAATAGTCTATAAAAATACTGTTAGTAATTGTATATTACAGTCATATTTGATCCCACCCAGGACAAACTTTACGTGACGAGCATAATTGTTTGTTCTGTGTCTGGGTGTAATTTATCTATATGTATTTATAAATTATCAGTTGTCTGGTTACCGTAACAGTGGCTGCCTAGCGTGGAATCAGAGAGACGTGTGTGAGTTGTCCCAAGATATTGTATTAAAATAGTTATTATATTTTTATATCAACTACGGTTACTTACCAGCAGTGACCAGATTGGCCATCAGGGTGATGACGGTAAGCACTATTATAATCAGCTTAACTTCCATGGTGCACAAACTAAAGAAACTACGATCTATGGGGTTTTATACGACGTTACACTTCAATGAAGCCTTTGATTCTTTGTTTAACTGTACAGGGACGGACTCGGAGGACAAGCGATATCTTAGATTCATTTTTAATAAAGAAAAAAGTAAAATTACAGACTACAGTTTTCAGGTGAGTCAATAATTACCTATATTATTTTTTTATTTCACGTTAATCAGGTAAATGACAAGCTCAGGACACTAAAAATCTTACTCTAATCTTATCTTGAGGATACTAAAAATCTTTAATAAGGATCTTTTACCGGATTATAATCTTTTTTTTGTTTTTGGTGATTGGGAAATCATCCAATGACTGCTCCCGTCCTGGGTGCGGCGGGAGGGCGTGTCAGACTCTTACTGACTAAAACCCACTCATGTTCCTTCGATTGCCCTTTATGTTCCAGGGTCACGGTAACCACTATAAACATTCCGCAACCCCGGCAGGCACCGGATTATAAACTTACGGGCAGATTTTCAAAAGGACACATTCTCAAACGGACGGGTTTTCGAAGAGATAGAGAACATGAAAGCAGTTTTTGAATAAAAAAAGAATGAAAATACTGAAAAAAATGTTAATGTCGCGATGGCCCAGTGACTAAGGCGCCTCTCATACAACAGGTTGTGTGTTCAAATCCGGGCAAGTACCAATGTGACTTTTTCAATTCAGATGTACAGTTGTACAGATATACTTTCTAAAGTTTATCTTAGACATTACTGATTTCGGTGAAGGCAAACATCGTGAAGAAATCTGAACTTGTGGTGTATAATATTCGGATATAAGTCCGAAATCGCCATTGTGATCCGAGGTGACAGTAACGCTCGTGCCGTCTCTGTTTGAGAAGACGCCTTTACCCTGCAGTGCGACAGTAACTATTGCTATTATAATTATAATAAAACACAGACAGCGTTTATCAACTCTGTAGATTGCGTGTAGAACTGCCGGAGTCAACTAGTAAATATACTTACATCTATAAAAACATAAATTTGACGGGCCTGTTGGTGTAGTGGTTAGTGGCCGTGACTGCTAAGCCGGAGGTCGTGGGTTCGATTCCCACCCAGAACAAACTTTATGTGATGAGCGTGGTTGTTTGTTCTGTGTCTGGGTGTAATTTATATATAATATGTATGTATTTATTAATTATATAAGTATGTATATCAGTGGTCTGGTTACCATAACACAAGCTCAAAGCAGAGTTTAAATTGGGATCAGATGACCGTGTGTGAGTTGTCCCAGTATATTTATTTATTTATTTATAAAAGACAACCAATTAATCGAAGTCCGTCCCTGTACCGCTTGAATGGCACACAAAACAACACCGCCAACGGGCGGCGCGTCACAATCAACTCTTATCAGTACACCTGCGGCGCTCGCGCTACCATCTGGTTGTGCCTGACACCACTGTCTAGTTAACAAGGGTCTGAGTTTGCAAACCTGTAGGTTAGAGGTTGTTATATCATCTCCCCAGCCCTTTGGGGTCGGCTTCCAGCCTAACCGGATTCAGCTGGATACCAGTGTTTTACGTGAAGCGACTGCCTATCAGACCTCCACAACGCAGTAACTAGGCAACACGATACCTTTGGTTATACTGGTCAGACTTTCTGGCTTCACCTGACAAAGTTCTACAAATGACAACCGGAACCAACGGCTTTGCGTGCTTTCCGAGGCACGGGATGTCAGTGATGTCCAAGATAAACTTTAGAAATATGAATTGAAAAACTATATTAACTTGCCTGGATTCGAACCCACAACCTCTTACACGAGAGGCGGACGCATTTTCACTGGGCCATCACGACATAAATAAATAATAATTAAATTAAAAAAAATATTGCACCTAAGTTACACAGTTTTTGACACTGGCCTCAAACTAGGCAAGCCTGTATCTTGGGTACCAGTACGGAAGGTTTGTCTTTAAACAATAGGTATTATGATAAACATTACGTTCGGCGGAATTTAGAATTTACTTTGTTTAGCAATCTCATCATCATCATTAAACATTAAATCGTTGGTTTTCATTCATAACTGCATTTTCAATGTATCTTTGGGCCATTCCATTATTTTTTCTATATCTTTTCATCAAAATGTTCCTTTCATAAGTTTAATCTAGTAAATGAATAGGCCATGAAGACGACCCTGACAACGCTTTTTTTAATAATGTACGTCCAGAAATCCGAATCTGAATCTGAATCATCAAAAATGTTTTTAATGATACAGAGATTTACCAATTGATTCCAACCAATCGAACAATTTACGACTACTCATTTTAAATTGGCCCAGAAAACATTCGAGACTAATTATTTGATGTCTATCTGCTTACCGCTTACCAGCGCCGGTAAGCACTTATATGTTTCCAGCTTTCTTTCTGTATACGGCTTTAGTGTCTACCACAGAGTACTTTAAATAAATGGGTAGTGTCAACTTACTCTTCATAAGTGGAAAACATATTTTTTCTTACTCCTCCGATGTACGTTTCTGATTAATTTCGTTGCGGGATCCAAGACAGTTGAATCGTTTCTCCGGGACTCGTCGAGCTTTATTGCTCGGCGCTTTTCTGGCGGACTCCACTGTTGATTCTGGCTTTCAGGAGTTGCAGTGGTTGGGAATAGTGTGGTGGGATTGTCCCAATTACTCTTCATAAAGGATACCCTCTAAGTTTCATGTCTCTAGAACCAGCGGTTAAGGCTGTGTGTTGATTTAATCCCCCAGTCAGTCAGTCATTTTATTTATTAACATTTTATCTTATAGATTTTAAAATTCATACAATCCAATGCCTATTTGTTTTTATATCTGTTTAATGTATAGGAACTACTTTCACATGACAAAAAAACTTTTCTCACATGCAATTTTGTTTTCTGTGATGTGACGTAACATCATAATCATAATAAATTGGTTGTCTTGCATATATTTTTGTTATATCTTTCTTCGTTTGTGATTGTAAAATAAACATGGTCGTGGCAGAATTGTGGTGTGTTTTCCGCAAATGCCATTAATAAAGAGTTGAAGTTGAAGTTGACAATTATTGAGGTTATAAAGTAATTAATGGTCAAGATTTTAATAATTTATTAGGAAATAAGTGTGTAGTTTGTGGGTTTGAATCCGATCAAGTAAGTGTGATATTTTAAGTTATATGTAAGTACTTTTTAAGTTTATATTAGATATCACTGACGTTGGTGAAAAAAACCAGAACTTCTATTTGAATACCTATTTAGACTGATTGACTGATTGACTGACAGACTGACTGGGTGATATATGTATATAAACAACGCACAGCCCAAGCCGCTGGTCCTAGAGACATGAAACTTGGCGGGTATGTTTTTTGTAAAAAGCCACTAAGAAAAGATATTTGAAAGGGTAAAATAGGGGATGGAATATTCGACATTTATTTATTTATTTATTTATACTTCATGCACGTAAAAAAAATTTACAATGGCGGACTTAATGCCTTAGGCATTCTCTACCAGTCTACCCAGGGAGGTGCAGAGATAACATGGCAGGTGATGAAAAAAGCGAAAAAAAATGAAATAGATCGGAAGAATACAACTTAAAATTACAAAAAATTTCACATACATAATTACCTACTTAAATAAAATATATTATATATAAATATATATACATACATACATAAACAACAGAGAGTGTAGTGATTGGTCAACAAACTCTGCTCAATTGTTTCGAAAATGAATCCTCAATTTCCGCTTGAACCCATAACGGCTAGTGGCCGTCCTGATATCGAGAGGAAGCGCATTCCAGAGAAGAATGGATTGAATCCGAAAGGATGAATGAACTAAATCCGAAGTCATACTTCGGATTTAGTTCATTCACAACCTCTTACACGAGAGGCGGACGCATTTTCACTGGGCCATCACGACATAAATAAATAATAATTAAATTAAAAAAAATATTGCACCTAAGTTACACAGTTTTTGACACTGGCCTCAAACTAGGCAAGCCTGTATCTTGGGTACCAGTACGGAAGGTTTGTCTTTAAACAATAGGTATTATGATAAACATTACGTTCGGCGGAATTTAGAATTTACTTTGTTTAGCAATCTCATCATCATCATTAAACATTAAATCGTTGGTTTTCATTCATAACTGCATTTTCAATGTATCTTTGGGCCATTCCATTATTTTTTCTATATCTTTTCATCAAAATGTTCCTTTCATAAGTTTAATCTAGTAAATGAATAGGCCATGAAGACGACCCTGACAACGCTTTTTTTAATAATGTACGTCCAGAAATCCGAATCTGAATCTGAATCATCAAAAATGTTTTTAATGATACAGAGATTTACCAATTGATTCCAACCAATCGAACAATTTACGACTACTCATTTTAAATTGGCCCAGAAAACATTCGAGACTAATTATTTGATGTCTATCTGCTTACCGCTTACCAGCGCCGGTAAGCACTTATATGTTTCCAGCTTTCTTTCTGTATACGGCTTTAGTGTCTACCACAGAGTACTTTAAATAAATGGGTAGTGTCAACTTACTCTTCATAAGTGGAAAACATATTTTTTCTTACTCCTCCGATGTACGTTTCTGATTAATTTCGTTGCGGGATCCAAGACAGTTGAATCGTTTCTCCGGGACTCGTCGAGCTTTATTGCTCGGCGCTTTTCTGGCGGACTCCACTGTTGATTCTGGCTTTCAGGAGTTGCAGTGGTTGGGAATAGTGTGGTGGGATTGTCCCAATTACTCTTCATAAAGGATACCCTCTAAGTTTCATGTCTCTAGAACCAGCGGTTAAGGCTGTGTGTTGATTTAATCCCCCAGTCAGTCAGTCATTTTATTTATTAACATTTTATCTTATAGATTTTAAAATTCATACAATCCAATGCCTATTTGTTTTTATATCTGTTTAATGTATAGGAACTACTTTCACATGACAAAAAAACTTTTCTCA
Organism: Athetis lepigone; assembly: GCA_033675125.1. Taxonomy (NCBI): domain Eukaryota; kingdom Metazoa; phylum Arthropoda; class Insecta; order Lepidoptera; family Noctuidae; genus Athetis; species Athetis lepigone. The sequence continues at coordinate 18,875,748 of CM066221.1, read as the reverse complement.
CATGCAATTTTGTTTTCTGTGATGTGACGTAACATCATAATCATAATAAATTGGTTGTCTTGCATATATTTTTGTTATATCTTTCTTCGTTTGTGATTGTAAAATAAACATGGTCGTGGCAGAATTGTGGTGTGTTTTCCGCAAATGCCATTAATAAAGAGTTGAAGTTGAAGTTGACAATTATTGAGGTTATAAAGTAATTAATGGTCAAGATTTTAATAATTTATTAGGAAATAAGTGTGTAGTTTGTGGGTTTGAATCCGATCAAGTAAGTGTGATATTTTAAGTTATATGTAAGTACTTTTTAAGTTTATATTAGATATCACTGACGTTGGTGAAAAAAACCAGAACTTCTATTTGAATACCTATTTAGACTGATTGACTGATTGACTGACAGACTGACTGGGTGATATATGTATATAAACAACGCACAGCCCAAGCCGCTGGTCCTAGAGACATGAAACTTGGCGGGTATGTTTTTTGTAAAAAGCCACTAAGAAAAGATATTTGAAAGGGTAAAATAGGGGATGGAATATTCGACATTTATTTATTTATTTATTTATACTTCATGCACGTAAAAAAAATTTACAATGGCGGACTTAATGCCTTAGGCATTCTCTACCAGTCTACCCAGGGAGGTGCAGAGATAACATGGCAGGTGATGAAAAAAGCGAAAAAAAATGAAATAGATCGGAAGAATACAACTTAAAATTACAAAAAATTTCACATACATAATTACCTACTTAAATAAAATATATTATATATAAATATATATACATACATACATAAACAACAGAGAGTGTAGTGATTGGTCAACAAACTCTGCTCAATTGTTTCGAAAATGAATCCTCAATTTCCGCTTGAACCCATAACGGCTAGTGGCCGTCCTGATATCGAGAGGAAGCGCATTCCAGAGAAGAATGGATTGAATCCGAAAGGATGAATGAACTAAATCCGAAGTATGAGAAGGGAAAAGTAAAAGAAGATTGTTGGAAGATCACAGGTTTCTAGAGTGTGAAGAACACAAATATTGGAACTGAGATATAAGATAGGAAGGAGGGGTAGGACAGTGTAGCAAAGAGAAAAGCGTAGTCAGAGCACGTGAATTTCGCCTCTGGCGAATGGGCAACCAATTTAGCTGAGACCTATAGTCACATGACATTGACGTGGGCGAAGCCGTGACTGATAGTTAGTAATTAATAATAGTCCAAAATAATCCAAAACACCCTGATCAAGCCTGGTAGTCGTTGTTCGTGCAATAAGTAGATTCTTTGCTCGGGCTGTGTGACAGCAATATGCTGGTATTTTTGATGTAATAAGAAATAAAGAGTAATCTAGAATACAATTTTTACTAATTATTGTCAAAATTCGGACGATTGAATGCACTGACGAAAAAAACGGTTTATTCCGATCCTAACCCAAAAATCAATTCTAACCATAATCCTCCATACTAATATTATAAATGGGAAAGTGTGTCTGTCTGTCTGTCTGTCAGTCTGTTTGTCTTTCTTTCACGGCAAAACGGAGCGACGGATTGACGTGATTTTTTAAATGGAGATAGTTGAAGGGATGGAGAGTAACATAGGCTACTTTTTGTCTCTAAAATTGCGAGAAAGATAGAGTAAAACAACAATTCCATTTTCCCCAATGATATTTAAAAGAAGATACGCTACGTTCATACTGAGCGACGTTCTGTTTTGTTGCGTTGTTATTACTTAGTACTTACATATAGGTGTCAACTACGACTGCGATAGATAATACGGAACTTATGACACAGAAAGAGATAGTAATCTCTAGTGTGTTGCGCTTGAAGTACACTAATGAATCATAGAGTATGCGGATTTGCTAACAGAAGAGACATTGAATATAACAATAGGTATGATCTATTAAATAAAACAACAAACAAAATAGTCATCCATTTACTTAAAATCCAATTGATAATAATATTTTTTTCTTTTTAGACACATGTATCCTTTCGAAGTAGTGTATTTATCTTCCTGTTCAAAAAGTGCAGAACAAATTGTACCACTTTTTGTAGGCATCCAGCCATGTTCACTTCTTTCTGCCTGTACCATGCTGACCCATTTATGTTTTGTAAGATCGTCACTCGGAAATCTAAAAAATAATATAACATAATAATCTGTTTTATCTAGGTATATTACATATATTTTAATATTACTAATAAAATATCTAATAGCCTGCTATTACTGGTCTCATTCTATATTGTTTTTATTATGAACAGTTGAAAGCTAGAACTTATTATATTCAGCATAATATTATTTTAGCAACACGCTCACTAAGGCCTGCCAAACATTAGGCGCGCGCGTTCCTCTGGCGTATCAGCGACGCGGCCACAGCGTGCACGCCGCGAGTGCGCTATCATACAATAGGAGCCCGCGACGCACGCGCGGCGCTCGCGCTACTCATACGCCCGATTGTTTCGCACGCGTAATGTCGGGTCAGCCCAATTAACAAGAAAACTCAGGTTGCGCAGTCAAGCGGTTCGAACGCTATGTATTTTGCCTTCGATTTCGCTTCTGGTTGATTAATCTGTGACAATGTCATAATATCATAATGACATATTCTATTTGTCCTTGTCGCGCTGCAGTTGCTATCAGATTCTCTATCCTTTTCGAACCGCCATATTAAAAACCCGAAATTTATTTGTAAATGAGAAATAAAATCGTGAAAAAATACAAATATGACGTTCCTTTATATCTTACTTACGTATGGTATGAATTTCCTTCACTCTTTTTTTATCTTGGAACCACAGTTTTACACTTTCTTAATACACAGCTCGACATTTAAGATTATTATTGTCACAAATGTCACACCACGGACACGTTTTGCTTCGCTCGCTGCTAGTAGCCGACTAAGTGAAATTACAACAATTGTCTGAATTTGACTGCAACAATTTGCACGCGCTAGTGCGATATCTACCTCTTTATTGTATATATAACATCATTGATTTTCCCATATAAAAGTTGTCCATGTTCTGTTGGATGTCGTTGTCATAGTAACCGGCAAATCAAGTGTCAAAACAGTTACAACCATAGAGGTTACAACCCGTCAAACCTGACACAAATAAGTAATGTTTAATTGTTTTCAAAATACGAATGGAATCATTTTCATAAATCCAAATCATGCAAATAAAAGCCATTTAATACGGTTTGAAATAACAAAAAGGCGTGTAATATGCTGTAAAAAATAATACTGTAACAGCTTTTCTTATTTCCAACGTACAAAAATAATATTAAGATAAAAAAAATATCTAGATTTAAAATATTTACTAGCCTTCGCCCGCGGCTTCGCCCGCGTGGATGTCGAACTTCTACCCAAAGACATTAAATTATACTAATTTTAACCCTTTAGGGCTATTTTTTATATTCTTCACAAAGAATAAACCCTCCAAGTTTAATGTATTTAGTTAGTTATTGTTATATATTAACAAACACGTTGATATCAGGCAGTGAGTTTACTATTATATACATACTAGATGACCCGGTGAACTTCGTATCACTTACCTATTAATGTAAACAAAATTTATTTAAACCATATCACCTTTATTCATAAAAGATTTGTATCGATTCCCCCCCCCCCCCCCACATTATCACAATCTAGATTCGGTATCAGGACACATGCGCGAAAGACATTTGCGCGAAAGACACTTGCGCGCGGCCATTTGGGCGAATGGACACATGCGCGAATGGACGTTTGCGCCCATAGACATTTCCGCGAATGGACACTTGCGCGACTAGACGTTTCCGCGCCAAACCACTTGCGCGAAGCCCTTTGCGCGACGGACACTTGCGCGCCAGACAGTTCCGCGACAGACGTTTGCGCCCAAACACTTCCGCGACTAGATACTTGCGCGAACTTTTTATTCAAAGGACATTGGGCAAATTTAAAAATTTTATGTAAGGGGTACCAATATTTTTTTATTTACTTTTGGTTTACATGGCGTCCACATAACTACCGAAAGTGGTAAGTCGTTTTCAAAAGCAAGATGGCGGCCATAATATTTTTCACAAAATACGTCATGGGTGTCGATTTCATGGTTTTTTGGGGTGCCAAGGTCAATAATGAGGTCGCTTTGAGAATCCAAGATGGCGGCCGTGACCTTTATCATAATATGCGTCATGGGTGTCGTTTCCATGGTTTTTTGGGGTGCTAAGGTCAAAAATGGGGTCAATTTGACAATCCAAGATGGCGGTGGTGACCTTTCTCACAATATGCGTCATGGGTGTCGTTTTCATGGTTTTTTGGGGTGCTAAGGTCAAAAATGAGGTCGATTTGACAATCCAAGATGGCGGTGGTGACCTTTCTCACATTATGCGTCATGGGTGCCGTTTTCATGGTTTTTTGGGGTGCTAAGGTCAAAAATGGGGTCAATTTGACAATCCAAGATGGCGGTGGTGACCTTTCTCACAATATGCGTCATGGGTGTCATTTTCATGGTTTTTTGGGGTGCTAAGGTCAATAATGAGGTCGCTTTGAGAATCCAAGATGGCGGCCGTGACCTTTATCATAATATGCGTCATGGGTGTCGTTTTCATGGTTTTTTGGGGTGCTAAGGTCAAAAATGGGGTCAATTTGACAATCCAAGATGGCGGTGGTGACCTTTCTCACAATATGCGTCATGGGTGTCATTTTCATGGTTTTTTTGGGGTGCTAAGGTCAATAATGAGGTCGCTTTGAGAATCCAAGATGGCGGCCGTGACCTTTATCATAATATGCGTCATGGGTGTCGTTTTCATGGTTTTTTGGGGTGCTAAGGTCAAAAATGGGGTCAATTTGACAATCCAAGATGGCGGTGGTGACCTTTCTCACAATATGCGTCATGGGTGTCGTTTTCATGGTTTTTTGGGGTGCTAAGGTCAATAATGAGGTCGATTTGACAATCCGAGATGGCGGTCGTGACCTTTCTCATAATATGCGTCATGGGTGTCGTTTTCATGGTTTTTTGGAATGCTAAGGTCAAAAATGGGGTCGATTTGACAATCCAAGATGGCGGTGGTGACCTTTCTCACAATATGCGTCATGGGTGTCGTTTTCATGGTTTTTTGGGGTGCTAAGGTCAAAAATGGGGTCGATTTGACAATCCAAGATGGCGGTGGTGACCTTTCTCACATTATGCGTCATGGGTGTCGTTTTCATGGTTTTTTGGGGTGCTAAGGTCAAAAATGGGGTCAATTTGACAATCCAAGATGGCGGTGGTGACCTTTCTCACAATATGCGTCATGGGTGTCATTTTCATGGTTTTTTGGGGTGCTAAGGTCAATAATGAGGTCGCTTTGAGAATCCAAGATGGCGGCCGTGACCTTTATCATAATATGCGTCATGGGTGTCGTTTTCATGGTTTTTTGGGGTGCTAAGGTCAAAAATGGGGTCAATTTGACAATCCAAGATGGCGGTGGTGACCTTTCTCACAATATGCGTCATGGGTGTCGTTTTCATGGTTTTTTGGGGTGCTAAGGTCAATAATGAGGTCGATTTGACAATCCGAGATGGCGGTCGTGACCTTTCTCATAATATGCGTCATGGGTGTCGTTTTCATGGTTTTTTGGAATGCTAAGGTCAAAAATGGGGTCGATTTGACAATCCAAGATGGCGGTGGTGACCTTTCTCACAATATGCGTCATGGGTGTCGTTTTCATGGTTTTTTGGGGTGCTAAGGTCAAAAATGGGGTCGATTTGACAATCCAAGATGGCGGCGGTGACCTTTCTCACAATATGCGTCATGGGTGTCGTTTTCATGGTTTTTTGGGGTGCTAAGGTCAAAAATGAGGTCAGTTTGAGAATTCAAGATGGCGGTCGTGACGTTTTACACAATATGCGTCATGGGTGTCGTTTTCATGGTTTTTTGGGGTGCTAAGGTCGAAAATGAGGTCGATTTGAGAATCCAAGATGGCGGCCGTGACCTTTCTCACAATATGCGTCATGGGTGTCGTTTTCATGGTTTTGTGGGGTGCTAAGTTCGAAAATGAGGTTGAATTGAGAATCCAAGATGGCGGTCGTGACCTTTTACACAATATGCGTCATGGGTGTCGTTTTCATGGTTTTTTGGGGTGCTAAGGTCGAAAATGAAGTCGATTTGAGAATCCAAGATGGCGGCCGTGACCTTTCTCACAATATGCGTCATGGGTGTCGTTTTCATGGTTTTTTGGGGTGCTAAGGTCGAAAATGAGGTCTATTTGAGAATCCAAGATGGCGGTCGTGACCTTTTACACAATATGCGTCATGGGTGTCGTTTTCATGGTTTTGTGGGGTGCTAAGTTCGAAAATGAGGTCGAATTGAGAATCCAAGATGGCGGTTGTGACCTTTTACACAATATGCGTCATGGGTGTCGTTTTCATGGTTTTTGGGGTGCTAAGGTCGAAAATAAGGTCGATTTGAGAATCCAAGATGGCGCTCGTGACGTTTTACACAATATGCGTCATGGGTGTCGTTTTCATGGTTTTGGGGTGCTAAGGTCGAAAATGAGGTCGATTTGAGAATCCAAGATGGCGGCCGTGACCTTTCTCACAATATGCGTCATGGGTGTCGTTTTCATGGTTTTGTGGGGTGCTAAGTTCGAAAATGAGGTCGAATTGAGAATCCAAGATGGCGGTCGTGACCTTTTACACAATATGCGTCATGGGTGTCGTTTTCATGGTTTTTTGGGGTGCTAAGGTCGAAAATGAAGTCGATTTGAGAATCCAAGATGGCGGCCGTGACCTTTCTCACAATATGCGTCATGGGTGTCGTTTTCATGGTTTTTTGGGGTGCTAAGGTCGAAAATGAGGTCTATTTGAGAATCCAAGATGGCGGTCGTGACCTTTTACACAATATGCGTCATGGGTGTCGTTTTCATGGTTTTGTGGGGTGCTAAGTTCGAAAATGAGGTCGAATTGAGAATCCAAGATGGCGGTCGTGACCTTTTACACAATATGCGTCATAGGTGTCGTTTTCATGGTTTTTTGGGGTGCTAAGGTCGAAAATGAGGTCTATTTGAGAATCCAAGATGGCGGTTGTGACCTTTTACACAATATGCGTCATGGGTGTCGTTTTCATGGTTTTTTGGGGTGCTAAGGTCGAAAATAAGGTCGATTTGAGAATCCAAGATGGCGCTCGTGACGTTTTACACAATATGCGTCATGGGTGTCGTTTTCATGGTTTTGGGGTGCTAAGGTCGAAAATGAGGTCGATTTGAGAATCCAAGATGGCGGTCGTGACCTTTCTCACAATATGCGTCATGGGTGTCGTTTTCATGGTTTTGTGGGGTGCTAAGTTCGAAAATGAGGTCGAATTGAGAATCCAAGATGGCGGTCGTGACCTTTTACACAATATGCGTCATTTGTGTCGTTTTCATGGTTTTTTGGGGTGCTAAGGTCGAAAATAAGGTCTATTTGAGAATCCAAGATGGCGGCGGTGACCTTTCTCACAATATGCATCATGGGTTTCGTTTTCATGGTTTTTTGGGGTGCTAAGGTCGAAAATGAGGTCCTTGAAAAAAAATGGAAAATGGACCTTTTTTTTCAATCATGAAAACGACACCCATGATGCATATTGGGAGACCATGAAAACGACACCCATGATGCATATTGTGAGAAAGGTCACGGCCGCCATCTTGGATTCTCAAATCGACCTCATTTTCGACCTTAGCACCCCAAAAAACCATGAAAACGACACCCATGATGCATATTGTGAGAAAGGTCACGGCCGCCATCTTGGATTCTCAAATCGACCTCATTTTCGACCTTAGCACCCCAAAAAACCATAAAAACGACACCCATGATGCATATTGTGAGAAAGGTCACGGCCGCCGTCTTGGATTCTCAAATCGACCTCATTTTCGACCTTAGCACCCCAAAAAACCATGAAAACGACACCCATGATGCATATTGTGTAAAAGGTCACGACCGCCATCTTGGAATTTCAAATCGACCTCATTTTCGACCTTAGCACCCCAAAAAACCATGAAAACGACACCCATGATGCATATTGTGAGAAAGGTCACGGCCGCCATCTTGGATTCTCAAATCGACCTCATTTTCGACCTTAGCACCCCAAAAAACCATAAAAACGACACCCATGATGCATATTGTGTGTTTTGTGTAAAAGGTCACGACCGCCATCTTGGATTCTCAAATGGACCTCATTTTCGAACTTAGCACCCTAAAAAACCTTGAAATTGACACCCATTACGTATTTTGTGAAAAATATCATGGCCGCCATCTTGCTTTTGAAAACGACTTACCACCCTCGGTAGGTATGTGGACGCCATATAATAAAAACTAAGTAAATAAAAAAATATTGGTACCCCTTAATAATATTTTTAAATTTGCCCAATGTCCTTTGGAAAAAAGTTCGCGCAAGTGTCTAGTCGCGGAAGTGTTTGGGCGCAACCGTCTCTCGCGAAACTGTCTGGCGCGCAAGTGTCTGTCGCGCAAAGGGCTTCGCGCAAGTGGTTTGGCGCGGAAACGTCTAGTCGCGCAAGTGTCCATTCGCGGAAATGTCTATGGGCGCAAACGTCCATTCGCGCATGTGTCCATTCGCCCAAACGGCCGCGCGCAAGTGTCTTTCGCGCAAATGTCTTTCGCGCAAGTGTACCAGATCCGCTACGTGTATATGAGTGGCCTAATAGTTGTTTAGTAATCTGGCAATACTGTCATTGTCGCTGTCACCTAACTTTTGAAGAAAAGATCGTTGAAAGGAAATGTTATGAAATGGGCTTTTAGTTTTAAAAAAAAGGCCAGGATGGCCATACAAAAACAAAAAAAGTATTAAAAGCACCATTATTTAATCAATACATCAATACATATAATAAAATCATTATATAATAAAATCAATCCATACTAATATTATAAATGGAAAAGTGTGTCTGTCTGTCTGTTTGTCTTTCTTTCACGGCAAAACGGAGCGAGGAATTAACGTGATTTTTTAAGTGGAGATAGTTGAAGGGATGGAGAGTAACATAGGCTACTTTTTGTCTCTTTCTAACGCGAGCGGAGCAGCGGGCAAAAGCTAGTACATAATAAATTGTTTTATTTATAAAAGCTTTCACTCACAGCTTTGCCCAATTACTGAATCCATCTGAATCTGAATATTAATAATAAATCTGATGACTTTTATGTCAGATGTCTTGCTTCAGCAGTCGCCACGTGCTGGGACTGCGGACTCGAGTGCTGGCCTCACGGTGCCCCACTATGTTGGTGCTGCTCATCAAGATCCTCATGCGGAAGGTTGGCGCCAGGATTAAGTACTTCGGTGAGCTGGTTTCAAAATATTTCGTTTTTATTTCATGAGAGGATAGTCTTTTGAGCAGTGTTATATTTGGCCCATTTCATAATAAAAAAAAAACATTTTATATTTTTTTCCAAACTGTACAATAACTGGACATCGATTTTTGGGGTTTTTGGTTCAAAAGGGCGAAGACCCCACACTCTCTAATACTCATTCCAAAACTGCAAAAACGCATACTTTTAGAGTTATAATTACTCGTACAATACCGGATTTACAAATTGAGGCTTCTGCAAAATCACCAGCGTTCAGCCACTTCTATTTCTTCGACCAAGCGATAGCCGGCTGTCGCGCTGCTATTGGCTTTCTATTGTGTCTCGAATCACGCATGTTCGAAGGTTTAAAACATCATTTTATACTTGTTCTAAATCCAATAAACAACTGAAGGATTTAAAATTCTACCCTAAATGGCAGATGACTTTGATACAGTACTACTTCATACAGTACTGCTTCCATGCTAATAGCCTGAATGTGCTGTCTAGGTCGTTCCAAGAGCCTGTGGCTGGTGCTGCCCTTGACGCTGCTATTGCTGTGGCCCACGATCTGGTGGCTGGCGGAGCAGACCAGCCGCGCGCTACAGCCACCTCTGCTGCCACATCAGGAGCTGGACCACTTTAGGAGAAACAGGAGCCTCCGTCACTACTTGTCGCACATGTGAATTAATATTCTTATTCGGGATCATTAACATCAACATAAAACAATTGGGAGCCTAACATGCTTCCCTGGGGTACACCATATTTTATCATCTCCTTATTATTTATATAATAATATCAATGTCAACCTACTCAGGCTTGTTTTTGTGGTAGATTTTGAAAAGATTAAGTATTTTGCTATGAACACCAAGATACACAACTTTCGTCATAAGTTTAGGCTCCGAGACTGTATCAAAAACTTTAGGGAGATCCAAGCGGATGCCCAGGCACTTTGACTCAGTATCAGTTATGGCTATCAAACTGAAATTATTATAATGTATTATGTTTCAGCCAGATTCTAATAGAGCCGTTATCAGCACCATGCAGGAGCCGGGAAGAGGTACCGGTGATCATCCTGGTGACGAGCGCGCCGCGCCGACTGGAGCACAGGCAAGCGGTGCGCGACACCTGGGCCAAGTACCAGCCCACGTACTTCGTGCTGGGGCTGCACGGAGACAATATCGATGAACAAATGGTAGGTTTATAGGGAGACGCTCCTTCATTTAAGCATTCGCTTGTATTGTGTATGTAACAATCTTTATGTCAATTCTGTCTCATGCTTGATATTATTATGGAATTGGAAATATCGACTTTTATCGTTTTTTAGGGTTCCGTACCTCAAAAGGTAAAAACGGAACCCTTATAGGATCACTTTGTTGTCCGTCCGTCTGTCCGTCTGTCAAGACCCTTTTTCTCAGAAACGCGTCGAGATATCAAGCTGAAATTAATATCACATACTCAGGTCTGCTATCACTCAAAGCAATGAAAAAATCAAGTTTCTAAATTAACGCAATAAAAAGATACGGCGGTTTATATGTATTGCATGATTAGACATTTTCAAGGGAATCAAAACCTATAGGGTACTTCCCATTGACCAAGAATCATGAAATTTGGCAAGAAGCAAGGTCATGTAGCACAAGTAAAGGGAAAACTCCGAAAACCGTATATTTGTAGTTAGTTCACATCAGGCGTCCGTCTGTCTGTCTGTCTGTCAAGATACTTTTTCTCAGAAACGCGTCGAGATATCAAGCTGAAATTAATATCACATAATCAAGTCTGCTATCTCTCAAAGAAATGAAAAAATCAAGTTTCTAAATCAACGCAATAAAAAGATACGGCGGTTTATATTGCATATTTAGACATTTCCAAGGGAATCAAAACTCAAAACCTATAGGGTACTTCCCATTGACCTAGAATCATGAAATTTGGCAAGAAGCAAGGTCATGTAGCACAAGTATAGGGAAAACTCCGAAAACCGTAAATTTGTAGTTTGTTCACATCAGGCGTCCGTCTGTTCGTCCGTCTGTCAAGAACGTTTTTCTCAGGAACGCGTCGAGATATCAAGCTGAAATTAATATCACATACTCAAGTCTGCTATCTCTTAAAGCAGTGAAAAACTCAAGTTTCTAAATCAACGCAATAAAAAGATACGGCGGTTTATATTGCATTTAGATATTTGCGAGGGATTCAAAACTTATAGGGTACTTTCCATTAACGGAACCCTCGTTGCGCGAGTCCAACTCGCACTTGACCGGTTTTTCCACTGGTCACCATTGTCGATGATGGCTTTTAGAAGTTTCAGTGTTTCACGAGTTGACAAGCGCCATAGGTCATATTGGGATATTGTGCAATCATATACCACCAACATTTTTGTCGTAAAAACGTGACAAACAAACAATGGTGTCATCGACCTGATACTTCGGGGTTGCGGAATGTTTATAATAGTAACCGTGACCCCGGAACATAAAGGGCAACCCAAGGAACATGAGTGGGTTTTAGTCAGTAAAAGTGTCACGCCCTCCCGCCCCGCCCAGGACGAGAGAAGTAGAATAAAAAATGATGCTTTTGCTCCAGATGGATACCTACACAGAAGCGAAGCAGTACGATGACATTATAGTTTTCGGCTTCACCGACCACTACCAGAACCTGACGCTGAAAGTGGCGTTAATGATGAAGTGGAGCTTGCAACGCTGCCCGCAGGCGCAGTACTGGTTCAAGACTGATGATGATGTGCTGGTGAACCCGTGGACTCTCCACAAGGTCTTAAAGGAAAATGAGGGTGCTCCCTTACTAGGTAAGTGAAGATTTTATACAATCGAAGATACTGAACGTAATATTTATTACAACAAAATTTACTCTTGAGCTGCCTTCTAAAAAAATCAATATATTCTCCTAAGCACCAATTTCACATTCTTCTGATAAGTGTTGATTAAAATATCTGGCAGATAAATTCATACAATATCTGTTCTATTTTTTAATTTATCTTATAAATAAGGACTACATTGGGGTTAGGGAACAGGCCTAAATTTGGCAATTATTCAATAGCACATTTGAAGCAAGGGTAGTGTTCAATGATAGGATATCTGACACAGCCGTTACTGATTTCAGGGTATAATTACAACAATAGCAAGTTGTTCAGAGAGTATTACTTAAAGTGGTACACACCACGATGGCTGCTCTCACAAGAGATTGTGGCCAAGTACCTCAGCGGCACTGCATATATCATAAATGGTGAGTTATTCTTCATCTATTGTTTTGAAAGTCTAAGCGCGATGTTCGAATAGGATAATACTTACCACTAGACATTTCTCTTGTATTGTGTGTGCGTTCTCAAACACAAACTCGTATACACAAATAGCTCAACCGGTAACAACTGCCCATTGATCTACCTGAGCCATCAAGACAAATATAAAATCCTCAGCGAGCATAAATTTTTACGCTCGCTGCGCAGCCATAAGCCGATCAAATAATAATTCCACCTCTGATTCCAGGAAACTACCTAGAGTTAATCTTCAATGCAGCTCTACGAGTGCCGATGATCAACATTGAGGACGTGTACTTCACAGGCCTGGTGGCTCACGATGTGTTGGGGCTGACCATCACTCACGACAGGAGGCTGTACCCCGTCAGACCTTGGCCACTGTCCTGCATCTACTGGTACATGGCATCAGTCCATAGTTTTGCTCCAGAAGAAATGTACACAGCATGGTCTAAAATAAAGAGCATAGCAGACGCCAATGATACGGATGCTTGCTGGTTCTATAATTCTTATTTATTGAATTATTCTGGTCTCTGGCGATGAGACGATGATGACTTTGTTCCATGTCCTTGTGATGGAGAGTCTATGACTATGTCAGTGGCATACGCAAAACATCATGTCTTGCAGTACTTGTAGTAAAATATGGATGTCCTTTCTGGAGAAGTACCTAAGACTATAGTAATTAAGGTGACAAATATTTTAAGACTGTTGTTACAGTATAATTAAAATTGTTAATTCTTAAATGTGTTTTTAATTCATGTCGATATGGATGGTGATTGATATATAATATAGATGCCTCTTCAGATTCAGTGCCTTTACCTGGGCATTGACCTGTAATAACAACTTAGGATTTCTTTTGGACGTTGAGTTGCACATAAAATGAATAACTTATTACTTTATTTAGGTTCGAAACGACAAATTATATTTTCATCCCACCTATTCGAAAAAGACGACTTTGTTCCCCTTTAAGTACGCCCAAAGTTGGTGTTATCTATAAGAAACTTTCAGCGGGCAATAATGACGCTCCAAATTCAAAAAGTGCGCCTAAAAGTAACTTTTAATCGCACTTTTTGAATTTGGAGCGTCTTTGCATGTTTTACGCCCTGTTATAAGTGCGCCTAAAAACTATTTGAATCTTAATGCTCAGCGCCAAATAATCGACGACGGCCAAATAGTCACGCCGCGGCTGAATAAAAAAAAGCTTAAATAGAAATAAAACGCGCAAACTACAGCCCGTGCTCCCGTAAAAAATTTCACGGATTGTTTTGCAGAAAGTTATATGTAGCTGCTATTATTATCAAGCTATGATAATAATAGCAGCTACAATAATAATTTTACAATAAAGTATGAAGCGCCTTTAATTTTCTCATAGGGGGTGATGAAAAGTAGAGTGTATCACTCGGGCGCAAAATATATTTTTGGCTCGGGCGACGTACGAATCCCTCGCTACGTTCGGGATTCTACAATACGGCCGACGTATCTTGGCGAGTCTGAACTTCGCGCAGAAGGCTGCGCAGTAACGTTTTTTAGGAACCAATTGGTGGTAAGATGCGACGTGCGCGGGGCAGGGGTCTAGGCTAGAGATTGACCCTTTGTAAACACAATCGACCCTTTCATAGATCAAAAATCGCAATCGATATTTATTGATTTAGAATTGATTGATTTTTGTTTATATGAGATATTTATACGTAATAAATTCAAAAATATAGTAAATGTTTGTCAACATGTTATACTCGTGGATTTATAAGTAAATTAAATTACATTTCTTATAACAAAAATCTAATACAGTGTTATTTTCTTGGTTGAAAGACATGATTTAGTTAAATATAAACAATCACTTAAATAACGACTGTTTAAGAATGTTTTAAACCTTTTTAATAAATAAATATAAATATTATTATAGTACTCAATTACAATCGATTTCAATAAAAATCGATTAAACAGCATCATTACACACGCGTATTGGACAGCCCTTTTTGGTTTCTTCGTAAAGCTTCGTGCTTATTCGGCAATGCTCGGTACGCGGTTTTATGTCTCAGTCATACGTTCGCATTCGTGTCGTGTTCGTATTGCTATCTCTGTCTTGAGTGCAGGCGGTTACAAAAGTTTTCGTTAATTGTTTTATTTGTTATTATTATATTGTTAAGTTTTTTGATTAGTGTTAAATTTGTTTTTGTTTAAGTTTCTTTCTGTTTAAGTTTGTTTTTGTATTAACTGTTCCTTGGTAGGTAAGTAGGTACTTATATTATTCGCGAAAAAAGATGCCGCCAAAACATAATAGTGTCTTGAATCGCCAGGCGAGAAAAATTATTTTTGATTTGACGCAGTATTTTAAAAAAGAAAAAGAAGAAGGCGTAAAAAACGTGGATAAAGTTTATTTAAGAGTTGCTAACGCAACTGGTGTGTCCCAACGCACAATACAGCGGATTGCAACTGAAGGCAACGTTTCAGGCTTACTGTCTGTATTTCGCACGCCTGGTAAAAAAAGGTCAAAATCAAAACCTATAACTGATATCGATAATTTTGACCAAGGTGTAATAAAAAGATGCATTCACAACTTCCACAAAACCGAAAAAGAAATGCCTACAATTAATAAATTACTCGCAAAACTCAAACGAGATATAAATTTTCAAGGTGGCAAAACAAGTCTGAAGACAATAATAAAAAATTTGGGTTTCAAGTGGCGAAAGACCGAAAATAATAGAATGGTCCTAATAGAAAAGACCGACATTCGCCTAAAAAGAATTATGTACCTAAAAGCTTTGAAAAAATACAGGGATGAAGGGCGACCAATTGTATTTACAGACGAGTCGTATGCGCACTCATCACACTCAAAAGGCAAGGCGTGGTCAGATGGCTCCGCTAAAGGACTTAAGCGCCCGTTGTCAAAAGGTCAGCGGATAGTTATGGTGCATGCTGGCTCAGAAGCAGGGTTTGTTCCGAATGCCCTACTTATGTTTAAATCAGGAAGCAAAAGTGGAGACTACCATGATGACATGAATTACTCTAACTATGAGAAATGGTTAAGAACCCAACTAATCCCAAACTTGAGCCCTAACTCGGTGGTAGTTATCGACAATGCTCCATACCACAACAAGCTTCTAAATCCTGCCCCAACTTCAAACGACAAAAGGCAATAATGGAATCGTGGTTAGTAGAAAAGGGTATACCCTACGAAAAAGACATGCGTAAACCGCAGCTGTACGACCTTATTAAAAAAAATAAAGAAGAACATAAGCGATATGTTATAGACGAAATGTTCAATAAATACAACCACGATGTCCTTCGTTTACCGCCATATCATCCCGACTTAAACCCCATCGAGATGGCGTGGCTGCTATTAAAGGGTATGTAGCCGCTAAAAACGTCGACTGGAACGTAACCCGGACAATGGAGCTCATCCAGGAAAAGGTTAATTTGATGGGTCAAGCTGAATGGAGTGCTTTATGCCGGAAAGTACAACAGGTCGAAGATGAGTACTGGCAGAGCGACCATATCATTGACGAAATGACGGAACGGTTCATCATAAATACAGGTTCCGACTCAGAAAATGAATCGGATAGTGAGAGTGATGACTACAATGATAATGATGAACCCATGCCAAGTACATCACACGGTACGCAAATCGACTACGACGACTTTATGATAGGGATTTCCCCTCTCAGCGACAGTGATTAATACTAGTGGTATTTGTATATAAAAATATATTTAAGTGTAAATAATATTGTATGATTGTGATAAAAAGCTGCTACTATCGAAAGGTGAGTTATCGAAATTTATTTTTTAATTCATAAGTTATTTTATAGGTTTCTGTCTCAAAAAGTTTTGATATTTATTTTATTAATGTTATGGTTCCTGTATTATATTTCCTTATTAATATTTTAGTAAAAAAAAAATAATGCCCTTAACAGTTTTCTCTAAGACTGTACCTGCGCAAACGTTCGCAAAGCCTATGTTCAGACTCGCCAAGTTACGTCGGCCGTATTTGTACTCTAGAATCCCTCCCTTCGCTCTGGATTCAAAAAACTTCCTCGCCGTAAAAATATAACTTTGCGCCCTTGTGATACAATCTACTATTGTATTTGTACTAGATGTTTGTGGAGTAGACTTCTAGGATAACGACTGTTTGGGAACTTGTCGTTTTGTGAAAGACGACAAAATGAAAATATTTGTTAGAGTCTGAACCTCTGGACCATGTGCCATATTTCATGTTTGGAAACTATCAAAATACAATACCATTTTGTTTTGGTTGATTGAGAGTAAACGTTTTGGGAAGCTTTGTTGTTTCAAACCTAAAGGTTTTCACTTGTAATAAGTTTGAGTGTATTCGTCTATAAATTTAAAAAGAGAAAGAAAAATAGAAAAGTTCACTCATTCCAGATGTAAAAGACAAATATTTGACCATATGTTCAAAGGAAAACTGATCCGATTTTTCAAGTAACTGCTTCGCCAAAGAAAATACAGAGTACAGGACAAAAGAATATTTATTTACACATATTTACAGGGGATCATGTAACTAGTAAGAATATCTACATGAAAAACAAAAAAGTACAACACCGTTTATTTCAGTTAATATGCATAAATCAAAAAAATTAAATTCATTTAGAAATTTTACAATATATGCATGCTATTTTCATTGACGCTGCATAACATTATGTTATCTTACTCACTAGATAATGCTCACATTATACATTCATTATTCCTTACCGAAAATTCAAACTTCTGAACTTTCAATTTTATAGGCTAGCTAACTCTACCCGCGACTATATTTGCGTAGACTTAAGAAATAACGCAGACATAGAAAAATAAGCACAAACAAAAAAACCAACGAAAAGAAATCCCAGAGACACTAAAATGGCATAAAATATATCAAACTAGCTTCTGCCCGCGACTTCGTCCGCGTGGATTTACCCTAAATTTTTTTTGCTATAAACCTCACGGAACCCGAGACCTTTCCAACGAATGCAAAACCGTGAAAATCGGTTCGTGCGTTCTGGAGATATAGCGTCAGGAAGGAAAACCCGACTTATTTTTATATAGTAGATAAAAACCCACCCCGAATACTTTATTGATATTTTAAAAAATGAACGGAATCAGTCATTCTCCATTTTTTTCAATAACACATTTAGTGATTTCTTTTTATTTATACATATCGATACATATTTAGTCAGATCGATTGAGTAACATAAAACATTTTACGTTATTTTCTACTAAGAATGAGTTATCATCTGCGTTCATACCTTTGCAATCGTACAGTCAACCGCATCTCAATAAAACCAATTTAGTTTTCACCATCACTCACTCAAAGCCAACATTTGACGGTATGGAAGTTCAAATGTCATTATATTATAGAATAATCCCAAAATTTCTTCTCTACCATAGAAATAATCAGAAGAAGGATTATTTATTTAAAAGACCAGCAAACCTACCACATAATCAGACATTCTATTAAATACGTATTAAAAAACCAACAAGTATCTCTATCATTAGTCTCTCCTAAATTCTTTATCTTCGACCATGCTGTGGTCATTTCTCCTGGAGCAAAGCCATGGATTAGTGCCATGTACCAGTAGACGCAGGCCAGTGGCCAGGGTCTGTAGGGGTACAGTCTACTGTCATGAGTGAGGGTCAGTCCCAACACATCGTGAGCCACCAGGCCTGTGAAGAACACGTCCTCAATGTTGATCATCTGCACTCGCATTGCTGCCTTGAAAATTAGATTTAGGTAGTTTCCTGAAATCAGAAAATATTTGGTATAAATATTTATTTATTTATTTACACTTTATGCACAAAATGTATGTACAGAGGCGGACTTAATGCCTTAGGCATTCTCTACCAGTCAACCATCGGTAGTGCAGAGATATGATGGCAGGTGCAAATATAAAGTAAAAAAAAAAATGTTAATTATTACAAAAATTACAATTCAATAAAAATACATATACGTAATAAATAAATAATCAAATATATATTATGTAAGTAAATATATTCTAATATATATAAATAATATATAAATAAATACATACATATATATTTCAAGAAAGATGATTAAGAAAATACTCTGCCTAATTGAGCTGTAAGTGAGCCTTGAGTTTCCGCTTGAATGCGTAACGGCTGGTCGCCGTCCTGATATTAAGAGGAAGCGCATTCCAGAGAAGAATAGCCTGAATGTTAAAGGAAGAATGAACGAAATCGGTAGAATGGGAAGGACAAAGCAAGAGAAGATTGTTGGAAGAACGCAGATTTCTAGCGTGCGAAGAACATAGATATTGGAAATGGGACAATAGATAAGAAGGTGAGGTGGGAGAGTTGAGCAAGGAGTAAAGCGTTGTCAGCGCACGCAAATTTCTTCTCTGTCGAATGGGCAGCCATTTAAGTTCGGACCTAAAATTCGACACATGGTCATATTGTCAAGATGCAAACCGAGATCTTTTACACTTGGACTAATAGGAATGGCGGTACCGTTAAAAATAATTGGGGGAAGAGAGCTAAAAGGCACTCTACCTATCATGCGACAGCTTCCAATAATAATAGCCTGACATTTTGAGGGGTTTACCAACACCCCAAATCTATCAGACCATTTTTTGATAGCTTCCAAGTCCCGGTTTACATCTTCAATAGCGTCAGATAAACTTTCTACCCGAGTAGATGTGTACAGCTGCAGATCATCGGCATAAAGATGATACGAACACCGAAGACAGTGAGTTATAAAGTTAATGAAGATAGAGAATAGTAAAGGTGAAAGAATGCCGCCTTGTGGAACACCAGCATCCAGCTCTCGCCAGCTTGATGAGCTCTCATCAGCTCGCACTGACTGCCGACGTCCCCGAAGATAAGAGGAGAACCATTCCAGTGCCTCGCAAGAAACCATTAGATGTGAAAGGATAGCTAAGAGGATTTCATGGCTAACAGCATTAAATGCATTAGAAAAGTCGATAAGGACTAAGACAGTAACCTTGGTTTCACCCATTGCAGCTCGAATATCACCAGTCACCTTAAGGAGAGCGGAGGTTGTGCTGTGCCCAGGCCTGAACCCCGACTGGAATGAGCTTACAAGAAAATATGACAAAAACTGTGGTATTCTATGTTCAAATTTCAAGATTATAAAAAGATGACACGATGAAACGACGAAACCGAGGAAACTATAAAACAATAAGACGATTAAATAACTAAATAATAAAAAGGTAAAATAATAAAAAAATAACATAAAAAAATTAGACTTAAATTTTATTAAGACGATAAGACGAAAAAACTAAAAAATACATAAATTATAAAAAGTTTTACAATATTAAAATGATAAGACGATGAAGAGATCAAAGAATTGATAATTAAATGATAAAAAGTAAAAATGATAAAATAATAAAGTGATAAAGAAAAATAGGTAACATGATAAAATTCTGAAATTATAAAACTTCAAAATTCTTCGATTCCAAAAAATAAAATCGTTAAATCATAAAATGAGAAAAAGGCGACAAGGCGACAAGACAACACAAAAGACGATAAAACGACAAGACGATAGAAGAGATTACATAATTAATAATTAATTAAATGATAAACGTAAAATGATTAAATAATAAAGTGATTAAAGAAAATAAAGTAACATGATAAAATTCTAGAATATCGATACTATCAAATTACAAAATTCATAAATTCCAAAATAATAAAATTGTTAAATAAAAAATTAGACTACAAATTTATTACGAGACGACGAGACGACGAGACGACGAGACGAGACGACGAGACGACGAGACGACGAGACGACGAGACGACGAGACGACGAGACGACGAGACGACGAGACGACGAGACGACGAGACGTCCAGACGACGAGACGACCAGACGACAAGACGACGAGACGACGAGACGACGAGACGTCCAGACGACGAGACGACCAGACGACAAGACGACGAGACGACGAGACGACGAGACGACGAGACGTCCAGACGACGAGACGACCAGACGACAAGACGACGAGACGACGAGACGACGAGACGACGAGACGACAAGACCGCAAGACGATATGGCGACAAGACGATAAAATACTCATTATCTGCTCAGCATTTTTCCAACTATGTTAAGGTCGGCTTCCAGTCTATCCGGATTCAGCTGGATATCACTGCCTATCAGACCTTCACTACCCAGTAACTCGGCGACATGATATCGCTTGGTTAGACTGGTCAGAAATACTAAAATTTCAATATTATAGAATGGATATGAAACTTGGAGGGTGTATTCTTTGTGAAGAGTAGGTAATGGTAATGAAAATTTCACCTCTAAAGCTATCTTATAACTCACTGTGTATGAGATATCCCGAACCACCGAGATATGACGACACAATGTCTTGTGTTAGCAGCCACCGCGGTACGTACCATTTCATGTTGGAGTTTCTCAATAACACTACATTTTTGAAATTGTACCCTGAAATCAGAAATGTCTTTGTCAATTTATTAATGAAACTTAAAATAGATATCTTAAAATAGCAAGTCAGTAAAGTCCTTTAAAGCTACACTAACCTAAGTCTAATACCCAAGCGATGCAAGCCTTGAGGTTGGACTGAAGATGAACATGTTGAAGACCCAAACTCATGTCCAACATAACACCGATAAGCATTAAAGCAGACGGGGAGACATTGCAACATGTCCAAGAATACCTTTACTTGGGTCAGGTAGTCTTTTTCCAGGCTAGGCAAGACAAAGAAGTTTCAAGACGAACTGATAATGCCTGGAAGAGCTACTGGTCCTTGAAAGAACTATTTAAGTTTGAACTGCCTATGGCACTTAAACGCAAGCTCATGGACGTGTGCATTCTCCCTGTCTTAACATATGGCGCGCAGGTTTTTAACTATGGCTCAGATTTCCAAACTCAAGGTTTGCCAACGAGCAATGGAGCGCAGTATACTAGGTATAGTATAGTATTGAACAGATCGAGTTCGAAACACTATACTGCGCTCCAAAATAGGAATAGCTGATGTGGCTCAAAAGGCTACTCAACTGAAGTGGTACTGGGGCACTGGGCAGGAAATGTCTGCCGCATGCCGGACAAACTGTGGGCTCAAGTAGCACAGAGCTGAAGCCCTGAGACGGGGAGACGGGGTCCCGGCAGACCACGAAAAAGGTGGCGGGACGAACTGGACGGATTTATTCCCAATTGGACCGAATAAGCGAAGGATCGCGAACGATGGAAAGACTGGAGGGAAGCCTTTGCCCAGGAGTGGGGCAGAATAGGCTAACAAAAAAAAGCTACACTAATAGCAGGCGTCCGTCACTCGCTCAAGGCCACGCGTTTTATGCCTACCGCTTCGCGTATCGTCGACGATACAACGAACACCGGGCTGTCGCGCGCCCGGCTGAGTTCTCGGCGCGTCACGGGTACAGCGCTGACTATCAAAATGCCGAAACCACGTAATTATTGCGTGATTATAGTGCAATTCTCCCGTTTCCCAATTCTCCTGTTTCCCTTTTGATTATTTATTATAATTATTCACGCGGTTTTGGATATTTTCGACACTAAAATATAATAATCGGGAATTCAAGGAACGAAAAATATGCATCAGTCATTTTATTAAACTTTAAAATATTTGATCAACAAAAAAAAAATTGTTTTTCTAGAACATTCGTTTTATTACCATTATCATCATACGTATAACCCTAGCACATTTGCTGAAGACACACACACAAGTTAGTCGCGCGGCGGGCAAAAGAATCTCAACTCTCTTTGTGCGTGCTTATGGCACATTTCTCCTCTCTGCAAACAGCTGGTATTATTATTATGATTTTGTAGGTTATTATAGCGTAGGTATTTTAGTTTTTGTATTGGAGTGAAGTATCTGTTACGTAGTAACTATTTATTAATCTGTGCTAATAGCCTGTTTTACAAGCTCAAAATAGTCCTTATGTACAAGACAAATTTAAAAATGAAACATAGTTTTTGTATGAATTTATCTGCCAGATATTTTAATCAGGACTTATCAGAAGAATGTGAAACAGCTCTAATACTCGTGAACATGACAAGTCGGCACATTACTATACTTGGGACAAATTCAACGAAGATTTTTTTGTCTCTATACCCTCAGTATAAAATAGGATCGTCACTTACCAAGTAACTGAGCACTATCATGTTCCTTCAAGACCTTGCGCAGCGTCCATGGGTTCACCAGCACATCATCATCAGTCTTTAACCAGTACTGCGCCTGCGGACAGCGCTGCAGGCTCCACTTCATCATCAGCGCCGTCTTTAGCGTCAGGTTCTGGTAGTGGTCTGTGAAACCGTAGACTATCAGGTCGCCATACTGCCTCGCTTCTACGTAGGTGTCTACCTGGAGGAATGAGTATTCATTGGCTACATGTCATTTGTTGTTTTTTTATGACGCTAAAGTGATCAGAAAAACGATGGGCCAATTAAGCTCAACAAGAGAATCAGTCATTTTAACTGCACAGTTATAAAGATGAACAGAAGTGAATGATCGATGAAGTTAATGAACAGTCGAAAAGTAAGAAAGGACATAATTTCTTCTTCCATCCATATTGAGCCGAAGACATGAGTGAACTACAATAGCATAAAGGGCACCATATAACTCAATTTTTTCGAAAGGAACCAAATCCAGCACATGCCTCATCAGTTTGACATTGAGTAAAAAATAATGATTCCTAGATAGCTTCACATCAATAATTTACTCTTATGGCGAGATAAAAAGACGTTGCTAAGTACTGACTTTGGCTAAGCACTATACCTGACACTGTTACACAACTGCCAAACGTCAAGTGTACGATAGAGACGGGAACATAGCTAAGCCAAAGTCAGTGCTTTGTAACGTCTATTTATCTCGCCATTAAAATAATTGATCTAGATAATATAATTATACAGGCTATTATTGAATAACGACTAAATATAGGATTGTAATATTATAGTCGAACCAAGCGTCTTAACACCCACCAGCTGTTCATCCACATGGTCTCCGTGCAGCCCCAGCACGAAGTACGTGGGCTGGTACTTGGCCCAGGTGTTGCGCACCGCCTGACGGTTCTCCAGCCGGTGCGGTGCACTCGCCACCATAACTACCACCTGTACCTCCTTCAGACATGCGCAAAGCGATGACGACGGCTCTATTAGAACCTGGCTGCAATAATAGAATAATCTATTATAATACAACCTAATGTTTAGTTTATGGAAACCCGAAACAGATGTCTAGTATTTTTATGTAAAGAAACTATGTGTAAAATTTCAGAACGGTATCATAAAAAATCTTGAAGTGGTATGCTTTTATAATACCTAGTTGGCTGTACAGAAACTTACCTTGTATACTGCACTCTACTATAATATTTATGCTTGTTCAAGGTGCATTGGCGATAAGACTTAAAAGTCAATAAAAATCAAACACTCCTGAAGGTGCTTTGAACAACGTTTGTGATACATTAGTTTAACTAGGTACAATGCCCTGTGTTACATTGATTGGGGTCGGCGTATACGTGTAGGTATACTGATATCGTGTAGTCTTTGCAGATATTGCAAATCTTTACACCTATGCTTATCTTACTAAGAGTTAACCTATAGTTATATAGTTCTATGGAAATCTGAAATCTATCCGTCGCTAACAAGCTGACAACTAACTATAGATAATGCCATAGACCTATAGGTGCTGTTGACACCTTCTGTCAGATCAGAGTTTTATGGCAAGATCAATGGACGTCACTAAGCACTGACTTTGGCTTAGCTAGCACTATTTATTTATTTAAATAGAACGGCAGAAGTCAATTACACTATTTAAACATTTATAAACTACATTAAAGATTAAGAACAAATAAGAGAAACATATAACAAACAATACAATAAATTCATTAAACATACACTTTATGCAATTCAGCCATGCCTTCTTCTCACAAAACTTCAAACACTCTGACAGTATCGTCTTCCATTCATCCAGAAACATATCGGAATCAGTGTTTGAGTTCAGGAGAGCGTTAATAGCTGCTAATGTCCGAGGAATAGGCGACTTGGAGTGAGCAATAGTTCGGCTGGTCGGAACCACCAATAGCCGATGTTTTCTGCCACGACAGTAATTGTCTGGGACAAACACATTACAGATCTCATTGTGCAGATCAGGATCATCAATAATCCCTCTAAGTATTTTAAAGACTACAATCATCTGATCGAGCGAACGTCGTACTTCAAGGGAGTTGAAATTTAAGCATCCCAGCAAAAAATCGGTGGGATACAAATAGGGATAAAACCCGTACACGTGTTGTAAAGGTACCTGAGGAATGCTTTTTGTACTTTCTCTAAAGTTAACACATACTGCTTCTCAAAAGGATTCCATACACACGCACTAGACTCAAGTTTGCTACGAACCAATGCCCCAAATACAAGCTTGATAACGTGGGAGTTATGGAAGTCACGACAGTTCCTTAAAACAAACCCAAGACGCCTGAAAGACTCCTTAGCAGTAGAACTATATCTGTTATTGTTAAACAACTGCACGATAGAGACGGGAACATGGCTAAGCCAAAGTCAGTGCTTAGTAATGTTTTTCATCTCGCCATTAGAGTTATGTACTAACTGTAAAATTCTGAACGCACATGTGCTTCAAATAGTGGTGCAGACTCCTGTTCCTCCTGAAGTGGTCCAGCGCCTGGTCCGGCAGCAGCGGCGGCTGCAGCACAAGGCTGGTCTGCTCCGCCAGCCACCAGACTGAGGGCCACAGCAGTAGCAGCACCAGGGCCAGTAGCAGGCACAGACTCTTAGGGCGACCTGGATATACAACAGTTTTAACCTTTGAACGACCAACCGACAGCCGGTTGTTGCCGGGCTGCTATTGTCTTTCTATTGTGTCTCCTCGAATCACGTGTGTTCGAAGGATTAATTTTTCGCTATTGTTCATACAGGATGTTTATGCAACATGTTGAACTACACGTTAATAAAATAATAATCCGAATCCTCACCAAAGTATTTGATCCTGGCGCCAGCCTTCCGCATGAGGATCTTGATGAGCAGCACTAACATAGAGGGGCACCGTGAGGCCAGCACTCGAGTCCGCAGTCCCAGTACGAAGCGACTGCCGAAGCAAGACATCTAGCAGACACTCCTTAGATTTGTTATCTATATGTATATATGTAAAATGATTAATTGACTGACTGACTAGGTGGGTGATTATATCAAACCACGGCCCAAACCGGTGGTCCTAGAGAGATGAAACTGGGAGGGTGTTGTTTGTAAAAAGTAAGAATCTACTAAGAAATGATTTTTGGTACCTTTCCTACTTGCATAATAAACTAATTCTAACCCTAAGGGATGGTAGTTTCGAAAATCACGCGGCGAATTAGCTGGCGAAGACTCACCGGGTGATATCAACGCACAGCCCAAACCGCTGGTTCTGGAGACATGAAACTTGGAGGGTATGTTCTTTGGTAAGAGTAAACAACTACAAAAATAGATTTCTAGGAATTTCTACCCTAAAGGATTAAAACTGGTGACGGAAGTGTCGACATCCCCGCGGACAAAGCTGCGGGTGAAAACTAGTCGTAAAAAAAATATGTTTCCAATGATACTTGTATTTTCAGCCAGAGATTATGACGTTTATACAAACAAAAAACTCTTCAACTTTATTATGATAGAATAGATTAATAATACAAATAAATTTTATCCGCAGCATTTATGTCTACAGTCAATTTGGAACGCTACAACTGTAACAATAGGGAAGATGCAATCATAGTATTTATTAAAAATTTATTAATAAAATGTTGAAAAAATTAAATGAAGGGCCTCTGCAACTATTTTTTTGCATAATGTTTATTTTTATATATAAAATATGAATTTAAAATTACATGAAATGAAACGTAATAACACCAATCAGCGTTAAGCGACTGGAATGACGTCACTAGCACGTTCCAAAACGTGCGAGGAATTCAGTCAAATTAAAAAGAGGTTATACTATAACCTCTTTTTAATAAATTAATTAATTCGAGTCAAAAAAATTACATTTGCAGTGTTGCAGGTTTTAGTTCCAAATAAATAGTGATGTGACACAATCGAGTTT
Source organism: Athetis lepigone (assembly GCA_033675125.1). Taxonomy (NCBI): domain Eukaryota; kingdom Metazoa; phylum Arthropoda; class Insecta; order Lepidoptera; family Noctuidae; genus Athetis; species Athetis lepigone. Next base: position 18,849,210 of record CM066221.1, on the reverse strand, counting down.
TTACAATGAAATCTTAATCGAGATTATATAAAAAAATATTACATGTAATTTACGGTTATTAAATAGAAGACATACACGGTAGGTAATTTAATATTACATAAAGCACTGTTATATTTTTTGTTTTTGGTAAGGTCCATATTTCTAAAATTGTTTTATTTAAGATGGTTTGTATTCAATATTTACAATAATTAAACGCTTTGGTACCTAATAAAACAAAGCATGACTAAATGTCTGCGATTGCTACTTTATCGTCATCGTAGCAATAAGTGCATTAGAACAATCAGCAAGCGATTAGCAATTGATTCATACATAATACGATTTTTTTGACGTTAAGCGATTAATCCGCGCGATTAATCGCTTAACGTCACTGCGCAAATATTGCTGATTGCTGTTTCATAGGTAATAAGCCAGCGGAACACTTTAGAGTAACTTACGCGCTACTCCGTGTAATTCTTACCCTTTTTGGAACGCACCCCCGCAGTTAGTTGTCAAAGTAAACAGAAATAGTTTTGTAGGAATAAAATTAGCTTTAGAGAAGCAAATTCGCGCAGTCTTCTAATGACTCTTTAATTATGATTTCGAAGCCATGCAATTTTCTTCGACTGTAGTACTTCATCTTTTGAACTTTTCTTAGTGTTGTTCACTAATGGTCTAATCAACTGAAATAACACACCTTCGATATGCTTGAAGCCTCTGTCTGCCATGATACAAGGTCCAGGAGGTAAAGATTCCATAAATCCAGATTCTTCAAATATTTAAAATCAGAAGTTCTGCCACCAAAACTGTCTGATACAAAGTTTGTAACCCCGTCTGGTGTTGGAGATATCAACATGAGTCAACATGCTTTTTTGCATAAAAAAGCATTGCATACATGCTTTCATGCGGTATTATTATGACCACGAGATGTTGATTGATAGTTTATTTTCAAATTTTAGCAATAAAAGTATCTGGAATGGCGAATAATAATAAAAAGTTATAAAAATTAGAGAAGAACAATACAACCAGAGATACAGTGTCACTGCAGTGACGTCATCGGAACTATTGGTCCGTTTTCGCGCGGAAGTTTAAACTGTCAATTTAAAACCGCTTTTTTTATAATAAATTACAACATTTTAACTTTTTAATATATTAGTGGACTATTTTACATGGGATTCTTTAAACTTAAAACAAAAGTAAAAATATTGCATCTTCCCTATTCAGTATCTTTTCAATTAATTAAGTTTTCATAAATATATTCTTGAAACTTGAACGTATTGCTGTTTTAATCCGCAATACCCGGCTGGTCTGCCTCTGCAAGCCTTCTCGTGTCTGAAGAGGATTGAGGTGTTACTCCTACCGCGACATCAAAGAGAAGCGCTCAGGAATACTACGCGCCACCACCTCAAGTCCAGTTGAATAGAGAGTGACGGACGTCCCAAAGTCCAAGCCTTGGACCCATTTTGGGGGGGTGAACGAGAGCAGCACAAGCCCTCCCCTAAAGCCCGATAGGGACCGAGAGGCAAGTAGAGATCTCTTCTTTCCAGCTCTCTTCTGCGCGGTAACAATTTTGCAGAAGGAGACCACTGCGTCCCAGGAGTCTGCGCTGCCGGCCGTAGTCAGTTCAATGGCCGGCAGTGCAAAGCGACAGACGCAGCTCTATCTTCCGCTGCATTGGTTGCTCTTCTCGGCTTCGCGCCCCCTTGCGCCACCGGTACAATGACGCGAGCACCTTAGCATCCAGGTCACATGGCGGGGATCCGGTCAGTGCAAAGCCGCCTCGTAGGAGATCGTGCGATATCCCCTAGTGACTCTGATGGCCATCAATCGCGGCAGCTTCCACAAAACAAAAATGGTGCCTGCCGTCAGGTCAGTATCGGTTGGAGCCCTATACAGGGCCATCGATCGCTGATCCCCACTTATCACCGCCTACTCGGGGGGCCCAGAGTGGGAAGCAGCGTGGATAGCGCCCCACGTTAATAAACACCCACGTCAATATGGCGCGCGTGAGGCAGCGTCAAGCCTCACGCCCCGAACAGGGATCCAGGTGTAGAAGTCGAGAGTCGCAAGACGACTATCGGCCACCGTAGGCGCGGGTCTGCGGATGGTGAGCGATGGGTAGCTCGCCGCCCGACTGGTGTTGATGGTGCATTTTGTTCCTCGCGCGCCTCAAAGAGCAGTCAGCACGTGAAGAGGCCCTCTAGGGCCAATGCCTGCCGGGGTTGCGGAATAGTTCTAATAGTTACCGTGGCCCCGGAACATAAAGGCAACCGAAGGAACACGGGTAGGTTTTAGTCAGTAAAAGTCTGACCCGCCCTCCCACCCCGCCTAGGGCGGGAGAAGTCATTAGATGATTTCCCTCCCAACAAAAAACCTATTTAATAATTAAATGTCTTGATGGCCTAGTGGTCAAGGCGCCCGCCTCTCATACAAGATGTTGTGAGTTCAAATCCGGGCAAGTACCAATGTGACTTTTTCTATTCAAATGTACTTTCTTAAGTTTATCTTGGACATCACAGACATCGGTGAAGGAAATCATCGTTAGGAAACCTGGACACTTGTTAATAAGAGTCCGAAATCGCCAATCCGCCTTGAGCAAGCGTGGCGATCAATGCACGTGCCTTTTCTGTATGAGAAGAGGTCTTTGCCTTGCAGTGGGACAGTAATAGGCTGGTATTTTATCCATACTAATATTATAAATTCGAAAGTGTGTCTGTCTGTCTGTTTGTCTTTCTTTCATGGCAAAACGGAGCGACGAATTGACGTGATTTTTTGAGTGGAGATAGTTGAAGGGATGGAGAGTAACATAGGCTACTTTTTGTCTCTTTTTAACGCGAGCGAAGCCGCGGGCAAAAGCTAGTTATTATTATTATTGAATATGATGCATCAGTCACGTCGTTGTCCGTAGTCGCCATGCCTCTTTTTGATCGTTTTTGTCCACGGGTGACGGTCCGACACGTTGAGTTTCTTTGCAAGGTTGCAACGGATACGTGTCCGTTCGAGTTAATATAGACCCACACTAACTTACCGAACACTGAGCGTCGGCCCGACGCCGACGTCTGTTATGAATATCGGTTCCTTGTCCTATGTCGTTAACAAAAGGCTTTACTTGATCCACTTTAACTGATTACATTTTATTCTTCGCGGTTATCCGAGGAAATTTTTAAAAAACGTCCATACAATTACTGAATTCTTTTTAATTATCTTATTAAAACCTATACTATTATTTTCCTCTATGCCTATACTATTACAGTAATAGCTATTAGTTAGTAAAAGGCTAGTAATTAACCCTTTTATCCAAAGTACTGTTCTTATAACCTCACTTTTTAACATGTTATGTCAAATAATAGAAAAATAATAAAGAATATATTATTTGTTTATTAACTGCCAGCAGCGAGCGTGTACAAGAAGTGTAAATATTAACAAAAAAAACTGTTTGGTTGATGTTTCGTTGAAAAACTGACCACATCATAAAATAAATCAAACGACAATAATAGCAGCATTTTACCTGAAATAAAATGCTTATTAAATACTTACCTTATTTGAAGCTTACTAGTTTGAGTTAGGCCCTATCTGTTTTCCGCTTCCGCTTCTATGTGTGTCTCTTTCTACCGCATCTGTCATCCCCACTTCCGCAGAGCCTCGCGCTTGCTTCATTGAGTCGAAAACACCAGGCAGGAATTAAATGTAAGCTTCAAATAAGGTAAGTATTTAATAAGCATAAGTCCTATATTAGTCATACATCTGCTATTTAGTCTTATCGAGATGTAGTCATAACGCTTCTAACCCCTAAAAACATTGTTGATAGAAAACTGGAGGAGCAACGAACTAGCTCTAGTACACCTTGGTCCTTCATTTGTGAAATGATGTTGGACATTGTTTCGGAGTCTGTTGTATGAAATGTCCCATTCTTTAGATCGGGTAACATCAAAGGTGGTTTCTCCTAAAAGGGTATGCGATACGGCTACGTAAATTCGACATCGCGTACTTGGTTTCTTTAAACTATTCTTACAACTACCCGCTCTGGCTACTAATATACTGCTATTATACTTCAGGCTTCGTCCTCGGGATTAGCAAATAACACTTGTAGTACCGCCTAGTGGTTCGCCAGTCTCACACTATAGTTGAGGGTAGAAAATAAAATTAAAAAATAAATTCACGTCAACAAGACAGTTGACCGACCCGCTTGCTTCATTCGCTTTTTAGTGCTCGCCACGATCACACGCTCGCGTCTCAAAAGTGCTAATTGTTTATTCCAAGTGCTTAACTGCTTATCCAACACGCCTAAACGGAAACGTGAGGAAGATTACGATCATCTGCTGCGGTAGTTCCAGAAATTAGAAAAGAAAGTGTTGCGAAGATGCCGTAAGTACGCTGAGTCGTTCCAACTCGCTTGATACTCGTTCCCGCTCGGAGTCTCCAGGTCAGTCATTGTGTATTTATTGTTTGTTAGTTTTATTGCTGCCGTACAAAGCCCGTTTAATAACGAGCTGGCGATAAATAAGTCGCCATAATGCATGTCCTTTAGGCAACGATTATACTTGCCTTATTTACTTTTACATACATATCAAGTGTATCAAAACCTTTTTGTCACGATTTTATGTTTACTAAGAAGTAACTTGTAGATACTTACTTATACAGTGTGTAACTGAATTAATGCACTTTGAGAAAATAGTTTGTTCAGAATCGTTTACTGAATCGATTTTTGTAATTTTTAATATGGGTAATATTTTATCCCAAAAATAATTAAAACTACGTAAATTGCTGTCACACTTCCGCTGTACAGTAAGAACAAACTAAAATGGATGAAATACCTACTACGCTAGACCCTTATGCAAGTGCGACGGTGTGCATGCGTAAATTTGTAATGTGACTATAATTTTCTCCCACAATCTGTACAACAAATGTATAAATAATAAAAAAAAAACACTGTTTTAAACATAATAATAAAAAATCAGTGTATGTATTATGATTATAACATAATATTCTAATTTGGGTGTCTGGTGGTGTGCGTTTATTCCGGGACATATTGTATACAAATTTTTTACAATAGATTTAATCAATCTTAAGAAAAGTGTTGACTAAATTAGCTAAGTAGGTTACATTTCATACCTATTGGGTTTAAGTACCATTCGTAGAAACTCCTACGATATTTTAAGAAGTGTTATCTTTGCAAGTTTACCTACTCAATATCAAAATAGAATAATAGTTATGCGAACAGTATTTTAGGACTGTTTCTTAACTAATTGTCAATAAATTAGTGTGACTCAATCGTGATATTTTACATAAATTTTATAATAAAACATAATTTTTATAATAAAACATTACTTACACCCGTGATAGTAATAGTTACCTAGCCGGGTTTGCGTACTTCTCTGGAGTTGTACTACCCAATAAAAGCTTTGCGGACAGTATTCTAGGACTGTTTCTTAACTAATTGTCAATAATTAGTGTGACTTACTTGTAACATGGTACTTACACAACTAAATATTATTATAACTTGGAGCTGTACTACCCGACAAATTAGTCTTGCGAACAGTACTTTGGTCTGTTTCTTGACTAGTGTAGGTCAGTAATGATGACGTAGATGGGTTTGCGTACTTCTCTTTGGAGCTGTACTACCCGATAAATTAGTCTTGCGAACAGTACTTTGGTCTGTTTCTTGACTAGTGTAGGTCAGTAATGATGACGTAGATGGGTTTGCGTACTTCTCTTTGGAGCTGTACTACCCGATAAATTAGTCTTGCGAACAGTACTTTGGTCTGTTTCTTGACTAGTGTAGGTCAGTAATGATTACCTAGATGGGTTTGCGTACTTCTCTTTGGAGCTGTACTACCCGATAAATTCGTCTTGCGAACAGTACTTTGGTCTGTTTCTTGACTAGTGTAGGTCAGTAATGATTACCTAGATGGGTTTGCGTACTTCTCTTTGGAGCTGTACTACCCGATAAATTTGTCTGGCGAACAGTACTTTGGTCTGTTTCATGACTAGTATAGGTATCGGTGGTTTTCAGATCAAGAACGTTATAACAACGTTCCAAACCTACTTGACGGTATTGTTGATTCTGAGCCATGTGCGGAGACGCTCGTCGACTCCGTCCCGGAACCCGACGAAGAGTGCCCCCGCCCCATGCCGCCACCCGCCGCCGCTAGCGCCGTGGAGCCGGTGACAAATACTGAGGAGCCTGAGTCAGCTGATACACTAAACAGTACAATACTCGAAATACTGGGCGAAGATCCTACTATTTCGAATATTTTCGGCCCCGAAATTCATAAGGACTATTGCGGAGTAATTGAAAACTAGTTAATGCTCCTGTATTAAATGCCGAAATTAACGCGGCTATTTCCGACGTTAATGCCAAACGCGACAAAAATGTTGAAATTAGACAGAGACAAATTTCCACTAATAACTAGCTGATATAAAAAAAAAAAAGAAAAAAAAATGACAATGATCCTGAGTTAATAAGCCTATTGTTTTCTTTTGCATTAAGGGATACGAAATCCCATTTAAATAACTTCAAAAAAGCTATTCATAATTTATTATGTAATAGAGCTATGTAAAAATGTCAACCTACCGATGGTCAATTTTTATCTAGTATATTTCTAGTGTCAACTGGCAAATATAGTATCATCCTAAATTTAAAAAGAACTTAAAAAAAAAATTTTACTGCTGCGCATTTAAAAAAAATGAAGGTCTACGCACAAGATTTAAAGTTCAACAACTGTACGAATTTAACGTTCTACAATTTGGCTTTTAAGCACTGCCCCACATATATTTACTCAATAATGAAACCTCCGGTTACTACGTTTGGCAGGCCTAATATCTATTAATTACTTAGATGAGTCATACGACAAATGTTTGTACAATACTGTACAATCTAAAAAATTAATTACATCTCACGATTTTTAATTAATGAGGATAAAAGTTTAATGATACCTAGTCAAGTATGTACATTTCTAGGTTTTGTTTTAGACTCTGAAAACTTCCAGTTCACGTTACCCTCGGGAAAAATAGTTCGCGTCAAATCAGAAATTAAAAATATGCAAGATACGTGAATTTGAACAAATGGTCGGATTACCAGTTTCAGTTTTTCTGGCTGTAGAATACAGCTTGCTATGTACTAAACTATTTGAACGCGTAAGACATTTAAACTTAAAACCTGATGATAACTATGATAAATTTATGAATATATCTAGTGTGTTACTACCTGATCTAAGATGGTGGTATGATGCAATACATATACCGTTTTGTAGCACGATACGCATGATCTGAAAATTTTCTCAGATGCCTCAAATACGGGGTGGGGGGCTGCCTGTGGCAAAGAGAGGGCTAGCGGGTTGTGGAGTAATCAAGAGAAGACACAACATATATAACTACTTGCGGCCTTCCTTGGTTTAAAAGTATTTACTAAAGATTTAAATAACTGTCAAATTTTACTCCTCATCGACAACACTACAGCCGTCTCTTACATTAATAGGATGGAAGGTATTTCGTTCCCCCACCTCACTGACATCACTCGTCAGCTATGGCAGTGGTGTGAATGTCGCAAATTGTACGTCATAACTCATTACATTAGCTCATTAGACAATAACACGGCAGATGCCGAGTCAAGGCGGACTGGGCATACCAGGAAATTGTCTCAACGTATGGGGTACCTCAAATAGACTTATTTGTCAGTCGAATAAATACTAAATACTCTGCCTAGATCTCCTGGCACAGAGACCCCAATGCAATGGCAGTTAATGCATTTTCAATTTCCTGGGCCGATATTTATTTCTATGCTTTCCCACCTTACTCTGTCGTTTTAAAGACACTGAGAAAGATAATTACAGATAAGGTTAGGGGCGTACTAATCGTACCACATTGGCCAACAGCTACCCAATTTTTAAAAAAGCCTTTTATTGTCTGATCCAATTGTGTTTAAGGCAAATCCAAATCCAATTTTATGTTCCAGTTCTAGCGATCGCGACATATACACCAAACTTAATTAAACCCCGGTGGCAGGGAACTTATGCGGACGGCGTGGGTAAGAACAAGCGTATCTCCGTATCTCAGCAGTTAATGTGATGTTGGCGTCTATTTCTGAAAACTCCTATAAACAATATGATGTTTACTTACGGCGCTGGTATGGTGATTTGTATAACGCTTCGATTCCACAAATAATTAATTTCCTAAACATTCTCTATGAAGAGGGATATCAATACAGGACGCTTAATTCTTGTAGATCCGCGTTTGCCCTACTCATGGGAAATAATTTAGGAGATGATAGGATCAAAAGGTATTTTAAAGGTATATTTCGGATACGTCCTCCTTTACCCAAGTATGAAATAACATGGGATACTACAATAGTAATGAATTATCTCAGCCAGTTTTATCCCAACGAAACGTTATCCCTTGAAAACCTTTCGAAAAAACTTATCACTCTCATTGCCCTTTTGACTGCGCACAGAGTAGAGACCTTGTCAAAGATTAATTAAAAAAATATATATATAGAATTGTCCCCTTCTAAAGTAACTATCAAAATACCTGACCTCTTAAAAACAACACGCTAAGGATGTTTGCAGCCATTGTTAGTGTTACCGTTTTTTGAGGAACGACCCGAAATAATATGTCCTGTCTTGACTTTACTTACCTAACTCGAAAAATCAAGCCCGTTGCGAAAGAATATTGACTCCCTCTTCATAAGCTTTAGAAAGCCTTACAATGCTGTCGGTTCTCAAACCTTGAGTAGGTGGATAAAAGACACCCTGTGCAATAGCGGTATCGATGTGAACATGTCCACCGCGCACAGCACAGGCACGCCGCTACATCCGCGGCTCTTCAGCTGGGCGTCAGCCTAGATCGAATAAGAAAAACCGCTGGATGGAGCGGCTCGTCAAGCACATTTTGGTTCTATAATAGAACCATATGTAATGTCAATAACAATGGAAATGATTGTTTTGCCAGAACAATTGTAAACAATAACTCAAGATAAGCTGATTTATAATTATTTTCTTATATCTGTTTGTAAAATTGAGGAATAAACAAAATATTTCACACTACTATCTCTAAAAGTCTACAAGTGTTATTTGCTAATCCCGAGGACGAAGCCTGAAGTATAATTAATGATTAAACGAACTTACCTGTAGGTGAAGTTCTATCACAATTATACGAAGGCTTCGTCCGAAGGGATTAGCAACCCTCCCTCCCATTAGTTACCCCATTTATTGTGTGTGAAATATTCAAGATGCGGCTACTCTCTAAAGTAAATGAAGCAAGCGGGTCGGTCAACTGTCTTGTTGACGTGAATTTATTTTTTAATTTTATTTTCTACCCTCAACTATAGTGTGAGACTGGCGAACCACTAGGCGGTACTACAAGTGTTATTTGCTAATCCCTTCGGACGAAGCCTTCGTATAATTGTGATAGAACTTCACCTACAGGTAAGTTCGTTTAATCATTAATTATAATGTAACATCGTTGTTTGCCATAAGATAACTCACTACGCCATTCGGCTTAATGTATTTACTAATTTATAATATTGTATTTTCTCTGTAAGTGATTTGTAAATATTTAGAGAAATAAATGTCTAAAACCGTAAAAACCGATACCCGTTTATTATGCGCAACAGAAAGTCGGGTGCTCCCTCTTCTTTCCATCTTTTTTGAAAGTGTATTAGACGACCAGCTCGGAAACTCTTCGTGTCAGTATTTTCGCTTCTTACCACCAGAGCTATCATCTGTCGGAGCCCCTGAGCGCTTACGGTAAGCCTTGCTTTGACTGTAGTATTTTGACTGTTGACTGCCTCGTGGGCGAAACGAACCTCTTCCAGAACTTGCTGGGCGGCGCTCGACACTAATGTTATTATGTCCCTGCGAGGGACGACTGTGGCAGCAAGCCTGCAAGGCTTGGTTTTGCCTGCCTTGGTAGTGTGGATAAGGCGGAGGCGCATAATATCCGTGTCTGGTACCCTGCGGGGGTCCATAATAATGAGCCGAACCCTACGAGGGGTGGCGAGCGGCAGCTTTATTAGTACAGTCGCCAAAGGAGATATGTAACCAACTTGTACTACGAAACTACAATGTTACTGTTCAACCTATTCACACAACGACATTCACACACACATCATGCCGTGCGCTCCCACCCATTATATTATAGCAAAACATAATTGCAACCAAGATCTCAACGGTTGTGTTAGCGGAACGCAAGAGCGAATCACCTTCCGTGAGACGGTCCGAGTTCGAACCACAGGTTGTAATATGATGTTCTTTTTGAGATTTGTAATTTCTAATTTAAGTGATGAGAATTATACTTACTAAATAAAATGATGTTTCGGACCGGTTTGAGACACCAAGTAACAAGATGTTCGCTTATTTAAAATTATTTGCCAGTTTTGCAGTAAACTACCCTTAACTTAACGAATAAATGTTCTTACGTTTAATTGTGAATATAAGTAAAGTCAAATAAGCAACTACACCCAACTCCTTCTTTGCTTACCTATACTATTACGATTTTGTTTAACTTTGACCATGTAATATTGAAAAAAGCTCAGATTATTGTTTTGCATAAGCAAAACATTTCTGTTAGTGAAATCGCAAGGCAATGATATCGGTGAGTAACGATAATATTAATAATGTAATTAGATATAACGAATAATAATAAATAATGGTTTTTACATAAATATCGTATTATTATTAATATTTATTTTTAACATATTATTCATAATAGGTATAAATGATTTCGATATTTTTTTAAAGTTTGTTATTACAATATAAATCAGTGGTTGACAATCCGCGGCCCGCGTTACTCTTTTTGAGTTTTTGCGGCCCGAGACTGTATCGTAAATGAATATATTAAATTGCATTTACATTATTGTATAGTATACTATAAGTTACGAAAATAGAAATAATACAAATAGTTATTTATTTATTTATTTATTTATTTATTTATTTATCACAATCACAACTACCATTACAGGCAATAATCCTAATGCGGCAGCGTGGTCTTTATATACGTATAATCACTGAAGTAAACAAATATATTCCCATATCTTTATTTATATTATGTATTTTTTTTTCTTATTATAAATAATGTAGCAGGTGTGTGTTTGATTCCTAATACTTTTATTTATTTATTGCAGAAAAAATCTGTTCGACTGTGCACCGTCACACTAATACAGTTGAAGTTATCGCCTGCTAAGAGTCCAGCTTTAAGCCCCATAGAAAATTTGTGGGGTCAAATGGTGCTGAACTGGGACTGGGAACCTTTTCAAGTTACAACTAAGTCTAATCTGGATGGCGTAGTGACTTCGACTTAGGAGTGGTGTAACATTTAATTTTGTTATAATGTGGTTGCCAGTATGAGCAGGCGATTGCAACTCGTCATAGACAGCGAAGGAGCCCCTTTTTTCTTTAATTGAGAAAAATTAAGATTTTTTTAAGTGTAGGTAATAACAAAAGTCTCCGCCGACTTATTGTAAACAACATTTTATACTTTATTGTATTCGCAATTTAGATTTCACAGAACATTTTAAACTTTCCTAATAACATTGATAATAATAAAAAATGTAACAATTTAATTAGAATAGTATTATAACTTCAAACATCGTTGTTCTATGCTAACTTTCAATGTAACAGCATTGTATATAAATAGAAATATGTAAAATAATTCGGCGGTAGTGGAATGTGTGTGATGTTATTGTTACTAGGTCAAAAATATTATATTTTTATCAAGTGACATGGTTATTCACTCCGTCCATTGTTTATTATAATTGTATAAAAACAAATTATTGAATGTTTCTTTATAAACATAATTATTGTTGTATTTATTAATAAAACAAGTTAAATTGTAATGTTGTTTTAATTTTCTAAATAAAAATAAGATGTTTATTTTAAAAAGTGTTCTTTTTTGTTCAATGTGCTGTTTTAAATAGATAAAACATTTTTTTACAAAATCAAAAAGAACAAACGCTATCATGTGGTTCGAACTCGAACCATTCCACGTCACGGTTCAAATGTTTGAACAGTAAATTGTAGTTTCGTAGTGTGCGCGCATGAATACATATCTCCTTTGGCGACCGTACCTGATTGCGAACCAGGCCCACTTGTCGCTGGCTTGTTTAAAGGTATGAAGGCTTTCTTGACTCCGCCTATTTTCTCAAGTGCTACCGTAAATGTTTCGGCATTAAACAGACATTGATTAGACGGCGGGAATTTGCGCAAGGTTGATTTGATTAGGGGGTCGCGTACATAGTTAGTGATACCGTCACGGCGCATTTGGATCACCTCTGCTCTGTGACCACAGACTAATTGTAATAAATCCGAGGATATCTTCGAATACTCGCCTTTTGAAAACAAGTCATTGATTTTTTCATGCATACCTTCAACTGTAAAATTATCCGAACTACGAGCCCACACAAGTAGCTTTTGTAAACTAGACTGCAAGGCTTGCCTTTGTTAGAGAATGCAAAATGTGAGCGCAGCGTATGCTTTGTATAGACCAAGTGACGCAGTTGATCATACGACCGAATCTCATCATTAGCGTCAAGGTCTATAAATCCAGGAGAGTGGTTATAAAGTTTCTGGACCTCAGAATAACGCACCTCACACCAATCTTTTTTATCGAAATATTGGACATCTTGTAAGGTTTTCAAAAATGACTCCGGAGCTTTAGGAACTGCCGGTTCTTTTAATTTGGTCTCAAAGTCAAAACTAAATTGAAGTTGCGATTGGTCAGGCCGCTCGTCAACACCATCCTACAATATGCCACTCACATTGTCGTCGATTAAAACATCAGGCTCATTCTCAAAATTAGCAAAGTGGGGAGAAGCAAAGCTGTTATGCTCCACTGCGGTGGCACATTGATTATTAGAACCAGCATCATAAAAAGAAACCCGATTGCGTTCAGCATGTGCTAATTGTTTGCGCAGTTCACTAACTTCGCGCGTTAACGTTTCAAGTTTGTGGTTATCCTTGCTCTTGTGTTGCCCCCCCCCCCCCCCTTTTTTTTTGCTACGGCGATGGCGCCTACTAGATTTTTTTCTTTCTACGGGATTTAGACTCCGAGGAGTTCGAAGAAGAACTGGTACTACTATCGGAGCTACTACTAGACGTCGAGCTACTAGAGCTACGTTCGCGGTCACGTTGGGAGCGAGATTTATTCGCAGATTTTGGCGGAGCTCGAGAGGGACGCGGGTCAGGCGCCTCTGGTGGTTCACTGGCGTAAAGGTGGGTACTGACCAACGTTACGAGATGTAATGTAACAATCGCATCGAACGTGTAAGCATCGAGCATGTTACGCTGTGTTTTAAAATCGGCGTAACATGCTCGTCAAAACTCTGTGCTCCGCTTTCGCCGTTAGTTCACTCAAGATGGCCGACAGCGAGGACGCGTTGGTATCTTTGATTCTACTTAATTATTGTTTCATCAAATTAAGAAGAAGAAAAAACGTTACTGGACGAACGAAACCAATCTATTTATGCTCTGGATGAGGGTTCCACAACAATTCCTCTTCTCTGTATTTTTCTCTCCATGTTTTAAGAAATAAATACGAGAGGAACGACGTGTGATTACTCGCAACGCGCGCGCGCTCGGGACGACTTGCAACAGCGTACTGACCGAACCGCGTAACACTCAAAGGATTCGCCAAAAAACCGACAGCCGGGTGGAGCACTCAACGCGAGCAACGAGCGGCTCGTTGCTCGCTGGTTTCCCCGTAACACGACGTACTGACTGCACGAATGCTAGTGGTGTAAAACGTTACATTACGCCCCGTAACGCCGGTCAGTACCCACCTTTAGGTGTCGCTCTCGATTGCTTCACTTCGTCTCTTCGTCGGTTATCAGAATAATCTACGTTACTTAAATCGTCCATCCTAAAAAACACGTTTTAGAACAGCTATAACCACTAACAGTAAAATAACCATTTCGTTTATAAACACATCGGACTAAATTCAAAAAACCATATAAAATAAACAGACAGAAGAAAAAGCAACAGGAAAAATTTAACACTCACTTGCAATAAAATATAAATTCGGTTATTTATATCACTAACCGATTTGTAATTTGAAAATATTGAACAAGGTAAGAGCTTAAACGCATCAATTCACTTTTTTTTTAAAAAAGGGTAGCTTATTCGAACAAGTGGATGGTAAAAAATATAACGGTCGCTTGACCTTGACCTGAATAAATATATTGACGAACGAAACAACGATACGGATTCGCTCTATTATTCCAAAAGTAACGGTCGGTTACACTATATGTTAAAATCTTATGAGCTTAAACAAAAACATCGACAAATCTCCCTTTATTTAAAAAAGGTAACGGCCGGTTACTCGATAGTTTTAAAATATTGTAAGGTAATTTGAAAATTCAACACCAAAATTGAAAATAGTAATTTTGAAATAGTAATCACTACAATCGGTTACACCAGCATTTGAAATACGCAGGTATAATAATAAAACACGACACACAAAATTCACTGTAAATTAATAGCAACGAACAGTAACCACTGGTAAGGTACGGACAGACGTGCTCATTAAATAACGGACAGACGTGCTCAAAAAAAGCATGCTTATAAGCTTGCTCAAAATTAGCATGCTCTGCAAACTGTTCACATTTGCCAGCAATAAGCATGCTGGTTTTAAAGCATAAAAATTCAAAAAAATTCAAAATTCAAGGCATTTATTTCACTTAGACCATTTATAGGCACTTATGAATAGTCAAAGAGTCGGTCGGTCAGTCAGAAAAGTGACGTTAATTGCCTGTTCCAAAGCGTAGATCTCTATGGAGAAGAACAGGCAAGAAACTCCACGGACACTCTTTTAAAAAAAAACATGTTTTACAAAATCTTGGTTACATTGATTTTCGTGCTTCTATATGTGAAAACAATGCAAGTAAATAACAAAATTAATAATTAAAAACTTACAAATTAATATAAATAAGTAATAAAAAAGTCATGGCAGTTAAGAGATGACCGATCTCAACTGACAGCGCCCGTTCACGAGCATGACGCGTGACATCAGCACCATTTAGCTCAACCATTTTGGAGGGAACCAAATGATCCAATGCACTCGCCACCATCAGCGAGACTTTTAAGCGAGCATGACAATTCTCCCAACAACCATGTCCATTTGTGTCAGTATTATATAATCATTTATGTATAAAGAAATAACGGCATCGTACTCACATTTACAATATTCAAAAATGCTTCTAGTTTACACAAACCAATGTTCTGTACTGTATAAATATAAATGGGTGAAATTTAATTACCTGAATGCAATTAATTATTAATGTCAAAAATAAAGAGGACAAGCAACAAATTTCTATATTCCAATTAATAAATTTTATAATTTCTGAGCTTAGGTGGAGCAGGACCAGCATTGAGCCAAGCATGTTTATCATTGATATAGTCTTCTAACTTATAATATGCTTGACTACATAGCGTGCGTTTAATGCACGTTTTAAATTTTCTCTCATTTAGCTGCAGAAGGCTGCAGAATATCAAGTGGTATTTTATTATAACACTTTACACAATATCCCATAAAAGATGTGTGGACTTTTGATAATCTAAAGCTGGTGCCAAATAGCACGTCCGTCCGTACGTTTGCTTTGAGCATGCCTATTTAGGAGTATGCTTTAAAACCAGCATGCTTTATTGTTGGCAAATGTGAACAGTTTGCAAAACATGCTAATTTTAAGCAAGCTTATAAGCATGCTTTTTTTGAGCACGTCTGTCAGTACCTTTAATAATGTAAGTTTGACTACTCACGTGAACAGCTGAAGCGAATTGTGCTTTGTAGACTACGAACACCACTTTCGTATTCTATTTTTAAGTACGTCTGTACTCTGCGGAAAACAGGGCGCCAATGAACCAGTATTATGTATTATCTATGCCAATGAAGCAAGCGCGCCGCAGAGCCTCCGAGCTCTGGGCCTGCCTGGGGGCGTACCACAAGCCCTTATAGCAGTATTACTTTGATATTACTTTCAGTGGGAAAGAGACGGCGCTAGACAACGTGTCTAACGCTGTCACTTGCGCACTCCTGCAACAGGACTAAAACAATCTTACTTTAAACGTCATGGTAAGGGGGCTGGTGAGGGGCGGAAGTGGGGATGACAGACGCGGTAGAAAGAGACACACATAGAAGCGGAAGCGGAAAACAGATAGGGCCTATCTCAAACTAGTAAGCTTCATATAACGGTCAATATTTAATTAAATAGTAAGTAATACATTATTGTGTGGGCGAATCTACTCATGCACGTTTTAAAATGATTCATCTGACTCGCGGGCCAGTTAGTTCGAGGACGTGATATTCCATAACAAGGTTCGGAATTCTACGCCATTATAGGTAAGGCAAAATGTACTAGTCACTGACATTCATCTATACGTATACCCTCCTACTATATAGTATCTAGCTTTTGCCTGCGGCTTCGCTCGCGTTAGAAAGGGACACTATAAAATGACACTCTCCATCCCTTCAACTATCTCCATTTAAAAAATCACGTCGTCAATACGTCGCTCCGTTTTGCCGTAAAAGACGGACAAACAGACAGACAGACACACACTTTCCCATTTATAATATCATAGTATGGATGTTATTAAATAAAAAATCAGATTTGGAGCATTTTTTTATTATTTAAGTAAGTACAAAATTCGTTGTCTTAAAATATTTGTCATCTTGTTCACTATATTTATATTTACAAATAAACAGGTAAAAATACAATCTTTAAGGTAAGATTAGAGACCCGTTTTATATTTATATAATACTAGCTTTCGCCCGCGGCTTAATCCACATGCCCCCCTAGGCCGTATACAGTAAGCTGGAAACTTATAAGCGCTGGTCCGTTCTACACAATTGAAGCAGGTTGAAGCAGATTAAGCAAAATGTCGGAATGATTTGCTTGTAGTTGTTATGGCAACGCCCAGCGCTGACCAGCGCGCGTTGAAGCTTGTCGGCACCGTTCAGTGCTTATATATTTATATACTTTCTGTATACGGCCCTAGACAAGTGGCATTGTAGAATAGATAGCGAAACGAAAACGATTGTCAACTGTGGAGATGTCAAATTGTTTAGCGAAAGCTTATGTCAATTCCATACATTGGACAATCTATTTGTTTTCGTTTTCTATTCTACAATGCCACTTGGCTAGGCCCTATGAACTTTTATCCTTTATTTTACCCTTTGGGTTAGGAATTTCCAAAAAACCTTTCTTAGTGGTTACCTACTCTTTACAAAGAACACACCCTGCAAGTTTCATGTCTCTAGGATCAGCGCTAAGGGCTTTACGTTAATATCAACAGTCAGTCAAACAGTCAGTCAGTTTACAAGATATATAGATTTTCATATATACGACATAACATTTGATAAATTACATAACAAGCCATTGTTAACTCGCTCTATATAAATAATATTTATAGTTACATTTTCACTACGCTTGGTAAAACCAACTCAATTTTATTTTCTTACTATCTAATAAACGCGACTTCATCTCTTATCTCTGTCTATAAAAAAGAAGATAAACGTTATCGTATTTAAAACGATCAAAATATAGCCCGACCTCATCTTAATAACAACCCATGATAAACACCTAAAAATAAAAACATAAATCTGAATTGGTTAATTCATTTCAGAGCTACGATGTCAGACAGACACACTAATACTCTCTCTCTTCAAAATAGAAGTTATTTTGACAGATTGGCACAAATATTATAACGTTAACGATCCTAAAATATAGTACAGTGCGTTTCACAAAAGAATTCCCTTTCGCCGTAATGTTGGTAGCACGGAAAATCAGTGCTGCAGATTTTATTTCATGGAATCCCATTATTAAGGTTTATGGCATTTTGTTATTTTAGCAATTTACCTTATAATTTTGATTATTAGGAATACATAACAATTTCTAGCTTTATTGTGATGCAAGAAAGGAGCATGCAATCACATATTGTAATGCACACTGGCAGCAGTTAGTCTCTTGTCATTTTTCGAACTTTAAACTGGCAACCCTGTCTTACTAAAATGACAGATAAACAGGGGAGCCAACACAACGACGAAGGGAACTCTTTCGTGAAACGCACTATAGAATGGTCCTCTATAATTATATACTAACATCCCCCGCGGTCTTGCCCACATTTTTGGTCATGCTCCGCTCCTGTGGCCTTAACGTAATTATATAGCCTATATTCTTCCTTATTAAATGTCTATTCAACACTAAAATATTATTTTAATTCGAACCCTTAGTTCTTTTCATTATTCTTTAACAAAACAAGCTATTTAGCTTATAATATTAGTTTAGATATAAAAAATATCTATGTATACCTATTTGAGCAATATACTCAGTCAATAATCATTTATTATTTATTTATTAATACTTTATGCACAACGGTACATAGGCGGACTTAATGCCGCAGGCATTTTCTACCAGTCAACCTAGGGTGGTGAAGAGATAGCATGGTAGGTGCATTTATGATGCAAAAAACTAAAATGATAGAAATATGATAGAAAAATGAAAATAAAATTAAAACATAATACATAAATAACCACTATATACATAAGTAAATAAATATATCTGCAATATATATTTATTCCTGTTATCATCACTTATTCACTAATGACTATATTCAAAATCTTATCAAATACCTATTTAAAATTTCTGTTTTATCATTTACATATTGGCAGACTCAAAAGATTTCGTTCTATTCAGAATTTATTCTACTCAGAGAGATTTCCCGAATTTGATAATATCCTATCATTTTTTTCTCCTCATAAAAACCAACCTTAGGCTAGATTAATATTTGAAAAAAAATATATATAAATAAATCTTGTTGTCCCCAAGATTTGCGCTTAGCAACACATTTGACAATTAATTTTTATGTTATTTACAAAGATTTTCTAATGGCTGTATCCAGAATCCTATCAAGGATTTCGTCTAACATCAAAACAACATCAATTCGCTATAATCTCTCAAATACGAATCGTAGAACCAACAAGAATCCGTTTCATTTGTCTGATCTCCTAAACCCTTAATTTTCGACCACTCCGTGATCATTTCTTCTGGAACTAAACTATGGATGGATGCGTGGTCCCTGTAGATGCAGGATGCTGGCAGCCAGGGCTTGTAAGGACTCAGTCTCCTGTCGTGTGTGAGGGTTAGGCCCAACTCTTCATGAGCCACCAGGTACGTGAAGTACACATCCTCAAGATTCACTAGAGGCACTTTCATCGCAGCCTTGAGAATTTTTTCTAGGTAGTCTCCTGAAATCAGAATTTAAATTGTTAATTTTGAAATAAAAAATCTTGGGACAAGTCATCACGGCGATTCTAAACTAGACTGAGCCTGTTCTGTTGTGACCCGAACCCGAATATAATTTACAAAAACATACATTTTATAAAAAAATCCGGAACTCAGACACAGAACAAATAATCACGCTTATCACACAAAGATTTGTCTTGGATGGAAAACTACGACCTCCGGCTTAGCAGTCAGGGTCACAAACCACTTGTGAACTATCTCGGTACCAAATTGGTAATTTTTCTTTAGATATTCTAGTTTAGATGCAGAAGTTTATCCTCAACTCACCACTAATAAGGTACCCCGTGCCGCTGAGGTAGTTGGAGACCAGGTCTTGAGACAGCAGCCAGCGCGGGATGTACCACTTATTGTAGGCGTCATGATGGAGCAGCGTGTTGTTCTTTCTGTACCCTGGAATTAGTTATTAATAGCTGCGTTACATAATATTCAACACTAAGGACCGGCGCACATTTTGTGGAACGCAGCGCAGAGCAAGCCCGCGGAGTTCACTAAAGGCGTGACATTTTAGGAGAATGTCTACCTAAACTGCGCGCGGATGCTCGAGTATGCGCTAGACTGCGCACTATTGTGTTAATTGATTTCGGATATTATTTCAACGAGGACAATGTCTATAATAGTTTGACAGTGAAAAACCGGCCCTGAAGTGCCTAGGAGTCTAAGGCCAGTTGTCCTAGTGGACAAACCGAGAACGAGATTTTTCCGGGCCGAGTTTTATATGAAGTGACGTGCCCTGCAGTGAAAAGGCGGCTACAGTAAATGTGTGTATTACTACTTCGGCGCTATCGTTTTGGGTGACGTAACGATGATGGCGGTGGTTGACAAACGGCATTAAGCATGGCAGATTTTCGAAGAATGGAAAAAAGCAGCACGACTCTTAGGGCGTTATTTCAATTAGAACACCATGGTGGCGTCATCGGTCCACCAACGTATGAAGGGTTTCACTCTATGCCGACGAGAATCACCCGCTGGCATATAAAAACGTGTGTCTAGATTTTGTTAGGTTACCACGGTAGCATGCGAAAGAGGCGGCGACCAGCCCCAGAGCCCGGGAGACCTAAGCGATGAGTGTTGCAAGCTGACCTACGGCCACAATAGGCGCTGGCCTGCGGACGGCGAGCGATGGGTAGCTCGCCGCCCGGACTGGGCCCGGGTCACGTGCGCGGTCTAGAGCTGTCAGGACTTGACTGGACTTTCTAGGGCCTAGGCGTGGCGGGGTTGCGGAATTATTCGAAAGAATTACCGTGGCCCCGGAACATAAAGGGCAACTGAAGGAGCTTGGGTGGGTTTTAGTCATTAAGACTGACACTCCCTCCCGCCCCGCCCAGGATGGGAGCAGTCATTTGATGATTCTCTA
Organism: Athetis lepigone; assembly: GCA_033675125.1. Taxonomy (NCBI): domain Eukaryota; kingdom Metazoa; phylum Arthropoda; class Insecta; order Lepidoptera; family Noctuidae; genus Athetis; species Athetis lepigone. The sequence goes on along the minus strand of CM066221.1, from coordinate 18,828,592 downwards.
TCCACAAAAAGACAAAAAAGCTTCAGAAAGTATTTGTTACATTATTCATGTTGCTTTTTTATGTGAAAACAATGCAGATAAAAGCAATGTTAAAAAAAACCAAATAATAAAGAATTAAGCTGTCACAGATAAGAAATGACCTTCAAATGAAATTAAGCCTTCACTAACCAAGTAACTGAGCATCCTCATGTTCCTTCAAGACCTTGCGAAGAGTCCACGGGTTCACCAGCACATCATCATCAGTCTTAAACAAGAACTGCGCCTGCGGACAGCGCTGCAGGCTCCACCTTATCATCAGCGCCGTCTTCAGCGTCAGGTTCTGGTAGTGGTCTGCGAAGTCGAAGACTATCAGGTCGCTGTACTGCTTTGCTTCTATGTAAGTGTCTACCTGGAGAGAAAGTGACATTTCTTAAGAGTGTTGTTTATCCATACTAATATGATAAATGGGAAAGTGTGTCTGTCTATATGTTTGTCTTTCTTTCACGGCAAAACGGAGCGACGGATTGACGTGATTTTTTAAGTGGAGATAGTTGAAGGGATGGAGAGTAACATAGGCTACTTTTTGTCTCTTTCTAACGCGAGCGAAGCCGCGGGCAGAAGCTAGTGATGATATATTTAAGTGAAATAGTTTGTTCGTTTGTATAATCTATGAGGTGATTTGTTGACAGTCGGTATAATCTAAAGATAACCTTTTTCAGTCGGCATAATCTAGAGGTGATCTATTTCCGGTCGCCATAATTTAGAGGTAACCTATTAGCAGTTGGCATAATCTAGAGGTGATCTATTTCCGGTCGCCATAATTTAGAGATAACCTATTAGCAGTTGGCATAATCTAGAGGAGATCTATTTTCGGTCGGCATAATTAAGAGATGATCTATTGGCAGATATATAAACCTTTCTCGTAACCAGGTAACAGTTCAAGATTAACAAAAATCGATAGAAACAATGTGTCGTGGTCAGATATCTATACTAGTCTATACTAATATTATAAATGGGAAAGTGCGTCTGTCTGACTGTCTGTATGTTTGTCTTTCTTGCACGGCAAAACGGAGCGACGAATTTACGTGATTTTTTAAGTGGAGATAGTTGAAGGGATGGGGAGTAACATAGGTCACTTTTTGTCTCTTTTCAACGCGAGCGAAGCCGCGGGCAAAAGCTAGTTTTTAATAATTTCGTGATAATCTTACCTATCCTAACTACTCCATGAAATGACCACAACTATTTCATGAAAGGGTCAAACACCTGTTGAACATTTCTTAAAATGATCATTTTTATGATCTACGCATGTGCACCAAAAAAAACCATTTTTTTTTAAAAGAACTTTGATGCAACACGAAAAAAAAGTTTAATATCCAAATAATAGATGTTCAATTGTTTTAATAACTATGTGAGCCAATTGAATTGTCAAATAAGTGACATCATAGGCGACTGTGATCATTTAACATCTATGGAGGAATTCTCTTCGGCCGGGCCGTCTCATTAAAAATATGTCAAATACGGTGTCAACTACCAATTGAATCGTTAATAAAAAAATACAAGTGCTTTGAGCTCGTGCTCCGAAGATTTCGTACGAAGTAATTAACTAGTATTGTAACGAATTGGTAAACAAATCATGTTTTTTTCCTCCAGATTCTAAACAAGCCTACGCAAGATACACCACAGACCGCAAAAAATATGCACATGCAGAAGAGCAGTAAATAAATATAAATAAATATGCTGGGACAACTCACACACGGTCATCGGATCCCTAGCTAAGCTCTTCTTAGAGCTTGTGTTATGGTAACCAGACACTGATATACATACTTATATAATTTATAAATACATACATATTATAGATAAATTACACCCAGACACAGAACAAACAATCATGCTCATCACACAAAGTTTGTTCTGGGTGGGAATTGAACCCAAGACTTCCGGCTTAGCAGTCAGGGCTACTAACCACTACACCAACAGGCCTGTCGAATATAATAAGGTAAATAACATGTAACTTGCCCAAAAATACTTATACACACACAATTTTAAAAATAATATTTAATTGATTTATAAATAACTATCTTTCGCTCGCGGCTACGCCCGCGTGAATTATCGATATTTACATCCCCTATTTTACACCTGTAGGTTTGGAATTTCCAAAAATGCTTTCTTAGTGGATACCTACTGTTTACAAAGAAACAAATTTTATGTCTCCAGAACCACTGGTTTAGGCTGTGCTTTGATATATCAACCGTCAGTCAAACGTCAATCAGTTTACCATTTTATTATATGTATATGTCGCAGTCATCTGGTTAAATCAGCTATTTGATTGTATGACTAGCGCGTTCATTGAATGACGACAATTAATTGAATGACTAAACGACAACTCGTCAAGTTGTTTAATGTAACGTTCAACGACTTGACTGAACGTCATTTAGCATTGTAGTTTAATGGGATATAGTCGACGTTGTAATGTTTGTTTAGGGTGACCATAAGTTCGAAACTTAAAAACTTAACTTCCTTTACATAACAAAAATGAGGACATGACATGACACACTTTATTATGACTTTAATTTAAAAAAAAACTTTAAAACTAGCCGGCGGCGGCGTATCTATAGGTAAATCCATGCTGTCACACTATTTTATCAAGAATAAAGTCACTTTAAAGTAAATTTAATAAAAATAATATCAAAACAGTGCTATCTGCGCGAGCTATTTACGCCATATTTGTTTTGGTGACTACTAACGCCGCAGTGGAAAAAAAATTAACTAAATTACAATCACCTGACTGATATTACGTCCGCTCTGTTCAAAGGGCTATGCTTCAATCAGCTATCTAGTTGGACGTTGAGTGACGCTTGTTTAATCAGCTTTCGGCCTAGTCATTCAATTAAATGTTGCTATTCAATGAACGCGCTAGTCATACAATCAAATAGCTGATTCAACCAGATGACTGCGACATATACATTACTTATCCTCGTTTTATTTAATTATATTAACACATAATAATTTCCTTAACAATGAATCAATTAATAATTTTCCGCAAAGTAACGCTTGTTATTACTAACTAATGATGTAACTATGAAACGAATTTCCCTATACTTGTGTTACATTTAACTTAACCCTTATTTTATTTCCTGATTCTAGGTCAACGGCAAGTATCTAATAATATCCATATTAATATTATAAATGGGAAAGTGTGTCTGTCTGTCTGTCTGTCTGTTTGTCTGTATGTTTGTCTTTCTTTCACGACCAAACGGAGCGACGAATTGACGTGATTTTTTAAGTGGAGATAGTTGAAGGGATGGAGAGTAACATAGGCTACTTTTTGTCTCTTTCTAACGAGAGCGAAGCCGCGGGCAGAAGCTAGTGGACTAATAATCGTAGAACTAGAATGTCCTCTTAGTCACATGATCTCGTTCGGTTATGGATGGATGTTTTATTGAGTTTCTAATTAGTGGCGAGTTCGTGCCTAGAAAATCCGTTAGACTTGCGCCTGGTCTTTGTCTGATAATAGTGATAATACCGATTTACCGTCCACGGCCTCATCTGCAGCCACAAAAATAATAAAAGGTGATGACTGCCTCCGAACATAGTACAATAGAGATGTGTAATGTTTGTCATTATGTGTTGTTTGTACGAGCATATAGCACCTAAAGGATGGGAAATAATCAAATGACTCCTTCATCTCTAAAGGAAGCGGACGAGAGTGTCAGACTGAAATAAAATGAGACTGTTTATTATGCAAGTAGCATATTAAATCACTTTTCCACGTCATCTTTTTTTTTAAAACTAGATGGAATCGGCGTTTCCTAGCTGACTAACTCTGAGAAGAAATGCCGAAACAAACTCAGACTTGATTATAATAAATAAATATCCTGGGACAACTTACACACGGCAATCTGATCCTAAACTAAGCATAGCTATGATAACCAAACTGATAAACATACTTAACTTATATAATTTATGAATACATACATAGCATAGATAAACTACACCCAGACACAGAACAAACCATCATGCTCATCACACAAAGTCTGTCCTGGGTGGGAAATGAACCCACGACCTCCGGCTTAGCAGTCAGGGTCACTAACCACTAGACCCACAGGTCCGTCAAAACCCATTCATGTTCCTTCTGCCCTCGCGTTCCAGGGGTCATAACTCTTTTAAACAAATTTCTTAACCCTGGCAGTGTTTTGTACCCACCAGCTGTTCATCCACATTGTCTCCGTGCAGCCCCAACACGAAGTACGTGGGCTGGTACTTGGCCCAGGTGTTCCGCACCGCCTGTCGGTGCTCCAGCCGTTGTGGTGCACTCGTCACCAGGATGATCACTGGCACCTCGTCCAGGCATGGTGATGATGACGGTTCTATTAGAACCTGGCTGGAATATAAACACGTTATAAGTTCATCTTGGACATCACTGATATCCTAAGCTTTGGGAAGCACTAAAACCCGCTATCCCGGTGTCTTGACAGTCGGTACCGGTAGTCAGAAGCCTGTCTGACGATCACTCTAACCCTGGAGTAGCGTGTTGCCTAGTTACTGGGTTGTGGAGGTCTGATAGGCAGTAGCTCCATGTAAAACTTAGCTGAATTTGGTTAGACTAGAATCCGACCCTAATATAGTTGGGAGTAAGGCTAGGAAGATGATGATACACATAACATATACACATCCGCCTATTATTGTGCAGGCAAAATATAAAATAAGTTCTGTATCCACAAAGCCAAACATAATGCGAGTAATTAACCTCTTTTTATTTCAAGGGAAGCACGTAAATGTGGGTGTAGGTCATGTATAACAACTCGGGTAATCTGTGTGTGTATGTATGTCAAATGAAATTGTAGGACCTTATATACTTCACAAACTTTTAGTGTAAAATTACGTCTGCCTTTTTTGAGGAACGTGATAGTACCACATAAACAACTACTACACGTGAATATTAATGATTATTTGCCATGCATTTAGGAACATTAAAAAGACCACTTTACATTTAATCATTGCAATTAAATGTAAAGTTGTCTTGCAATCCACAATATCTAACCAACGAAAGAAAGCATTTTAAGGGCCCAAAAATGATTAGGTTTCCGTAGAATTTGAGGAGCAGCCTCTCTGAGATAAGATAATGTTGTCACCAATGCTACGGCCTTGGTAAGGATTATCCGTTCATCGACTTAGCTATAAGATTATCAGATGCAATGGTCTGATTCCGACAAAAAAGTTGCTCCGTCTTTTACGTAAGTCGGTACAAACCTAACCCCCACTTCAGAACCTTAATTTTATTTTATTTATAAGCCTTAATTTTATTATTAGCTTATAAGACAAAAGAAAAAATACGCGTGAAATATATATTACAAATCTAAAAGACGGACTAATTAGAATCACTAATTATAAGCCCTGTCCGCACCGGGATTACGTATCTTGCAGAAGCCGAGCGATCGCGTTAATTTAGCAATATAAACGTCAATTCAAAATACGTCAAGTCAAATAGCAATCTAGCGATAGTGCTGCCTCTGTGGAGCAATAAGTTAACTAAAACATGCATTTTTCGTTTGGTGGTTTCGTATTTAGTATGGTTTTTAAGAGCAAAGTTAAGTTTTTTTTTTGTTAAAGGTAATATTTAATTAGTTCCAGCGATTGCTACTTTATCGTCATCGTAGCAATCAGTGCATTAGAGCTATTAAATGAAACAACTGCAGTGCGTTCAAAAGAAAGACTAACGTTTATTGCATAAACAAGACATTTACATAGACAAGACCACAGACAACACTACATAGTTTTGATATACAATTAATACCCCCACTATATCAAAACAAAAAATATAAATATTACTTTTGTTGAACTCCCAACAATTCTAAAAACTTATAATGTTTCACAGAATTTAAAGACTTTGTAAGTATATCAGCTGGCATCTGATTTGTCTGCATGTACTCAACTTTAACTATATTATTTTTAATACATTCTCGACCAAAGTGAAATTTTATATCTATGTGCTTTGTCCTATTATGAAATATAGGATTATATAACAACTTATGTGCACTCTGATTATCATTTAAAATTACAATACATTGTGTATGACCTAAGATTTCTTTTTTTAAGTTTCTAAGATAAATTGCCTCTTTGCAACATTCAGATATACCTACATATTCTGCTTCTGTACTAGATAAAGCAACATTTTTCTGTTTCTTACTTCCCCAAGATATCAAACCTCCAGAAAAAGTAAAACAGTAACCTGTATAAGATTTTCTATCTGTGATGTCACTACCCCAATCTGCATCCACATAGCCTAGTATATCTTTGTTATCTGAACCAATATATTTAATACAATAATCTTTGGTTCCTTTTAGATATCTTAATATCATTAAAAATTGTATTGAAATTGTATTGTTGTTATTGTAAATAAAATTGTATTTGTGTGTTGAATTGTTGTCTCTTCCTTCAATGTAGAATCTATGTCCCCCACTGAATCCTGTAAAACCTGGGTTTCTTCTGACATTTCATTTATTTCAGATTCTTTTTCATTCTCTTCAGAAACAACATCTATCATGACTGACTGTTTCTCCATAACAATCACATCTCTACTTGTGAAAATTTGCTTCTTTATTGGATTATATAATCTATATCCTTTAATATTATCAGGATATCCAAGTAGTATACATTCAATGGACTTTCTATCCCATTTTGACCGTTTCTCTTTATTGACATGAACCATGACAGGAGATCCAAAAATCCTTAGATTACTCAGATCTGGCTTAACACCCATCCATAGCTCATATGGTGTTTTGCCATCTAAAACTGATGAAACAGTTCGATTATGTAGATGCACTGCTGTATTGCAAGCCTCGGCCCAAAACTTCTTGTTCAGTTCAGCATCATATAACATGCACTTAGCCTTTTCAATAATCGTTCTATTCATCCTCTCACACAACCCGTTTTGCTGAGGGGTGTATGGGTTAGATTTTTGATGTATTATTCCAAATTTCTTTAAGTAATCATCAAAGGATGCATTGCAAAATTCCTTCCCATTGTCAGTCCTGAAGATTTTCACTTTTCTATTAGTTTGATTTTCTGCCATTGCTTTGAATTCTTTGAAGTGTTTCAATGCTTCATTTTTATGTTTTAAAAAATAAATGAAGGTCATACGGCTGAAGTCATCGACAAACAATAGAAAGTAGGATGCACCTCCCAGTGAAACTTCTTCCATTGGTCCACAAAGGTCACTGTGTATGATATCGGGGGGCACGGTCGTGCCCCCGGCCAAGACAAGCAAGCGAAGCGCAGGGGCACTACCTACCTTTTCTCGAAGTGTTTCGTCGTTTTTTCGAACCCTCATAGAGTTGGTATCCGATGTACCAGACACTTCATATTCACAAGAAATAATGTCAATAACAGACTCAATAAACATTCAAAGTTTCAATTGAATAGCTTTTATACTTTAGATTTTATTGATATCTAAAATACACCGATTTCGTCACTGATTCACTGACACACTGACACACTGACACACTGATGATCATCAAAATGTTTGGCTACTTCCTGAAGTGCTAGAATGCTGAAATTTGGTATGTAGCCTAAGTTTTGTATACAACCAACAGAAAAATTCATAAACTTATAGATTTCGACCTCCATCCCCTAAAATGGGGGTGTGGAAGTTTGTTTGAACAAATCAAGTAAAAATGCAAAGAGAAAGATTGGGCTATTGGGCTATGGGCTATGAAAGCCGACACTGCTGATGTGGCTACTTCCTGTAGTGCTAGAAAGCTGACATTTGGTATAAGAAGTTTGGTAAGTTTGGTATCAATTACCTAAGAAAATTATAAATTTGTGTCGTTGACGGTCGTGTTGCGATTGCAATATTTTTCGTATTCGTATTAATAAGTTTTGCGGCTTATTTCAGTGGGCATAATTTTATGTATTGGTAGTTGGTTAATATACATAATACCTAAATTGTTACGGTGTTGAACGGAATCGTAGCGCGATCCTCGATGACAAAAAGTTTAAGTCTTACTTCCCTAGATGGCGTTGGGATCGAAATAGATCGCGCTATGGTTTCGTTACATCGGAAAGTATAAGTACTATTTGAATTTTTATGTATCTGAGAATAATATTGTTTGCACGAAAACTCGTTTATATTGTGGAGTCTTATACTACAGTTATTCGGGAGCGCAATACAGCCTTTAATAATTTCTCCTAGATCGAAAGATCACCGTTGTACGATCATCAAGTATTTAAGAATAAAAAGTGTGGGACTTACAGGTCAATTTAGTCAAAAAAATCTGTGAACGAAAAAAAAAAAAACTGGTCAAGTGCGAGTTCTACTCGCGCAAAGAGGGTTCCGTTAATTTGTTTTTAAGTGAAATAACTACAAATTTACGGTTTTCAGAGTTTTCCTTTTACTTGTGCTACATGACCTTGCTTCTTGCCAAATTTCACAATTCTAGGTCAATGGGAAGTACCCTATAGGTTTTGAGTTTTGATTCCCTTGAAAATGTCAAAATATGCAATATAAACCGCCGTATCTTTTTATTGCGTTGATTTAGAAACTTGATTTTTTCACTGCTTTGAGAGATAGCAGACCCGAGTATGTGATATTAATATCAGCTTGATATCTCGACGCGTTTCTGAGAAAAAGGTTCTTGACAGACAGACGGACAGACGGACGCCTGATGTCAACTAACTACAAATTTACGATTTTCGGAGTTTTCCCTTTACTTGTGCTACATGACCTTGCCTTTTGCCAAATTTCATAATTCTAGGTCAATGGGAAGTACCCTATAGGTTTTGAGTTTTGATTCTCTTGAAAATATCTGAATATGCAATATAAACCGCCGTATCTTTTTATTGCGTTGATTTAGAAACTATATTTTTCGCCTGCTTTGAGAGATAGCAGACCTGAGTATGTGATATTAATTTCAGCTTGATATCTCGACGCGTTTCTGAGAAAAAGGTTCTTGACAGACAGACGGACAGACGGACGCCTGATGTCAACTAACTACAAATTTACGGTTTTCGGAGTTTTTCCTTTACTTGTGCTACATGACCTTGCCTTTTGCCAAATTTCATGATTCTAGGTCAATGGGAAGTACCCTATAGGTTTTGAGTTTTGATTCTCTTGAAAATATCTAAATGTGCAATATAAACCGCCGTATTTTTTATTGCATTGATTTAGAAACTTGATTTTTTCACTGCTGTGAGAGATAGCAGACTTAAGTATGTGATATTAATTTCAGCTTGATATCTCGACGCGTTTATGAGAAAAAGGTTCTTGACAGACAGACGGACAGACGGACGCCTGGTGTGAACTAACTACAAATTTACGGTTTTCGGAGTTTTCCCTTTACTTGTGCTACATGACCTTGCTTTTTGCCAAATTTCATGATTCTGGGTCAATGGGAAGTACCCTATAGGTTTTGATTTCCTTGGAAATGTCCAAATTTGCAATATAAACCGCCGTATCTTTTCATTGCTTTGATTTAAAAACTTCATTTTTTCACTGCTTTAAGAGACAGCAGACCCGAGTATGTGATATTAATTTCAGCTTGATATCTCGACGCGTTTCTGAGAAAAAGGGTCTTGACAGCCGGACGGACGGACAGACGGACAACAAAGTGATCCTATAAGGGTTCCGTTTTTACCTTTTGAGGTACGGAACCCTAAAAACGCTGAAAATACTGCCTAGCAACTTACAAAAAGAACTGAAATCCCACTAAAAACATTTCATATAAAATGTAGCCAAGACAACCACATAAGGTATACCCTGTGAAAAATATATCAGATCTAATGTAGAGCCAAGCTTCTGAATCTACACGGCCTAACTCTACAGACCCTAACTTCACAAACTCTACATATCAGTAAAAATGTATGGCTTGGCTGTTTCGGTACTTACTTCAAAAACTTAATTTTCGCATCACCTCCACGACGGTAGCGAAACGGCGAAGCCATACATTTTTACTGATATGTAGAGTTTGTGAAGTTAGGGTCTGTAGAGTTAGGCCGTGTAGATTCAGAAGCTTGGCTCTACATTAGATCTGATATATTTTTCACAGGGTATACCTTATGTGGTTGTCTTGGCTACATTTTATATGAAATGTTTTTAGTGGGATTGAGTATTTCTGTACTTCTTGTACCACTATTTGTAAAAGGTAATCGGCATTGTTTACCTTCACAACTTTCATCATAATTCATTCCATCAACTGCGTTTTTAGTTTTTCTTAAGCTATCACTGTTCAAGTGGCCTAATCTTCGATGCCAAGTGAGACCTGAGGTCACTGCAGCAACCAAACATTCTTGCACATTTAATTTATAAACACCATTAGTCATTGATGCAGTAGCAACCAACTCATGATTTCTATTATAAATCTGACAACTACTGTCTGTGAAATCAACTTTGTTACCGTTTTGAATCAATCTGCTAACTGACAAGAGGTTAGTTGTCAAGTTTGGTACACAGGTATCAGCGAGCGATTAGCAATCGGTTCATACATAATACGATTGTTTTTGACGTAAACGCGCGGTGGCCGCACGATCACTGCGCAAATATTGCTGATTGCTGTTTCATAGGTAATAAGCCAGCCGGTTCGCTATTGACGCGCGGGGGAGGCAGAAGTGTCAGGGGGAACATTAGGTAGGTTAAAAGAGAAACGTGTCATTTGACTTTTTATCGTGACTTTTGACTTTTGACCACCCAAGAAGATACCCACTAGATCTTCACCACTGGGCAGTTCTTGTCTCATTTTATCCGTCCCTAATACAATCATACAACGCTCACTGTACGGTACACAGAAAAGGCTCTAAACTTACATCATCATCATATCCTAAACACATCTACTGTTGAACAAAAGCCTTCCCCAAAAATCTCCACAAAGCCCCTACACTCCTGCATGAGACCCAACAACGTTTACGAGATGATAAATCCATCTTCCAAAACTTACATTTGCTTCAAATAGTGGTGCAAGCTCCTGTTCCTCCAGTAGTGGTCTAGGGGTTGTTCCGGAGGTGGTGGTGGCAGCAACGCCCTGCTGGTCTCTTCAGCGAACCACCAGACTGTGGGCCACAGCAGTATCGTCGCCAGGACCACTGGCAACAGCAGGCACAGGAACTTGGGACGAGCTGGACAAGAAATAGCCTGTTAGGATGAAGTGGACAACACGATCAGGGTTTTACAGGATGAAATGGACAAAAAGATCACATTGTTATAGATACTGTTTCACTCTTTACCTACGTTGTTTTCACATATAAAAAGTGTTTTTTGGTCTTGCACAACCCGCTAGGAGATGATTCTACACATAAAAACAAACAACTTTTATTATTAAACCAACTTGGAAATCTCGAAAAAAATATCATGTGTTTCATACATTATGGTCGGGAGGGCATTAAACTTTTGTTAGAAACAGCTGATATTTTTGTCGCGATTTCAGAGTTGGTTCCATAATAAAAGTTGTTTGTTTTTATGAGTAGAATCATCTCCTAGCGGGTTTTCCAAGTCCAAAAGTACACGTTGTACAAGCTCCGAAAATAATGTAATCAAGACTTTGTAAAACATGATGTTTGAAAGAGTATCCCTGGAGTTTCTTGCTTGTTCTTCTCTATAGAGATTTACCCACGTCTGTCTTCCGCCAACTATTTGACAATTCATAAATGCCTGTAATGGAAGTTGCCAAGAGCAGAGCAATAATCAAAATCATAACATAACGCGGGTAAAACCGCGGGGCAGCTAGTCCAGAAACACAAATAATAAAATAATAAGAAGTTTTTTTTTTTAACAATTATTTACTTTTTATAATCTTTTGCCATTAACGATCACTTTCTGTCTCATTACTTCTTCAAATTATATAAAAGCTCATAGTTTGCCTCTTATCAGACAAACCAGGAAACGTTATTATTAGTATTCACACAATGTTTTTCCTCTTTGTGTAGTTTAGATTAACTTAAAAGGAATTTTTGTTCAAGTGAGTTGTGGCCTACAACATACATTCATGACATTTGTTATCCATACTAATATTATAAATTGGAAAGTGTGTCTGTCTGTCTGTTTTTCTTTCTTTCACGGCAAAACGGAGCGATGAATTGACGTGATTTTTTGAGTGGAGATAGTTGAAGGGATGGAGAGTAACATAGGCTACTTTTTGTCTCTTATTAACGCGAGCGAAGCCGCGGGCAAAAGCTAGTCATACATAAATTATACCCAAAAAACAGAAATAATTATCGTGCTCATCACACAAAGTTTGTCCAAAGTGTGTCTCTAACCACTGGACCCGTCATAGTCAGCGCCTGACGTAAATCGATGCAATTTTAGTAGCAATGTTTTTAATCGCGTCTAAATTGTCATACAGAGTATATTAACAGGACTTAGCTAATATTTTATTTTCTGTCCTTTTCCTAATAAAATGGAAAGAGAAATGAACTGAACTTAATTTTGGTTTAGTTTGTGAATAAAGAATCTATAATAATAATAATAATATATGATGTATACTTTATTATTTATGTAGCTATTTATCGATATAATAATCCATACTATCCATACTAATATTATAAATGGGAAAGTGTGTCTGTCTGTCTGTCTGTCTGTCTGTCTGTCTGTCTGTTTGTCTTTCTTTCACGGCAAAACGGAGCGACGGATTGACGTGATTTTTTAAATGGAGATAGTTGAAGGGATGGAGAGTAACATAGGCTACTTTTTGTCTCTAAAATTGCGAGAAAGATAGAGTAAAACAACAATTCCATTTTCCCATATAAAAGTTGTCCATGTTCTGTTGGATGTCGTTGTCATAGTAACCGGCAAATCAAGTGTCAAAACAGTTACAACCATAGAGGTTACAACCCGTCAAACCTGACACAAATAAGTAATGTTTAATTGTTTTCAAAATACGAATGGAATCATTTTCATAAATCCAAATCATGCAAATAAAAGCCATTTAATACGGTTTGAAATAACAAAAAGGCGTGTAATATGCTGTAAAAAATAATACTGTAACAGCTTTTCTTATTTCCAACGTACAAAAATAATATTAAGATAAAAAAAATATCTAGATTTAAAATATTTACTAGCCTTCGCCCGCGTGGATGTCGAACTTCTACCTACTATTTTAACCCTTTAGGGCTATTTTTTATATTCTTCACAAAGAATAAACCCTCCAAGTTTAATGTATTTAGTTAGTTATTGTTATATATTAACAAACACGTTGATATCAGGCAGTGAGTTTACTATTATATACATACTAGATGACCCGGTGAACTTCGTATCACTTACCTATTAATGTAAACAAAATTTATTTAAACCATATCACCTTTATTCATAAAAGATTTGTATCGATTCCCCCCCCCCCCCCCCACATTATCACAATCTAGATTCACGTGTATATGAGTGGCCTAATAGTTGTTAAGTAATCTGGCAATACTGTCATTGTCGCTGTCACCTAACTTTTGAAGAAAAGATCGTTGAAAGGAAATGTTATGAAATGGGCTTTTAGTTTTAAAAAAAAGTCCAGGAAGGCCATACAAAAACAAAAAAAATATTAAAAGCACCATTATTTAATCAATACATATAATAAAATCATTATATAATAAAATCAATCCATACTAATATTATAAATGGGAAAGTGTGTCTGTCTGTATGTTTGTCTTTCTTTCACGGCAAAACGGAGCGACGAATTGACGTGATTTTTTAAGTGGAGATAGTTGAAGGGATGGAGAGTAACATAGGCTACTTTTTGTCTCTTTCTAACGCGAGCGAAGCCGCGGGCAAAAGCTAGTGTTGGTATAAATCAACCGGTTTCGTAGAAATAGGCACCGATGCTCGCCTACCTTCCTGGTGTTTCCACATTATGGTGCCTGCGCCGGGTCGGAGGTCAATTATTCCCACTTCGCTTCGACACCAATCGTAAACAATGATGCACTGACAGATCGTCACTAAGTGCTTTGTTTAAACCACAAAAATAACATCCGCAACTGCGCTCAGACTTCATGAAATATTAATACTTAATGTTAATATAAATGTGTGTAGGTATTTATTAGAATAATGCACTACTTCACAATGAACGCGGCACTGAAACGTGCTAGCGTGTCGTATCGGAAACGATTGCGTAGATGCAGATGGAATCAATCACAAGAAAACCACCGCGGCACGGAGCTATGCTATACGGTTTAATCAACAATGTTGTACTACCTGCGTAGGCATTAACATTTTGTTTGTGAAGTCGATAGCGGGTAAAGTAATGCATCTACTTTCTGCAACTGGATATTCGGATTGAAGTAACACTTTTAGAACCGCGTTGGGTATTCGCATTCCTAATAGATAGTTGCTTGCTTAATGCAGCTTTGGTGCTACACACAACGATAAGTGTTACTAAAGATGCGCTTTGCGAGTGTTGGTTAACCTGAGTTAACATTTGAACTCCAATGAAATTTCGATTACTTAGTTACACAGTGAGACGGTCATTTTGCTTCCATCGTCATACATAGCTGGGCACACTTGCTCAAAACAAGTAACTCCACAGTTATAATGTGCTAATAATTCAGTGAAATCACATCAACATAAAGGATAGCATCATTTGTCTTTAGTAGACATCTTACATTTACATACATATATTACTAGAAGATATTAAACATCACTGTCACTGCGCAATGTGAAGTAGGTAATAGTAATATAAATAAGAAGCGGCCAAGTGGGAGTTGGACTCCATCTGCACGGTTTTCAGTATTTTTTCTTTACTTGTGCTATATGACATTGCTTTGTGCCCAATTTCATAGTTCCAGATCAACGGCAAGTACCCTATGAGTTTTGATTCCCTTGAGAGTGTAGAAATTAACGATTACTGCGACATAAAAGGCCGTAATTTTTTTTTTCTTAAACCTAGAAGTTTGATTTTACCACAGCTTCAAGTGATCATAGACCGTATACAGTTGTAATTTCCATACTACTCTACTCCCAATATGATACTCCCATACGTTCTCGAGATAAAGGGTCTTGATGACAGACAGACAGAAGGACGACAAAGTGATCCTATAAAGATTTCGTTCTTTCCTCTCGAGGTACGGAACCCTAAAAAGCTGCAGATTTTCGTTTGCCAAACAACTGATGTACAAACTTATATTATTTATGAATACATATTATTATAGTTAAATTAAACACAGACACAGAACAAAGTCATCACACAAAGTTTGTCCTGGGTGGAAATCGAACCCACGACCTCCGGTTTTAGTATACCTCAATGATAGCCTGATTTGTATCAAAAGCGAAGCAGTAGATAATGTTGCAGGTGGAACCGCGGGTGACAGGTAGTATGTATTATAAAATAAAATGCCCCGACCCGTTTAACTGTTTGAACTCGATAACTTTAAAACTACGCCGGCGCCGTAGCCAACGGACGGACGGACGGCGTGATTCATGAGGTAAGTTTAGGTGTATTTCATCAACGCGTATATTGGATGCAATAAAACAATAATTACAGAAGATATCGGAAAATTTTACGACTGGGAGTTTTGTTAACTTGCACACTTCCTTGCATCCGTACTTGATTACGAAACTTTTCTTAAACTTCGACAACACTTACGAAGCCGCTAGCATAACCAAATTACTAATCTATACTTCTATCTCTTTATTTTGAAGATGTCGTAGTTTTAACTATTAACAACTTAGGATATATTATCAGTAAATAGCGACTCACCCCATCTTCATGAGTTCATGTGGTGTAACAAATCTTTCAATTTTTCTGCTTTTATCTTCTAAATTACGCCTACTCGATACCTTTCTCAAGTCATGAATCACTATGTCTACTGGTGAAAACCGTTCTGTAGATTTTGAGTTTATGGCTAACAGAAACCACTACAGGTGTCTAGTAATATTATGAATGGGAAAGTGTGTCTGTCTGTCTGTCTGTTTGTCTTTCTTTCACGGCAAAACGGAGCGACGGATTGACGTGATTTTTTAAGTGGAGATAGTTGAAGGGATGGAGAGTAACATAGGCTACTTTTTGTCTCTTTTTAACGCGAGCGAAGCCGCGGGCAAAAGTTAGTATTATAAATGGGAAAGTGTGTCTGTCTGTCTGTCTGTTTGTCTTTCTTTCACGGCAAAACGGTGCGACGAATTGACGTGATTTTTTAAGTGGAGATAGTTGAAGGTATGGAGAGTAACATAGGCTACTTTTTGTCTCTTTTTAACGCGAGCGAAGCCGCGGGCAAAAGTTAGTATTATAAATGGGAAAGTGTGTCTGTCTGTCTGTCTGTTTGTCTTTCTTTCACGGCAAAACGGAGCGACGGATTGACGTGATTTTTTAAGTGGAGATAGTTGAAGGGATGGAGAGTAACATAGGCTACTTTTTGTCTCTTTCTAACGCGAGCGAAGCCGCGGGCAGAAGCTAGTAATTTATATAAGTACGTAGGTATATCAGTTGTCTGTCCCAAGATACAAACTCTGCTTAGTTTGGGATCAGATGGCCGTGTGTGAGTTCTCCCAAGATTTATTTATATTTATTAACTTAAATAATTTTATCAATACCAAAACTGACGCACCCAGCTGACTAAGTACTGACAACTCACTGAATCGCTTCGATCTTATCATAATGACGAATTCAATCACAATTCTATATCGATTAGATATTAAGGAGCTAACGTACTATGTGTTCATTAATAATAACTGACGTAAGTTTAAGTGTAAATGAGAAAACCCCCGTGAAGTTATTAATACGCGACTTTCAAACTTCGAAACGACTGAACCGATTCTGACGAAATATTTTTAAGAATTATTCAATTAAAAAAAACAGCATCCAAATCGGTTTACGTTTACCCGGGTAAAACAGACAGACAGACACGCAGACACACACCTCTAGCGCACACAAACAAACATTAATATTAACCGAGCGTGGAAGGCACCCTTTGCCTTTTTATACGTGTATATAATCATTGGTCAGGGTGGGGCCATAGTTATTTGCCTCTCTCTGGTACCAAATTCACCTAACAACTCAAACACATTGTTCTATTTTTTGTTAGTTGTTATGTCTTGCAATAGTCCAACAACAATAGAAGGTTGTCCTTAGATGCACTTGCGTGGTGCGTAAGCTTTCCACTACATAAGTGACAGGATAGACAGAACTGGCAGGAAAACAAAGTACCAGCATTAAACAGGACAAATACCACAAAATTAATTTAATCTCTTCGAATGAAACAACGTATTTTGGATAGAACTTCACTTCAAATAAATTCGTTTTTACCCCCCAAAAATGAGGGGTGTTATAAATGTGACTGAAAACATAGCTCCTTACCAATAATCGCTGCATAAAGTTATGACAAGTTTATACGTCAAAAAATGTATGGTTACACAAGCTTTATTCATTGCATAACTTTACACAGTGATTATTAGTAAGGGCAATAATGTCGAGATAAAAAGACGTTACTTAGCACTGACTTTGGCTAAGCACTATACCTGTCACTGTTACACATCTGTCAAACGTCAAGTGCACGATAGAGACGAAACATGTCTAAGCCAAAGTCAGTGCTAAGTAACGTCTTTTTATCTCGCCATTAGTTATGTTCGTCTGTCAAAATCTTGTAGAGCGAGTGGTTACAACTATTTCGTTCGGCTTATTATGTTATTAGAAAAATTGGTTGCATATGTTTTTACCTCTAATGCTCGAATCGTCAACCAGCTCCATAAAGCACTATCGAGACTTAATAGGTTACCCATTTAAACAGAAACAATCAATAATTATGTTTTCAAGATAAGTAGATAAACGATAATAAAAAAATATATTGCGACTGTTTGCGATGCACTAAGCTGTATGAAGATTTAGTGATTAAGTTGGCAATTTGGAGTTTTCAGCGATATCTTCTATTAGGAATATAGTCTTATATTCTCAAAATAAATCTTATATTATTTTATATTACAGGCTAAGTAAATTCTACTAATTACAAACCTCCAAAATTGAGTCGCAATTTTAACATAATGTCTGAAATTTTTAAGCTAGTAAAACCTGTTAAATAAATTAAAAATTTTGACAATACTTTCACCCAAAAACTATCCGGTCTCAATTTAATATTCCATGGATATAAGACATATTAAGACAGAGAAAAGACTTAAAAGTTATTAAAATTACCTGCAGAGCGATGGTCAGAAGACGATGAGGCCTTACCTCAAACCCACAGGTCAACTACACCAGCTTATCAATTGCAACAGGTGGACAAACTTCACACAGCACTTTCATAACAACAGAAACTTATACTCCAATTCCTCACCAATGTACTTGACGCTGATGTAGACCTTTCTGATGAGGATCTTGAAGCACAGCACCAACATAGTGGGACGCACGATCAGCTCTCGAACCCACAGTCTCACGTAGCGACCGCCGACACGCGACATCTAGCGCTTACTGCCTCGGGCCGCTAAAACGCCGCGATGAGATAACGCCGATAACTTTTATCTATTGATAACAAATATTGGATTTTGGAGTTTTCGTTTGCTGGTGATGATGTGACTTACTAATCCATTCTTCTTAACTAATATTATCCAGATACTAATATTGTAAAGTGGAAAGATTTGTGTGTAGTTATGTTTGTTGCTCTTTCACGCAAAAACTACTGAACGGATTTTGATGAAACTTTACAGAAATATAGCTTATACATCAGAATAAGACATAGGCTACATAACATTACGCTATGACCCACGGGAACAGAGCTGTCACCAGAAACCAAACTTAACGCGGATGAAACCGCGAGGGACCGCTAGTACTTAATATTTTTGTTTGTCTGTCTTCCACGGCAAAACGCAGCGACAATTTTTTTTATATGTAGATAGTGGAAGCTATGTAGAGTGACATAGGCTGCTATAACTCTCTTTCTAACGCGAGCGATGAGCAAAAGCTAGTTATCCATACTAATATAGTGTGTCTGTCTGTCTGTCTGTCTGTCTGTCTTTCTTTCACGGCAAAACGGAGCGATGAATTGACGTGATTTTTTGAGTGGAGATAAATGAAGGGATGGAGAGTAACATATGCTACTTTTTGTCTCTTTCTAACGCGAGCGAAGCCGCGGGCAAAAGCTAGTATACTTATAAATGCGAAAGTAACTCTGTCTGTCTGTCGCTTTCACGCTATAACGACTGGAAAATTTGGTACAGAGATAGTCTATTGAGAAAGATATAAAGATTGCCTGAGAAAGTACATTGGATAGTTTTTATCTCAAAAATCCCACGGGAACCTTTCAAGAAATTGAAATTTCCGATTTTAATGAAATTTGTGAATGAAAAATGACAAATTGTTATTTATTTTGTAAATTGATTAAAACTATGTATTACACATCTATATTTTGTTTTGCGTATTTTAAGCAAACGATCGGGCCGATGTTTTCTAGCTGACTATTGAGAAGTTATATATCCAAAACAAACTCAGAAATTCTCTTTAAATGTCCACACGACTTTTTAATTTTTTTATTTTATTTATCAAATCATGTGAGGACCATGAAGATACCATCATGGTCCTCACATGATTTGCTCAATACTGACTGAGACAGGGATGACTGAGATGCTCTCTTTACGACAGAAGTACATAGACACAATGCATAGAGATATAGATTGGTCTTTGGAGAAGAATAGTAGGAAGAAAACGCCTTTTAAACCACATTTAGTGGTTACGGTCTCGTGTCTCCCCTGACGGCTCCCCTCGGGGAGACATCAGGATTTTTTAAATCCTATTGTCTCCCCTAGGCGGGGGAGACATCAGAACTTGCTAATAAATTATATTTTGAGTACTCGTATATAGGGGATATACGAGTACTCAAAATATCAAACATTACATAATAACGTAAGTAGGTACCCATATTCGTAAAGGCTCATGTCATCAATTAATCTTTTACGCAGCTTTTCCAAAAAACATCCAACACTGTTTTCTTTGTGAATTAATTGTAATTGTGCGTTTAATATAAACGTGTCTCTTTCGATCTGAACTTTCCTCCTTTTACTGAAATGTACCTACTGCTAAAAAAGCTATCTCACTTGGGTAGCTTTGTTTGAGTAGACAAAAGTGAATAGGTAGACCTTACGTCATGCTTGACGGGTTTTTTCTTTTATGGTTATTATGTAATGTTTGACAGGGGATATACAAGTACTCAAAATATAATTTATTAGCAAGTTCTGATGTCTCCCCCGCCTAGGGGAGACAATAGGATTTAAAAAATCCTGATGTCTCCCCGAGGGGAGCCGTCAAGGGAGACACGAGACCGTAACCCATTTAGTAGGGATATGGGACATCTCGCCCAAGAAAAAACTGGCCCGCGGACCAGATGTAATTTTTTTAGAATGTGCTGGTTATAACGAATTACACTGCGCTTTTAAATCTTGCTATACTTGCCACTATAAAGGAATTTTAATTTCAATTCCGACGGCATAAAGTTTATAATCATTTCATCAAGATTTCATTGATACGAACAATTGATTTAATTTATTAATTGAGTCCTCATTCGGGTGTGTCAAGCTGAGTTGTAATTTGTATTTGTATTTTTTATTTGTTTTTTGAGCAACCGAAGGAACATGGCTGAGTTTTAGTCAGTAAAAGTCTGACACTCCCTCCCGCCCCGCCCAGTGCGGAAGAAGTCATTTGATGATTGCCCATCCATAAAAAAATTAGTTATAATCCCCATTTGACTTTGACTTCTGAGTTTGTTTCGGTTGTTTCTTCTCAGAGTAGTCCAGCTAGGAAACACCGGCCCCATCATTCGATTAAAAAAATAGAAAAAAAAATGACGTGTAAAAGTGTAATTTTTTACCTATTTACAGAAATAAAATCATTTCAATCGTTTTTATAATCATTTACAGATTTTAAATTAACCTTTGAACCTTCGATTATACAATCTAAGCTTTAAACGATCAAGCGACAGCCGGCTGTCTCGCGGTATTGTCTTTGTGTCTCGAATCACATGTGTTGGAAGGTTTAATTATATTTTAGAGTTTTGACGCCGCGCCGGACCAACAGGCCAGGATATTTTAATTAATTTCCTTATGGTTTCGTCACGGATACATGTGAATTACTAACCAATATGCACATTTAGTTATCGGCTTCTAATCGGCGTTGCTGTACTCGACCGATTGCGTTTGTATCGATAAGGACGCCTGTGCCGGTTCCACGTGGCTATTGTGAAGAAACGGTTGTTTACTTATTTTCTTACTAGCTGTACCGCGCGGTTTTACCCGTGTTTGTTATGTTTTTGAATCACTGCTCTGACCCGTAGGTCGAATTAAATAATTTACTCTTTACTACTTTTTGCCCGAGACTTTGTCGGCGTGGAATAATAGTTCCCGTTCCCAGGGGATTTCTGGGATGAAAACTATCCTTTGTCCTTTCCAGACTAAATTTGTACCAAATTTCATTCAAATCGGTTCAGTGGTTTAGGCGTGAAGAAGAGACAGGCAGACAGACAGAAAGAAAGACAGACAGAGTTTTTTTTTTTGGTGAGTGGGAAATCATCCAATGACTGCTCCCGTCCTGGGTGCGGCGGGAGGGCGTGTCAGACTCTTACTGACTAAAACCCACTCATGTTCCTTCGATTGCCCTTTATATTCCAGGGTCACGGTAACTATTATAAACATTCCGCAACCCCGGCAGGCGTTGACACTGTTGGACCCCTTCCTGTGCTGACTCCTTCTCTTTGAGGCGAGCGTGGAAAACTAACGCGCCGTCGACGCGGTCCTGGTCCTAGCCGGGCGGCGAGCTACCCATCGCTCGGTGGCAGGTAGTCGTCTTGCGACTCTTGACGTCTTCGCCTGGGTCTTAGTCCGGGGCGAGAGGCTCGTCGTTGCTTCTCGCGCGCCGCCGCTTTCTTCACTAGCATTACTGCTTCGCAGAAGGAGGCGACGGCATCCCATTCCGTCTCGCCCCGAAGCGTGGCCTGAACCAGCGCCGGGCGCGAGAGGTCACCGCAGCCAATCGCCTCTACGAGGACACGTCGATGCTCCGCCCATGCGCTGCACACCTCGACTGTGTGCTCGACCGTGTCCTCCAGGCGACCGTTACTGCAGTGGTGACACCCAGGCGTCGCGTCGCTTCCGCTGGAATCCGACACAGTAACCTCCCGAACTGACCATGTCCGGTGAGAACCTGTGTCAAGCGAAAACAGACAGAGTTACGTTCGCATTTATAATATTAGTATGAATGCACAAAAGTATATTGGCGGACTGAATGCCTAAAGCATTCGCTCCCAGTAGTAGAGAGTAGTACAGTCGCAGCGTGTTCTAAAGTACTAACTATAAAAAACTAACCGATTTGGTCCTGACGGTTTCCAGTTTATCATTTAGCAACACATTGAACTTTTATTTATTTACAATTTTATCAAATCATTGTTTTGGTTTAAATATTTTTTATAACCTCACTTTTAACAATGTCAAATGACTTAAAAGAAAAATGAAAAGTATATTCAACATTATGTAAAAGGAGTTCTGTTGGTGCAATAATCTATGTATTTATCAACGGAACTTCTTTGCAGTTCTTATCACTATTTTTATACGTATTTCCTTCTTATCATGTCTTGCAGTGATTATTAACTAATTATCTGTAATTACCTAATAATTATTAATTCTTAGAACACACGTGATTTGAGACACAATAGAAAGACAATATCAGCCCGACAGCCGGTTGTCGGTTGATCGTTGAGAGGTTAAAACCATAAATCAAAAAATCCGGCCATGGCGCGCTTGGTAGATCATGAATGTATTAGCAAAAAATAACGAATAATCACGTTTTTCAAAGCTAGCCCTGAAATGTTTATTTTATCCTGTTTCTTTTCCTATTTATTGTTATATCGTGAACAGAAATACATCACCTGTGAAAATTTCAACTTTCTAGCTATCACGATTCGTGTGGTGACAGATAGCGGAGTCTTAGGCCGTTTGTCCATCGCCGCCGTCACCGTCACGTCAACGGAAACGAGATGACGGCGCCAAAGTGCCAATACATTCAGCACGGGAAGGGGCCCAACAGGGCCAACGCCTGCCGGGGTTGCGGAATGTTTATAATAGTTACCGTGACCCCAGAACATAAAAGGCAACCGAAGGAACATGAGTGGGTTTTAGTCAGTAAAAGTCTGACACTCCCTCCCGCCGCACCCAGGACGGGAGCAGTCATTGGACGATTTCCCACTCCCAAAAAAAAAGTGCCAATACATACATTTACTGTAGCCGCTTGTCCACTCCACGTCACGTCACCTCACCAAACTCTTCTCGTTGACGTGACGGTAACGGCAATGGTGGACAAACAACCCTAATAAGGATCTAGTTTCCAGGAACCGGCCAAGGGTGAGTTGCGTTCGTGTTTAAAAGTTTATTCCCAGTTTTAATAAATGATTCGCAATAACCTATGGAACATCTTAGCGCTCATCGTTTGTTTTCATGTAGGTACCAATGTTTTGAAAACATGCGTTTAGCTGAATTTAAAATGGTCTAAGAGTCTAGTATTGCTAGTTAAATGACATTTTAGCTGCTTGATTTCGTTTATATTCACAATTTATATCAACCAAAACTGGTAGAGGGCACTGACTTCTGTAACACAGGTTTTCACCTAGGTCAGAAGTCAGGGACTTTATAGAAATTTTGTACAAAAGTTTGTGAATAAAAATTATTCTCATTCTTCTTAGCTACACTCATATAGTAAATAGTGTTTTTTTTTGGGAGTGGGAAATCATCAAATATCTGCTCCCGTCCTGGGTGCGGCGGGAGGGCGTGTCAGACTTTTACTGACTAAAACCCACTCATGTTCCATGTTCCTTCTGTTGCCCTTTATGTTCCGGGGTGACGGTAACTATAAAAACATTCTTCTTTTTCTTTATTCTTCTTGTTTCTTCAAAACATCATTGTTCTAGTTCTTATTTTTTACTGTTTTAATTCTTCTACATAATTCACAAATGTTTAATAAAGATGCAATGTAACATGCAACATTATCTACGTTATGGAAGAGCGGAGGCTCCAAATACATTCTTTGTTTATGAAGAACTTTGTTTAAACAATAAATATTTTTTCATTTTTAGGGTTCCGTACCTCAAAAGGTAAAAACGGAACCCTTATAGGATCACTTTGTTGTCCGTCTGTCCGTCCGTCCGTCCGTCTGTCAAGACCCTTTTTCTCAGAAACGCGTAGAGATATCAAGCTGAATTATTTTAATATCACATACTCAGGTCTGCTATCTCTCAAAGCAGTGAAAAAATCAAGTTTCTAATTGAACGCAATAAAAAGATACGGCGGTTTACATTGCATATTTAGACATTTGCAAGGGAATCAAAACCTATAGGGTACTTCCCATTGACCTAGAATCGTGAAATTTGGCAAGAAGCAAGGTCATGTAGCACAAGTAAAGGAAAAACTCCGAAAACTGTAAATTTGTAGTTAGTTCACGTCAGGCGTCCGTCTGTCCGTCCGTCTGTCAAGAACCTTTTTCTCAGAGACGCGTCGAGATATCAAGCTGAAATTAATATCACATACTCAAGTCTGCTATGTCCCAAAGCAGTGAAAAAAACAAGTTTCTAAATCAACATAATAAAAAGATACGGCGGTTTATATTGCATATTTAGACATTTCCAAGGGAACCAAAACTCAAAACCTACAGGGTACTTCCCATTGACCTAGAATCATGAAATTTGGCAAGAAGCAAGGTCATGTAGTACAAGTAAAGGGAAAACTCCGAAAACCGTAAATTTGTAGTTAGTTCACATCAGGCGTCCGTCTGTCCGTCTGTCTGTCAAGAACCTTTTTCTCAGGAACGCGTCGAGATATCAAGCTGAAATTAATATTACATACTCAAGTCTGCTATCTCCCAAAGCAGTGAAAAAATCTAGTTTCTAATTCAACGCAATAAAAAGATACGGCGGTGTATTTTGCATATTTAGATATTTTCAAGGGAATCAAAACTCAAAACCTATAGGGTACTTCCCATTGACCAAGAATCATGAAATTTGCCAAGAAGCAAGGTCATGTAGCAAAAGTAAAGGAAAAACTCTGAAAACCGTAAATTTGTAGTTAGTTCACATCAGTCCGTCCTCCCGTTCGTCCGTCTGTCAAGACCCTTTTTCTCAGAAACGCGTCAAGATATCAAGCTGAAATTAATATCACATACTCAGGTCTGCTATTTCTTCAAGCAGTAAAAAAATCAAGTTTCTAAATCTACGCAATAAAAAGATACGGCGGTTTATATTGCATATTTAGACATTTTCAAGGGAATCAAAACTCAAAACCTATAGGGTACTTCCCATTGACCTAGAATCGTGAAATTTGGCAAGAAGCAATGTCATGTAGCACAAATAAAGGGAAAACTCCGAAAACCGTAAATTTGTAGTTATTTCACTAAAAAACAAATTAACGGAACCCTCGTTGCGCGAGTCCAACTCGCACTTGACCGGTTTTTTTTTATTCCGCAACCCCGGGTAAATAGCGTAAAGAGTGCTTGTAAGAAATAATTATCTCCCTAATCTTTTTTTAACCATATTGCGGTTGGCTTCCAGTCTTACTAGATTCAGCTGAATATCATTGTTTTACATGCAGCGTCCGTCATGGTGGGCCTCCCGCAAGATGGACTGATGATCTCATCAAGATCGCCGTGTCCCTTTGGATGTGGGCGCAGGACCGATGCACGTGGAGATCTTTGGGGGAGGCCTTTATACAGCAGTGGATTTCTTTCGGCTGATGATGATGCCATAGAGCCTATCAGATCTTCACAACAAAGTATTTTGGTAACAACATCCTCCTTGCTTATACTGGTCAAACCGGAAACAACGGCTGTTAAACCCTGATGCTTAAGGGTTTAGGGGGGGGATTTACAAGGTTTGTTATGAAAAAATAACTTCCAAAAATCTTAACACCGCGATCTACAAATGACACAAAAATGAACAACGCCATCTAGTGACGACTTAGTGAACAATTAATCCATATTATTACATTACGTGCTTTTACATGGGTAAACAACGGCTTTACGTGTTTTTTCCGAGGCACGAGATGTCAGCATGTTTGTATCGAATAAACTCTATTTAAACTTTTAGATTGATTTTTCAAATTCTTTCGCCATTGGAATAGGCGATATGACGAAAAAAAAGTAATTAGTCCGTCATTGAGATTATTAAAAAATTTTGGACACGTATTTTTTCTTTTTTCTCGTAAACGAAAAATGACGACGATACAGTGCGTTGAAGTTGTGCGTGACGTCACGATCAGATACAATTTTACGGTGGCGTGCTCTTTATCTTTGTATTTTTTTTATTATTTTGATGAAGCAACAAATATGTGTCCCGTATTTTTGGAAGATCTACAAGACGGACTAAACAGAATGCCATTTTTTTTATGTTGTCGTCATCCCTATTCAAGGCATTTATTTTTCACCACTAACGGCACCGGGCTCTTAGTCTACAACGTTTAGGAAGAGAACACTGATGTAATACTATCTGTCATGCAAGTACCTTCTTAACGATGTATAGACAGTTTGAAACACTGCATTATTTAATTAACGTTATAGGTAATGGGTAGAGATACGCAAAGGCATTCCTAACTCGCTTTAAGTAACTAACAAAGACTTTTTACATATAAATTAAAAAATATAAAACCACCGCCCCCGAAATGATTAAAATCGCGCCTTCAGCTAATTAAACCATAGAGTTACAACCTTCAAAACTTTGATGATAAATCTAAGGACCATTGCTAGATAACTTGCTTTCAAATAAAAAAAACTGTATCCAAATTGGTTTATCCGTTTAAGAGCTACGCTGTCTAGACAAACAGATAGACAGACACACACATAGCGGACAAACCACAGTCAAGCTTATAACCATAACAACCCTCTTTTTGTTGCTCTTTTTAGGGTTCCGTAGTCAACTACCCCGTTTTTTCATGGTCCTACTTATTTGTCCTATTAGTAGGACCACGAGGGAGACCTACTTCTGTCTGTCCTATTACGTGAAGAACCCTTATAGTTTCGCCATGTCTGTCTGTCTCTCCGTCCGTCCTCGCTTAATCTTTGTGACCGTTAGCACTAGAAAGCTGAAATTTGGTACCAATATGTATATCAATCACGCCAACAAAGTGGTAAAATAAAAATTGGATAAAAATGTTTTATTAGGGTAGCCCCCCTATATGTAAAGAGGGAAGTGATTTTTTTTTTAATTTCAACCCTGTCTTGTGATATATTGTAAAATAAATAGGGATTTACTAAAATAATTTTTTGATAATGTCAATAATTTCGGAAATAATCGCTCCAAAAGGAAAAATCAAAGCGTCCGGGGGGACGCTTTGATTTTTCCTTCAGGGGGGGGCCCCCCTCTAACTTTTGACCCGTAGGTTTACAAAATATGAAAAAAATCTGGAAAGTAGAACTTTATAAGGACTTTCTAGGAAAATTATTTTGAACTTGATAGAAAGAACAGTTTTTGTACAAAAAAGACAAAAAGGTTGTACTAAATAATTTCTGCGTACTTAGTATGTCAACGTAACAAAAGCCTTTTTTTAAACTTATAAGTGGGAACACTTATTGTGACGGACGGGAAACTACGGAACCCTACATTGAGCGTGGCCCGACACGCTCTTGGCCGACACGTTTTTTTGGTCGTCCGACACGTTTTTTTCTGGGATGAAAAATGCCAAATCAAACACAAACTCATTTATTCAAATAAATAAACCATTCACAGGTTCATTTGAATGCTCACGAAGTAAGTATGAGACTATACCTCACGAGAAAAGGCCCTCAGATTTATTTTTTAAACTTTTAAGTCATATCGAAACTGTCGGACGACTACCGGCCACCGTAGGCGCGGGTCTGCGGACGGCGAGCGATGGGTAGCTCGCCGCCCGGCTAGGACCAGGACCAGGCCCGTGTCGAAAAGCGTTTTGGAGGGCTAATGCCTGCTGCATTTGCGGAATAGTTATTATAGTTACCGTGGCCCCGGAACATAAAGGGTGACCGAAGGAACATGAGTGGGTTTTAGTCAGTAAAAGTCTGACACAAAGGGCAGGAGAAGTCATTTGATAATTTCGCATTCAACAAAAAAAAAGTCTGAAGCTACACAAAATTCAACATTCAAAGCATTTATTTCACTTAGACCATTTACGGGTACTTATGAATTGTCAAAGAGTCGGTCGGTCTGTTAGTCAGAAAAGAAAAGTGACGCTAATTGCCTGTTCCAAAACGTAGATCTCTATGGAGAAGAACAGGCAAGAAACTCCACGGACACTCTTTTAAAAATATCATGTTTTACAAAGTCTTGGTTACATTTTCTTTTTGGTGCTTCTACATGTGAAAACAATGTAAGTATGTAACAAAATAAACAAATACAAAATTAAAATAAAAAGTCAAAAATAAAAAGTCATGGCAGTTAAGAGATGACCCATCTCTACTGATAGCGCCCGTTCACGAACATGACGCGTGACATCAGCACCATTAAACTCAACCATTTTGAAGGGAACCGAATGATCCAACGCACTCGCCACCATCAGCGAGACTTTTTGAGCGAGCATGACAATGCTCCTAACCGCCATGTCTATTTGTGTCAGTAGAAAACTATCGTAATAAATCACTGCATCGTACTCACATTTACAAAAACTCAAATATGCATCTAAATTACACCTACAAACACATTCTGTTTAGACCGTTAACTTTTAATGCCGATTATGCCGATGGATCGCATGGCCCATTTAACATTTGCTTTTACGCTACACTACGTTATTATTGCCTTAAACGACATTAACATTAATTAAATGCTCTTACTTTCTGGAAATTCTAATTTAGAGAGACGTTGATGAAATTGATTATTATGATGTATGTCGCCTAAATGTAAAGGTCATAGCTCATTAGAGCCACCCGGCAGCCACTCCGCACTGACTCGCCTCCTGCGGCTAGTATTCTTTATATGGACTTGTATGGGCATGCGCTCACTATATCAACTCCGTAGCGGCACCGGATCGCCTCGGTTATAAGGCGAGTCGGTCCGGAGTGGCTACCGGGTGGCTGTAATGAGCTATGACCTTTACTATTATACCATTTTGCCTGATTCTGAGTTGTAAATAACAAAAAACTACCAAGCTTTTCCTGTTTCCTGTCAGGCAAAAGCCTTCTTTCAGAGTAAGCTCAGGCATAAATCACCACGCTTGCCCGAGTCCTCAAGTCGAGGTTTCCTTATCGCCTCTTTTTTTATTAGGTACATGAAAATTAGCCAAAACCAAAGAAATATTCATTTTTGGCGGTAAATAAAGAGCAACCAAAGGAACAAGGGTGGGTTTTAGTCAGTAAAAATCTGACACTTAGGGCGGGGAACTTATTCGATGATTTCCAATCCTGAAAAAAAATCTCTGGCGATCACAACGTGCTACCTTAAAGGTGGCCATTGACGGTCATCATTTGCGTCAGTCTCGTCGTAAATCTGAGGCGTCACCCCAAATGGTTTAGGCGGCTAACCAACTCTGGCGTGACGATTCTTCACTTAGGCCTGAGTCACGCCGGAATGGCAGCGGCCGGCAGCGGCCGCCCGCGGCGCCGCGACGCCCCCAGCGGCGCGCGACACAAGAGGCGCGCGGCCGCTCGCGGCGCCGCGGGTCGTCTCGCTCGCGACCTTTTCAAGCGATACTAGTCTTTTATGTATGTAGTTAAAGTTTAAAATTATTTCACACTGAAGGTGCTCGCCGCGCCGCTGCCGGCCGCTGCCATTCCGGTGTGACTCGGGCCTTACATTCAAATTTTGGACGTACGTCAGTTCAACTGACGCACCAAAATGACCGTCAATGCCTAGCTTAAAAAGATACTTCTGCATACCGTCAGATGACATTAGAGACGTCTGATCAAAGAGTATATAATAATAATAATGGGAGCGTGTGATGGACTGTGTGCCATGGTGTGCCAATTTCTAAAGATTTCGTATTAATTATTCTATAAATCTTTAATTTATTGTTTTGTAATGTTTTAATCATATCCAGCGCCTTACATATAGGTATTAGTACTTTTACTTACATATTATATTTTTAGTTCTTCGAGGTATTGACATATCTGTGGAGCATTGTTTACAAAAAATATTTACGTTTAATCTGAATTGAATTGGTTTATCATAATATTGTACATTTGAAGAAGAGTTACCTTAATTGAATATTATACAGATTATATGAATATAAGAAAGGACGAAAAGCTGATAGGATACTCGCTCGTCGGAACTTCTCGTTATGAATAAAATTATATTCACCTCTATATACGTGTTACATTGTTGCGTTGTTACGTTACGGGCGAGTGTGCATTTAGTATCCAATAACGACAGACGTACACCCCGATGTTACTCGTGAAAGCTAAATGGTGTTTTGTGAAAAGACAATTGCAAATTATGGTGAAAAATATTATTACAATTATTGTAAGAAAGTGGTTCGCTTATGTTAAGTTGTTGGGTAAGTTTTTTTTTTGTTTTGTGTAAACTAAGTGGTATAGGGTTGGTAATACCGGACAATACCGGTATTTATCAACTTCCGACCTCCACGACCTAGTTAAAGGGTTGGCATCGTTTGTAAAACATGTATCAAGTTTTCTTTAAAATAAAAATTCAATGTACTAGTTTTTGCTTGGCTACGATTTTGTACATGTAGTTCTTAAACAATCCACAGTGTGTCCAGGTCGCCGCAGATACGCATTACTGCTGCCACCGTTATTATTGTTCCTGCTGGTGACCTGGCCGACGCTCTGGTGGGCCATCACTTGGAGTCACAGGACCCAGGAGACCAGTCCAGCCAGATCCAACCAGGAGCCATCGCCGGACAAGAACAGCGGCTTGGAGCATTATCTAAAGAATATGTATATTTTGTATTTTAATACCACGACAATGAAAATTAGATAGAAATAAATAAATATCCTGGGGCAACTTACACACGGCCATCTGATCCCAAACTAAGCAGAGCTTGTACTAGAAAATTGTAGTAAAAAAAAAATTTTTTCGTATATATTTTTTTTTGTCTACTGTTGAGCATACTAATAAACCTCCCTCGGGGTTTTTTAGTACGGCTGAGCTAATAAGAAGTTTTTGATTAGTATTTAAAACAAGATCGATTGTCATCAAAAACATATAAAAAAAATACAATTGGAAAAAATCTTAGTTCTTTGGAATCGTTTTTATGTATGTTCTCTGCTTACCCGAAAACGACTGGACTGATTTGAGAAAATATTTTTTTTTATTAAAAGGGAGTACTACACAGATGGTTCCATAGTCACCAGGTCAGGATTTTATGATGGAACACTGAAGAAGACGAAGGAACCTTTTAAATTTCATAGGTACACACATAGATTTTGTTATTTTTTGTAAAAAAACGCGCATTTTCAAAAATGATACAAACAAAACTTTAATTCTTATCTCTTTTAAATTAAAACGGGCTTCTTCGTGTCAAAATCAATATAAAAAAATATTTCAATGCACTTTGTCTTTTTTTTTAGAGATAGGCAGGTTCAGGATAAGTTTCCTCATCCTTTTATTCTCTACGATAAAGAAAGCAATGTACAGCGAAACTGAAGTGGGGGCAATGACTTTCCAGTCACCGCCGGTGGCGACTGGAAATTTTTATTCCCATTTGCCTCAGGTGGCAATCCTCGCGGGGGCGACTGGGAATGAATGCACACGACTAACCCAACTGCAATTTCAGAAGTTGATGACAATTACATGAAACATAAATAAAGCCACAGACTTTCGATTGCAGACTTTGGGTTGTTTGATTATTTAATTATTATTTTTTCATAGAATTTTTGCCACATGAACACGAACGTGCTTTGACTTTGTTGGCTTAGGCAGTCAAAGCGCGGTCGTGTTCGTTCAGCATTCCGTGTCTGTTTAGCTTTTGTATAAGATCACTAGCTTCTGCCCGCGGCTTCGCTCGCGTCAGAAAGAGACAAAAAGTAGCCTATGTTACTCTCCATCCCTTCAACTATCTCCACTTAAAAAATCACGTCAATTCGTTGCTCCGTTTTGCCGTGAAAGAAAAACAAAGATATAGACAGACAGACACACTTTCCCATTTATAATATTAAGTATGGATTCTTTCTGTAGACATAAGCTGAATATAGCTAGATATATTTGCGTAGTCTCTAAAGCTAATAAAACAACAAATCCTAGCTCCTCAGCCATCTTTTACCATCTGGTCTACTTCCAGCCAGGTCCTAATCGAGCCGACCCGTATTGTCTGCGACACCCAGGATAAAGTGCTGGTCGTCATCCTGGTGGCTACCACCTCTCGTCATTTCAAGCAGCGAGAGGCAGTACGGGAGACCTGGGGGGTCTTCCAACCCACGATCTTCGTCATGGGCCTCGATGGAGATAGGGACCAACAACTGGTAAAGAACTAACCTTAATCGTTGCAGCTACATGAAATGCTCTTTTCGCTCTTAGCATACTATCTATTATTTTATTTTATATTTTTTATGAAATTTTGATCCGCAGTTACTGATTTTCAAAAAAATTTGCATCTTACAAAAATATGGATAACCTCTTAAGACCATGTAGCTGCAACGCAACGGTTATTTCCCCTTCCTGTACCGCTGAAAGATTCCAACTCCTATATTCTCTAGTGGCGGTTAATCGATTAATTTAACAATGAAGATAAGTAGTAGTAAGTACTAAATACTCATACTAAGTACTTACTACTCAGCCTATCTTCATATGCTTAGAAGAGATTGGTTTATGTTCTTCAGGATGGATTGCATTTGCATTTTCGCACTCTTGTGTACTACTGATCACTAGTACGTCCATTTTTTGACGTGACAACGTCTTAAATTAGGTTGCGGCTGGGAGTCACTTATGAAAAAGTGTAACGCTCGGTAACGTTACGATGAGTCACCGAACGAGAGAGAGGCCCGCCGAATGCCTTGCGTCTCTCTCCCACTCAACTATGATCGGTAAAAGACGTTGTCACGTAAAATCTTCGCCCGTAAAACCGACTTTACAGGCAACCATTTTTTATTTCTAAGTTTTGATCTACAATCACAGATATTGCAGTTAACAAGGAATTTGCAATTTTACACCAAAACCTTTATTATTTAATATTTACCAAAAATTGCAATAAGACCGCCGTCATTGAAGTACTGATAAAAATTCGTGTACCTGCAACTGTAAAGGTAATTTCTTTTACTTGAATTGTCTCCCTGTATATGTTTTCCTAAAATCCTTTCCAGCACGAGAACTATAGAGAAGCCACCATGTATAACGACATAATGGTCTTCGAATTCTTCGATAATCCCCTCAATCAGACCTTGAAGACAGCGCTGATGATGCAGTGGACCTTGGTGCGCTGCCCACAGACTCTCTTCCTGTTCAAGACTGAGGAGGACGTGATGGTGAACCCTTGGATGCTCAACAAGGTTTTGTGGGAGAATCGCAATGCTCAACTTATTGGTGAGGATGTAAAAAAATATGGTCAACTCCCAAAATCTATCTTTGGCTGCACTCCTCCAGTTGCTACCGGCTACCTAGAGGCGTATCTATGGTGGGGCGTAAATGTACATTTCAAAACACTGCAAAGCCAATTCATATCAAATAAGCCTCTTTGCAATTAAAATAAAAGTTATAGTCCTGAATATAATTTAAAGTATTTGTCCTCTACACAATAAGTGGGTCACGTCATGTTTAGGCCACCAAAGCCCTGATGAGAAAACTGTTTTAAAATGAGCGTCAACTATTTCTCTCAATTTCTTAATATTTTAGGGCATTGTCTGTCTGACAAGCACAAATTGTCAAATGAGTTGAAAAGGGAGATGCAGAAGAAGGTTCTTGACGAAGGATCGCTAAAGTACCTCAGCGGTTCTGGATACCTCATCAGAGGTAAGGACGTCTCAAGAACATTGATGGGTTTTTGCCACTTCGTAGTGTTTTAACGCTCTTCTTTTCTCAATCGTTTCTTGGAAATCATGACCGCTTAGATAATCAATAGTCGACCACGACGAATCCAACAGGACTGGACTGACTGGACCGTTTGAAGGTCCAAAGAGCGGTGACAAAATATAATTCCAGCTGTTCAGGGCTTTGGTCTGATGCAGATGGTGTCATTAATTAAGCCTAATTATAGTTGTTTGCTGAAGGATCATCCCTTTTAATATTTATTGTCTTTTCCATTATTTAACCGACTTCAAAAAGGAGGAGGTTCTCCATTCGTCACAATGTTAAATACTTTTTTTAATTGTTTTTATCCGTATGTCCCGTACCGTATGAGTCCCAGAAATTACAACAAAATCGGTTTTCAGGGGACTACATCAAACCAATCTTGAATAAAGCCTACCACGTGCCTATGATTGCCATGGAGGACGTGTACTTCACGTACCTGGTGGCCCACAAGGAGTTGGGGCTGACCCTGACACACGACAGGAGACGGAGTCCCTACAAACCCTGGCTCCCTCTATCTTGCGTGTACTGGAACCAAGCATCCGTCCACAGCCTGGCTCCTATGGAAATGCTGCAAGCATGGTATTACTTAGAAGATTTGGCAGTGTCCTACAGGGACTTAGAAGGTATATGTAAGCACTTCAACCAATTGTTTTACTTGTTCAGTGACCTGTTTTTGTATTGAGGATATGTGTACCTTGGAAGGCACAGATCATGTCATTAGATTAACTTCAACCGTCACGGTAGGTCAGAAGGTCGAAAGTCTTTAAGCAGTCTTACCCAGAGGTATCGTACCTGGTAGCTGGATTATGAAAGTAGCAGATATAATAATGAAGAAAATATAATAATGAAAATAGCAGATGATGAATTTGTAGGAAGGTACTTAGTTCATATCTACTGATTTTATTTTATTTTGTCATCGATTGTATCAATCGACGAGGACAGCAGATATTTAGATGTATGTTTTTTTAAGTCACGTTATTTGTTAATGTAGTTTATAATTATGAAATAAAATATATTGTTTAATTGTTTATTTAATAACAATGACGTGTTTTAATTTTGTAACTACTAACATAGTTTATAAGTTTTTGTTGTTACTAACCATTATGGATCATGTAATCTGACATTTCAATAATAAATTAAATTAAAATTAAATTAATATCAAGGGTTACTCAGTCAGGGTAACTGAGTTGTGGAGGTCAGATGAACAGTTGCACAATAAATACCGGTATTTTGTTGATCCGTATTCACTATAATTATTGAGGAAATACCTAGATTAGAAAAATCTGGCAGGTGCTGCTGAATAATCGATTGTTTTCCAACCTTGTTTATTTGATTGATTGGTACCAAAAATGTTTTTGTGTAAAGTAGCAATTTTCTTGCAACCATTTTTTTGAAAATCTTTGAATGAGGATCAATATTTCCCCAAAAAATCAAAATCCTAAGGCTATTTTCTTGTAAATGCAAGGATTCAAATAATTGAACTTACTGTCCCGCTAATAGTTTTCACCAATGAATAAAATAAAATATTAATTCATAAGTTATAGGTACATCTAGTTATGAAGTAAAACTACCTATTTAATTTCGTAAACAAATGAGTAACAGATCAAATTAATTAACACAACATTTATTTTTAATCTTTGGTTTCACAAACGAAAACAGTGGCGCCATAGTACCTAATTGAACTATTAAAAACTAAACTAAATCTAAATTATATTTACGTCATAGCAACTAAATTATTTATTGTATACAGAACTATTTTTACTACACAAAAGCGTGTTTATCCGGCTAAACAACTACTTATTAAACACGATATAATGTATGGAATGACGTTTATCAAAGGCGAGGTTTAACAGGAATCCAGCTTTTGTGGTAAAACCATAAGTATTTATTCTTCATCCGAGGGCTGCTTTACCCAGAATCCCCAGGGAGCATATCCATCATTCTTAGTGGGACCTCTGTACACTTTTATCTGAACACGGGCTGGATCTGCGTCTGTGGACCAAAAGTAAGAATGTGAATTTGTGATTACGGATGTTAAAAATATATATAAAATAGTGATTGTAAATCTAAATAAGTCAACTTCAACTCTTTATTAATGGCATTTGTGGAAAAGACACCACAATTCTGCCACGACCATGTTTATTTTACAATATCTCAATCGAATAAATATTTATAACATAAAATGCAATATGACTGCGAAGGTCTCCTCTTTGTGAAGAGACCTGGTCCGTCAGAGCCTCGTCAGTGAATCAGCAGGGTGTACCACGTGCAGGTGAGGTTGGCTTTGACCCTGGAGGTGATAGTAGGGGAACTTACACCCCATCTAAATAAGTCATGGGCGCGTTGATTCTTTGGCTGCAGGATTGTCTACATCCTCGGGGTCTATATTAGTCTATAGTCAGTCTCTACTCTCTATGGCAGAACTATCTAAAAGGCATGTAAGTTTAGAACATCAATTTTAATACTTTTCGACGACCAAGTGACAGCCGGCTGTCGCGCTGCTATTGTCTTTCTATTGTGTCTCGAATCACGTGTGTTCGAAGGTTTAATATAATTGGCCAATCTCTTTTGTGGTCAAATGCCATAATATATCATACTAGCTGTTCCTCGCGGTTTCACCCGCGGTACTGTTACTGGCCTGTCCCCGTTTGTCTTTTTAAAAAAAACACGCAAATACTACCAATACCACTTTTATTAAACCACAATGCAGAATTACACTTTAACTACAGTTAAGTGATCAAACAAAGACGAAATTTTGAGGTTTACAACTATATTAAAAATATGTCCCTCTTGATTGCTCCCGAATTTTGGGCACAATAGATTACGCGGCGGCGTCCAGAGTCTAACTGACTAAATTATGGAATTACTTCTGCGAGTAATGTAAAAATACAGCATCAGCAATTAAAACAAAGGAAAATTACACTAGTTATGTGTGTTTGCTGATGTAGGCTTTGTTGCCTTGTAATAAGGGTTATAACAGCTCCCCCTTTTAAACGAAGCTTTATCTCATTAAGATGAAGCGAGGTAAGATAAGATTGAAAATGTAGTAGCTATCAAAAGAGACATTTTAAGTTTAAATTAGAATTTACATGATTTTGAATAAAAGTTGGCAATATAAACAGTGAATTAGTAATAGTTATACAAATACGTTATAAAAATTAAAGTTATACATTAAAAGTTTAGGTTTCTACTTGACGGAAATCTAACTTTATTAAGTTTACTAGTAGGTTTACAATTTGGGTAATGAATTGGTAAAGATTGGACAGACTTATTGTCTTCCTCAGATGTTGAAGATATTTCCGTCATCTCAAAACTATTCGAAACTTTGGAATTGCGTTTAGATTTTTTATTATAACATTGATTGAATATTTGCACGCAGCATCCAGAATTAGTAGAATTTTTGTTCTTAAAATATCTATATAGTTTATAAACTATGTATAAGACTAAAAACACAATTAAAATATAAGTAAAAGTAGAATAGTAAGGGCCATATTTAATAAAATGAGATTCTTTTTCTAAGTTAGTCAATTCTTGCTCTAAACTATCCATTTGATGTGTTGCATATTTGAGAGAATCTAAGTTAATTTTACTCAAAGAGATTGGAGACAAATGAGGTAAACTTTTATTAAATATGTCCTTCTTGCAGCAATCGTCTGCCGTTATATCAAAGCTTATATCTAAAGGAGACTTAGCAAATATAGAATAAGAATTAGTTGGTATTAATTGAATAGTTTTAGAATATCCAATACAATTAGGTGACAATTTTACAATTCCTGTACCGGTAATTGAATGATCATTAATATTTTCATCACATTTAATAGTCAATTTGTTAGTATTTGATTGTACATAAATCCATTTATTATTTCTTAATTTTTGCCAAATGTCAATTTGACCATACAATATTTTAGCATTGCATTCTGTAGGTAATGACAATGTTACCTCAGTTAAAATTTTAGATTCACAATTAGGGTTACTTATACATGAATATATAGTACTTAATTCACAAATAGAATAATTGTTATTTATTATCTTACACTTATCAAGAGTGTCCAACATAGCATAATGCATTCTGTCATCACTTAGTGCAATGTAAGAATTAGAAGGTTGAATTAACGCGAATGTATTATGTGAGTCATCGTGTGGAGTAGGTAGAGGTATGTTTTTATAAGTCATGAATTGATCAGGTGTTATTAAAGGAATTTGCAGTATAAAAATGATCTTATTATTAAAGTAATAAGAGCTAAATTCAGAGACGTCAATTATAGAATGAATATTCTGAATACTTAAAGGGACTGGAAAGTCTAGTCTTTTGCTTACTTGACTACTATGTTTATTTAATTCTAAATATAGATTTAAAGGACTTATAACACTAGGATGTAGTACATTAACCTTAGAAAATAAAATAGAATTTAACGTAGTATCTAGTAAATTAGATATAGCTAATAAAGAACCTTCGATAATGTTAAGAAGGTTGTTTAGTTTTGAAGTATATAGTAATAGGTTATCGATTTTCGTAATTTGAGAAAATATTTCATTCATCTGATTAATTTGAGCGTTTAATTTAATCTCGTTTTGATTTAGTTTGTAAATAGTAGTGTTAAAATTATTTATAGTAGACTTGACAACGTGAATGTTATCTCTCATTAAATGAAATATTGCTGATTCGCTCTTTTTGCATGATTCAATTGCAGAATCGTATTTTCGGGCATCATCTGCATCTAATGTGCCGAAAAATAATTTTAAAAGTTCACCTCCAAATTCCAATGCACGTTTTACTTTATTAGTCGATTGATTGGAGATGATATGTGATAATGATTGTAATTTAATAATATTAGCTTGGATTAAAACTTCAATAGGGCTAGACATGTCTTTGCATGTACCTAACTCTTGTGGTTGAATTTTGCTACACAAATTTAAAGTATCTTGTAATAGAGTTTCGATTTTATTAAGATAAGGTTCTAAAGAAATTAAATCTACGTGGGTGATCACTTTCCAATGATCAGTATAAAAATGAATATTTGTAGTAGGTTCAAAATAGATCCCGGGGCTATGATAGATCGGGATGATGCTTGATTCAGTGCGGCTGAGGCATAAAGTGCCATGGCAGCATATAATTCTGAAAAGAAATACAGCGTATTTTTAAGATGTAGAAGGTTTAATTTCGTTAGTATGGTATTTAACATTTTTACGACCTACTTGAAGGGTTACATTATGTTTATTATGTACTTTTATAATTTTGTATGGGCCTTTCCATACAGGCGATAACGCTTTACGAAGTCTGTGATGGTGTTTTAGGTACACCATATCTCCGGATTTATAAGTGACGTCACGAGAGTTTGCGTC
Source organism: Athetis lepigone (assembly GCA_033675125.1). Classification (NCBI taxonomy): domain Eukaryota; kingdom Metazoa; phylum Arthropoda; class Insecta; order Lepidoptera; family Noctuidae; genus Athetis; species Athetis lepigone. The sequence goes on along the minus strand of CM066221.1, from coordinate 18,789,436 downwards.
ATAATATTGTTTAGATTTCTCTTTACTATTTAAAATGTTTTGAACGGCTTTCTCGCGACTAAAGCGCATTCTATATTGTAAAGCTCGAATATATTCGTTATATGTAGTATTACCGGAGGTTTCGTATAAAGAATTAGGAATTTGTGGTTTATAACCATATAGTAACTCATGAGGAGTAAAATTAGTAGTACTATGAGGAGTAGTATTATATGCTAATATAGCAGTAAATAGATAACAATGCCAGTCGTTTTGATTTTCGTTAACAAAAGATTTAAGGTATTCTTTTAACGTGGCATGTGAGCGTTCAAGAGCTCCATTAGTTTGTGGGTGATACGGAGTAGTAAAAAGTGCTTTAACTTTTAATATTTCGGTTAATTGTTTAAATAATTCCGATGTAAAGCATGTACCTAAATCTGTTAGGATGGTTTTAGGAAAACCGAAAAGAGACATAAAATGAACGAGGTTTCGAGCTATTTCTTCACTAGTAGCTGTAACCATAGGATAGGCGCTAGTAAATTTAGTAAGATCATCTTGTAATGTTAAGATGAATTTAAAATTTTGGAAACCTGCGTCGGGTAAAGGACCTACGACGTCAAGAGCTAGTCGTTCAAACGGCCTAGTAGATGTGGAGGTTATCTCCATTGGGGCCTTATTTGATTTCCTTAAAGGTTTATTAATTTGGCAAAGTTTGCATTTCTTTACGTACTGCTCAATGTCAGAGCGCATGCCTTTCCAATAATAGGCAGCTTTGATACGCGAGTACATGCGTTGTGATCCTGGGTGACCAGCGATCACAGAGTCGTGATTTCCCTTTAATATTTTAGGAACTTCTACAGGAGTAGGATAAATTAATTGATTTTTGTAAATATGAATTTTGATGTTAGTATCGTGAAAAATGTACGATATCATATTATAAATTTTAGTATATGCTAATTTAGAAAATGGATCACTAAAATCTGGTAAAGCGAGATCCGTTATATTTGGACAATCAATTAGTAGATTTCTAAGTTTAATTAGTAAATTGTAAACATCTCTAAAGTTAGTTTGTTCATAATGATGAACTTTTGTAAATAGAAAATAGTATGATTTATTTTTATCATCGACGCGATGTATTGTTAGAGGTTCGCGTTCGGAATTTAGTAAGTCAGCGGAATTGTCGAGTTGCGATAATATTTCTTCGCAGTGGGGCATAGAGTAGTCAAAGTCTAAAGAGACGGGACAAGCTATTGAACTTAACTTAGACAAATGTAGACTTTGAGTGCATTCCTCAATAATAGTATTAGAAGTAGGAAGTTGATTAGTAAATTGAGCCTTAAAATATTGTTCATAAGATAAGTTATTTAAATTATTTACGTCAATAGCATTAATAGGGCAACGGGATAGTGCATCGGCGTTAGAATTGAGACGACCTTGTTTATAAAAGATTTCATAATCGTATTCTTCAAGTTTAAGACGCCAGCGAATGAGTCTGCTACCCGGATCCTTTACATTAAATAACCATACGAGGGGTCTGTGATCTGTAATGATCTTAAATTTATTTCCGTATAAGTATGGTCGAAAAGTTTTGACGGCGAATAAGATAGCTAGAAGTTCTTTTTCTGTAGTTGAATAATTGCCTTCGGCTTTATTTAAAGTACGCGATGCGTATGCGATCGGCTTGTCTTTGCCGATGGGACCTTGAGACAGTATTGCGCCAATGGCGTAATTACTAGCGTCAGTAGTAACATTAAAAGGTTGTGAAAAATCAGGGTATTGTAGAAGAGGGGCAGTAATTAGTTTTTCTTTTAAAATATCGAATGCGTGTTGTTGTTCTATGTCCCAGTGGAACACAACATCCTTTTTCAATAGAGACGTAAGTGGTTTAGTTAATTTGGAAAAGTTTTCAATAAATCGGCGATAATAGCCTATTAGGCCTAGAAATGACTTAATATTTTTAGGATTTTTAGGAACTGGAAATTGGGATACAGCGCTAACCTTTTCAGGGTTTGGAGAGACACCTTTGTCGGTGATAATATGGCCAAGGTAAGTTACTTCACGTCTAAGGAACTCACACTTGTCCGGTTGAAGCTTTAAGTTATATTCACGAAATTTGTCAAATACTAATTGTAATTTATGTATGTGATCTTGTAAATTTTGACTATATATAATACAGTCATCAAGATATACATAGCAATGAAGGCCTTGTAAGCCTGATAAGACAGTGTTCATAAGACGCTGAAATGTGGCAGGGGCATTTTTCAACCCAAAAGGCATTCTGGTGAATTCATAGTGTCCAGACATGCTTGAATTTGTACTAATCGTAAAACCTGTTTTAGGCGCGTCCTTGGGACAGGTCTTCAGCTGATGAAAGCCACTGGTAAGGTCCAGGGTGCTAAAATATTTAGAGTGACCTAATTGGTCCAAAATATCAGTGATAAGAGGCAGCGGATAAGTTTCGGAAACAGTGACATCATTGAGACGGCGATAGTCAATAACTATCCTCCACTTTTGTTTGCCGGATGCGTCCATCTTTTTCGGTACTACCCAGACTGGAGCACTCCAAGGCGAAATAGAAGGTCTAATTATGTCTTGATTTAGCATTTTACGAATTTGGGAATCGACTTCCTCCTTGTGGCATTCGGGGAAGCGATATGATTTTACATTAATAGGCGGTGCATCGCCTGTGTTAATAGTATGCTCTATAGCATTTGTAAAACTTAGGGGCTCACCTTCAATATGGAAGATATCAGTGTATCGTGAGCAACATTCTAAAAGAGATTTTTTCTCTTCATCATTTAAATGAGAGCAGCGAATTAGACTTAGAACCGTATTTATACGATCAGATTTATTTGAAGAAATAGTATTAATATTGTAGCAAGATAAATAATCTGAACAATTATTTTCAAACGGTGTCGCTTCTACGTAATAATCTTTGACTTCGATGTTATTCTCAGTAGTGTTTAAAACGGACACGTTTGTTTTACCATTCGGTTTAATTGAGACAATGCAATTAGCGACATAAACACCTTCACTTAAGGTATGATCTAGTATAAGAGCCTCATTGTTATGATAAAGCTCGGGAGAGTAATTTGATACAGTGCACTCGATAACTGCTTCAGATCGAGCTGGAATATTATATGAAGGTTGTGAATAAATTATAGGAATAGAATGATGTAATATTGACATTGACTTTGAAGAATAGTCGATGTTTGTTTTAAAATGGCTGCAAAAATCGCTACCGATTATTCCATCATAATTAGTAAGATTAATGTCATCTTCAGTGACATGAAATTTGTATTTAAGTACGTTATCTGATAATTTAAACTCCATTTGGAAAGTACCTAAAGTTTCTACTGGAGTTTCAGAACTGTTAATACCTTTTAATTTTACAGTTTCAGTAGAAAGATTTGGAATTTTTTGTAAACAGGACTTTTTAACAATACTGATAGTTGATCCTGTATCAATTAAGAAACACAACTGTTCGACAGCGTGATTAGTATGCAGGTAAGTATGAGGTAAGGCTACCTTTTTACAGTAATCATTAATTTCGAATATAGGTATAGGTTTAGGAGTTTTATTTAAGTTAGATGTAAGTAGGTTAGTATTAGAATTTAAGTTAGTTTTAGAATTAGTATAGGATGTTTGTAATTTTTTATTACATATTTGACATTTTGTTTTATTATTATGTATTTTAGAACTCAGTTTAATTGACTGAGATGTAGGTTTGATAGGATGCATCTCTTTTAGATGCGTTGTTAATTTAGGTAAACTCATCTCTTTTGGATGAGGTGTAATTTTTGGAGAACTCATCTCTTTTGGATGAGGTGTATTTTTTTGAGAACTCATCTCTTTTGGATGAGATGCAAATGTAGTAGAACTCATCGCTTTAGGATGAGATGCGAATTTAGAAGAACTCACCTCTTTTGGGTGAGATGTAAATATAGTAGAACTCATCTTTTTTGGATGAGATGCGAATATAGAAGGACTCACCTCTTTTGGATGAGATGTAAATGTAGTAGAACTCATCTCTTTTGGATGAGATGCGAATATAGAAGGACTCACCTCTTTTGGATGAGATGTAAATGTAGTAGAACTCATCTCTTTCGGATGAGATGCGAATTTAGTAGATTTAGTAAAGTTAGTATAAGAATTAGCATATGTCGTGTCATTTAGTACTTGCTTCGATTTTGGCCGACACGGTACCAAAATCTTGCTTAGTTTAAATTTTCATCGATTGCCGTGTTTTCACAGTTATGTGTAGGCGCATCGTTTAAATTGGTAGGTGCCGATTTACGGTCGCGCTGTGCATTTTCAGCGGCTTGCCGTTGTTTATTATTGTATTGAAGTTTGCGACATTCTTTAATCGTGTGACCTATATTTTTGCAGTAGTTACATGTTTTAGAACTAATTTCGGAATTAGTAGAATTAGAAGACGGCGAATTGGTAAAAATTTTAGAATCACGATTTTTATTTTTATTTTTAAAACATTCAGATGAGCTATGACCCATCTTATTACAAGTCGAACACTGCTTAATAGTTTTTTGATTAGATCTAGATAAATTGTATAATTTTTCTTCATCGATAGCGTATTGGACCGCTTCATTAAGATTGGATGGATTTTTACAACGAACAATAGTAGAGATAGAAGGATTTAACCCTAGCATAAAAGTATTTAAAGCAAGGTCCTCCATGGCAGCTATTCGGCCCGGCAGTTCCTTTTCATTTTTACAACTATAGTGTATATCTGAGTGAATGCGAGTCAATATTGACTCCACCCTCAATGAATATTTGGTGACATCCTCATTTGAAAGTTGTTTGCAATGTTGCAAATCAGATAATAAGTGTGTGGCATGTTTCTTTTCGCCAAAAGTAGCTTTTAGAAAGATCTTTAATTCTGACCACTCTGTGAAAGATTTAAGGCTACACGCAACCTGTGCTTTGCCCTCAAGTTGGGAAATTATATACTTGCATAGAACAAACTGTTGGTCTGTAGAAGCTAAAGACATAGCATTTTCACAATTTGTGAGGAATGCGGGAAGTGTTTCCCTGTCACCATTGTAGGGTTTAATGAATTTAGTTAGAACGGATAATGTGATTTTGTCCGACATTTCTTTAGGTTAAGATGACTCCTTTTTGATTGACATAAAAGATTGTATAAAAGATTATGATGTGTTGGACAAAATTTAGTAAATAGTAACAACAACAATATAGTATAAAAACAGTGTAAAATAGAAAAAATAAAACGATCAAAAACAGTGAATATAGAAAAGCAGTGGCGAACTACTTATTTAGAATATCACACGCGATTTTTTGTCACAAATTCGGCACTTGAATTTAGTAAAATTTAGAAAAAAAAAGGGTTCACAAGAAACACTCACAGTAACACGATATACGCTGACGCGTGCATTATCGGGGCGCGGTAGCGACGCGAAGACCGGAGTCACGTTGCGCTGCGACTTTGCGGAGTTGAAGTTTCTCACGCTGTGTTAGCTGTGAAATTTCTTGAGATCTGATGGTGGTGAGTTAGACCTGGGGCTGCTGGTAATGTAAGGCCGGCTCACACTATACAGTGGATGCTGGCTGTCGTCTTAGTGTCGATGTGGCTGGAGCGGGCTCAAGCTGCAGAGCTGAGGCTGACCGTCGTCCAATTTCTGATGTGGCTGGAGCGGGCTCGAGCTGGAAGGCTGAGGCTTACCGTCGTCCAAGTAGTGACGCAGGCTTGTCCTTAGGGCAAGTCTTACTGTCGATCAATTGCAGGGGAGGGCTGTAGATCTTGAATCCCAGCGCCTGATGACACACGTCGAAAGACTTCTTCTCTGGGATCCCACTTCTGACACCAATTTGTTACTGGCCTGTCCCCGTTTGTCTTTTTAAAAAAAACACGCAAATACTACCAATACCACTTTTATTAAACCACAATGCAGAATTACACTTTAACTACAGTTAAGTGATCAAACAAAGACGAAATTTTGAGGTTTACAACTATATTAAAAATATGTCCCTCTTGATTGCTCCCGAATTTTGGGCACAATAGATTACGCGGCGGCGTCCAGAGTCTAACTGACTAAATTATGGAATTACTTCTGCGAGTAATGTAAAAATACAGCATCAGCAATTAAAACAAAGGAAAATTACACTAGTTATGTGTGTTTGCTGATGTAGGCTTTGTTGCCTTGTAATAAGGGTTATAACAGTACGTTAGGTTTTTGGTTACTGCCTCGCTCCCGTGGGACATAGCGTGATATTGGTGCCGATTCTCTTGTGCACAAACTATCGTAAATTTAAGTTAAGTGCATCTTTCTCTTTCCATTTCTTAAAGAAAAGGACAGAAGATACATTTTAGTTTAATCCTGTCAAATTAGACAGCGCCTGATGACAATTGACGTATATTTAGACGCCATGTTTTTAAATTGCTTCTAAATTATCTATGGAGTGTCTAAATTTGACAGGACTTAACTAATATTTGATCTTCTGTCCTTTTCTTAATTAAGGCTGCACACTACCTCAAAACTGCGTTGCCGTTCACGTTTGAACTTGCATATCAAAAATAGTATTGAATCAATCGTGTTGAAAAAAATATATCGTATAGTTGAGCATATATTCTGAGTCACATATGCAGTGAAAACACGATTACTAAAAAAAGTCTCGATACAAAAAAATCGCAAACTTCCCTCTTAAATTTTGTAAAAAACCTTAGTATTCAGTTAATACTTAACATATTACAATGGTTTTTTTTTATATAAATGTAAACTAATATAATACATGTATTGTATGTTTTCAATTTAAAATAATGTTGTTTTTTATTTTATTAGAAATTTAATACCGAAATATTGCGTGGAAATCTACGCGTCGGCGACAGCCGTGAGCCGTGCAGTGTGACCATATGTGGCAGGATCCTGCCTTTTTGGCAGGTTTAGCCCTTTATTTTACTCTCTGGCACATTTGTTTGACGTTTTAGAAATTCGGCAGTATTTGGCAGTATTAGCAATATAAGCTGAGATTTGGAAGTATAGCCGCTACAGTCCACAAAAAGAGTAGCATGCAGTATCGAGAAGGGAAAAAAAGTAAATAGGAATTTCAAAATGCCTATGGCAACCTCATCAAAACAAAAACGCGGAATAGGACATGTTAAACAGGGCATTAGTGAATATGGTGACTGCGTTTCATTCCAGCCAACTAAAGAAATGATTAAACAAATGACAAAAGCGCTGTAAGAAAGTGATCAAGAAGAATACGATGCATGATGAATGATGAATGTATAATTTAATTCAGTTCACTTTTAGACTTTTAGATCAATTATTTTACTTAAAAGTCCAAAAAATAATGTGTCTATTTATTTTAAATTATTAAATTATATTGGCATTATTTTGGCATTTTTTTGCTTTAGATTTTGGCAGGATTAATCAGTTTTCTTGCCTAAGTGGGGCAGGATCTCTAATTTGAAGTTGGTCACACTGGAGCCGTGCATGTTATTCAGTCGCGCTCCGGCACTCAGACGGGGAGCCTGTGTTACGTCGCGTCACCACGCGCTCTTGCGTATTACGTATACTTGTATTGTTTCATCTTGTTATTTTGTTTTAGTTTTGTGTTAGTTTGATTGTTTTTTTTTTTGTGTTTTATTGAGTATTTCTGAAAATAATGAGAAACGACCGGAATAAAAAAAAAAGAAATTGGAGAAAAGAAATTTCTAAGAACATGAATAAAATACGGAAGTAAGTGCCTATCTTTCTGATCCTAATAAGTCATATACCTATATTACCTTATCACCGACATAATATTAGTCTAATTATGTTCTATTTAACTATTTACGTTCCTTACACTAATAAGTAAATCAGGCAGGTAAACCGTAATATAATCTTATAATACTTACCTAAACACATTTTGCATTTTCAAAAAAAAAAAAATATTACCCGATAGTGACTGCAATAAAAAGAACGTACCGGAGACCGAACCGTGCCCGTCAGTACGTATTACAAAATATATTTTTTCATAAGTTAGCTCATTTATATTTTTGTTCTTTGGTACCTTTAATATTATTTTTATTAATTTTAATATTTAATAGAATCATATCTCTGTCATAGGCAACAAATAACAACAATTAGTAGAATTTCTAAGAAAAACCTAATAACATACAAATCTAGTCAGAGAACAGTGCATTATGGAGTACCACAAGGTAGTGTACTCGGTCCGCTTTTATTTATAATTTATATTAATGACTTTCCGACAGCATCACCATATCCTATGACAATGTTTGCAGATGACAGCACTATACTTTTAAACAATGACGAGGTGGACACATTAGAGGCTGAGATTAATTCTACTTTACATTCGGTTGTGAATTGGCTGCAAAATAATAATTTGATTATAAATCTTGACAAAACAGTATTTATGAAATTTCAACAAAGACAAAACTGCAATCTGGACTTAATTAATTACAATGATAAAATTATTAATGAAACAAACGTGACTAAATTTCTTGGACTAAGCATACAAAACAACTTAAAATGGAATTCGCACATTGAAAACGTGTGCACTAAACTGAACCAATATTCCTACGCCTTACATATGTTAGGTAAAGTGGCTAATCGAGCAACAGTGTTAACGGCGTATCATGGTCTAGTTGCCTCAACCTTGAGATATGGAATTATGTTTTGGGGCAATGCCACGGGTAAAGATATGGTATTTAAATGCCAAAAAAGATGTGTAAGAGCTATACATAATTTGCAGACAACAGACAGCTGCAAACCATTTTTTAAAAAAGAGAAAATATTAACTATGCCATCGTTGTACATCTTTGAAACGTCTATGTTCGTCAAAAATAATCTACATAAATTTACTCGAGTAACTAGCCAGCGCCGTTGTGATCGGCTACAGACAGTCGGATCTAGTACTGCACTATACAGAAACAGTATTTTTGTAATGGCTCCAAAGGTCTATAATAAATTGCCAAAATGTATCAGGGATGAATATAATGTTTGTAAATTCAAAAGTAAGCTGTATCAGTTTCTTATAGATAAGACTTATTATTCTATTGAAGAATTTTTAAATGATAAAATATGACATCTAGTACCATTTATGATTGACATAATCCATTACTTTAAAATTGTATTAACTTACCATTGACATGCACGGAAAGTATATATTATGACTGAAAATTTAATCTAATTCTAAAATTAATAATTCATTGAACTGACAGTATACTCTAATTTGACTTTGTATTGTAAGCTTTATTTAATTTATTACTAAAAAACTAAAATATTTGTACACCAATTTTATTGGTAGGGCATAGAGCACGACTAAAATGTTTATATGTATAAGACCTCTATTGTATTACCTATGTTCACAAATAAAGATTGATTGATTGATTGATTGATTACCTAGTAGGTGGGTACTGGGTACGTCAATGGTATTGAATTGCTAGAATCAAAGAATAAAATAATATTGTATTGTAATTTTTATTACTATTTATTTTCAAATCAAATCAAATCATTTATTTGCATGAAACATGGTAGGTAACAAGGTGTTCAATAAAATATGCGTTGGGGTAATACCGGACGGATTTTCGAATAGTTGCAAGCATGTTGCAAAAATATTATTTTCTCAATTTTGGTAAACACCACGTTCTTGAGAAATGGTGGAAATTGATATTGAATTATCAAAGCGTAATTTTAATATTAGTTTATTTATGAACACACAACAGTTTTTGTTTGAGAAGCCTGTAAAATCAGGAAACTTTTCGGACAACAATTCAATCTATTCCTACTGCTAGGAGCATAAGATGCAAGAAAATAATGTGTCCGATCTTATCCACTCATTTTTACAAAACCTACCTTGTTTCACCTTTTACCTTTTATTACTCGTCCTAGCTGACGGAGGGACTGGCGGTCACTGCGGAGTGGGGCGGAACAAAATAACGTATTGCGCAATGTGGCTAGCATTAAAAATATACCCAAATAAGTGGAATATTTGATTCCTACGTTCTTACCCCAGCGCCGATCTTACCCCAACGCACTTTAATGTGTACAGCATGTTTTGCCGTGGCACACGGCACGCAAAAAATATAAAATTAGAAAGAAATTACATTATAGTCAATTAGTCATTATAGTAAATCAATTAAACATTAAAATCAATTTTTCAGAAAATACATATTATAAACATTACAATAATAGATAAACAATTAAATATTAAAATTATTATCATTGAGGAATTCATGAATACTATAATAACATTTATTGGTCAAAATTATTTTCAATTTATTTTTAAATACTTTTACATTATTTATAATCATCTTGTCAATTGCTTAGAATTACGTAGGTGCAACTGCACAGCTACCGTATCTAAATATTAGGGTAGCAGTCCCAGTTGTTTCTACGATCACAATTATTTTTGCAGTAGGTACTTAGGTACCTACTAATGTATGAACAAGGTAACTAAACCTATATTTTGTTACAGAATTCAAATACCAACGGAGCATACGGAACCTAGTAGTTCTAGAAATGCAAACGAATCTAGTTTTATGACGTTACAAAATCTAAAAATGTAAGCTTATCTTTTTATAAAATATGTTTTAATTACATTTATTTGAATGTTTTAGTTATTCCAGAATCGTTTTACTTATACCTAAACACATTTTGCATTTTCAGGAATAAGATAATATTATATTATTATTATATAAGACAATACTAGATCGCGATATAAGAGTTTGACGCGAAGATAGCATATACCTATACAAAATCCCGACAACAACCGTCGGGCAGTAGCCCACTGGACATAACACCCGTCCGGTCGGAGGATCCTCCCTTTTCACCTTGGCCAGCAAGCAGAGACGCACCTCTCTCCAGGTCGACGCAGCATCCTGCCACTACGCAACACTGCATCACTCTGACTCACTGGAGCATCATATGCAGCACTGCATCACTCCGACTCACTGGAGCATCATATGCAGCATCACCCTGACTCAATGCAGCATCATTTGCAGCATCACCCTGGCTCACTGGGGCACACGGTTCCGACTCACTGGAACTTTGGACAGTTACTCGACATTGAAAACGCGCGTTTAGTTTATTTTAGCTACTTTTACAACATTATGTAAGACAATGATGTTATAAGTAAAAAAGTGTAGATAGGTTATATGCAGTCAAAAAGTGGCACATTTAAAGTTTGCCAATTGACCAACGCCGGCCCAATCCGCGATATAATTGCCTACTGTCTCAGGGTTGTCACCTTTACACACGACACAATTACGATTATCTAACTGTAATTAGGCAGGTACTTAGTTAGTGTACCTACAATACTGAGACATCGGCATAACTAAACGTAAACAAAGCAATAACAGCAAATCAATTGACAGATCAAAAGTACCTAATACATTCTAGTAGGAAATTTAATTACGCCTACCTATATGCTTCCTCTGTGTGATAGAAAACTAATACTTACAACAAAAAATAAATAACAGTAAGTAGGTACTTATCTAAACATCAAGTAAAAATTAAGTATATGCTAGAATGAGTGACTAGCTTGCCTTTTTTGTTCAATAGGTAATCTGAACAGAAACAATACTGGAATCCATGAATTGTTAAAACACCCAAACACACAGCAATACGTTCTCCTGCGATTATCAGACATTTTGGTTTCATTTAGCGGTGTCGTAAAGCAGTGACGCGCGAACCTCGTGCAGTGTTAGCCCCGACTGGCGCCAGGAGAAACGCGTCGAGATTTTGTTAAAGTGTGCGTGCGCCGACGCATAAATACTATGGCGCACAAATACAAGCCGCGCGGGGTGCGCTTGTATGAAGATAACCTACTTCCCTCTCTTTATACTATGCTTGTTGTTACCGACAGGAAACTACGGAACCCAACACTGAGCGTGGCCCGACACGCTCTTGGCCGGTTTTTACTTATAATATCATTGATGTAAGAGACATTTATAATTTACGTCGCCGTTGCGAATCTCTTAGGGAACTGTTCAAAAAGATTTATGTTATGACGGTACCTTGCTAATTTATTTATGCAAGCATTATGTATGTAAGAAAAAATCAACATAATACGTTTAGTAAAGTAGGAGATTAACATCATTTCAATACTAGAAATAAATATAAAAAAGTAAATAATCTTTCATGGGGGACTGTGCAATAAAATTCATTAAAAATTAAAATTAAAATTACAATAAAATTCCTTGTGATAGGTATACTAAAACTAAACGAAAGGAAATTTGAATAATAATCACTCTGCTCGTGAAAGTGAGTGACTCTGAACCGACAGACAGACAAACAAAACTTGCAATCTTGAGGTATAGAATAAATATACGCATTTAGTAAAAAATGGGTGCGTTGGGGTAAGATCGGCGCTGGGGTAAGAACGTAGGAATCAAATATTCCACTTATTTGGGTATATTTTTTAATGCTAGCCACATTGCGCAATACGTTATTTTGTTCCGCCCCACTCCGCAGTGACCGCCAGTCCCTCCGTCAGCTAGGACGAGTAATAAAAGGTAAAAGGTGAAACAAGGTAGGTTTTGTAAAAATGAGTGGATAAGATCGGACACATTATTTTCTTGCATCTTATGCTCCTAGCAGTAGGAATAGATTAAATTATTGTCCGAACTTGCCCCTTGACGGCCAAATCGTCATTACACTCTCAAAACAAGTTTCCTGATTTTACAGGCTTCTCAAACAAAAACTGTTGTGTGTTCATAAATAAACTTATATTAAAATTACGCTTTGATAATTCATTATCAATTTCCACCATTTCTCAAGAACGTGGTGTTTACCAAAATTGAGAAAAAAATCCGTCCGGTATTACCACAACGCACCTTACCTATTTTGATATCACAAACAGACACAATTTATTAAAGTATTTGTTTTTTCTTTCTATTTGATAATCCAAAAGTGCATGTAATTAGCCTATTTGAAGTAAACGTGTTTTTCATATTGATTATAATTATTATATTAAAAATCGCTAATTTTATTTCCATACCCATGCTATATGGACAGTAAATGTGTGTTTTACCCTATCGTACGCTCGGAACGACGCGCGCCGCGATGCCGCGCCGATGTGACTCGGCCGCGCCATGCACCTTCTTTGTGCGAGCGAGATAGTTGCGGGCTGATTTAACGACGGCCGACGCGCGTGGGGGAAAAATTTTGATTTGAGCTGGAGTAGTGTGCGCTCTTAAACGGAAAGAGAAAGATGCATTTAACTTAAATTTACGATAGTTTGTGCACAAGAGAATCGGCACCATTATTATAGCCTATGATACTCAGAAATAATGTAGCTTTCGAATGGTGAAAGAATTTTTAAAATCGGTCCAGTAGTTTTTGAGCCTATTTATTACAATCAAACAAACAAAGTTTTCCTCTTTATAATACCTATTAGTATAGATGTGAAATTATAACGGACTTAAATGGCAGATTATCACAAAAGCCGAAAACAACACTTGATTTATATTAGCGAAAGCATGATAAAGTTTATAGCCCGCTCGCTTTGCATTATCAGTAATCTTTCACGGCTAATAGGTACACCTTGTCGTGTATATCCATACTAATATTATAAATGGGAAAGTGTGTCTGTCTGTCTGTCTGTATGTTTGTCTTTCTTTCACGGCAAAACGGAGCGACGGATTGACGTGATTTTTTAAGTGGAGATAGTTGAAGGGATGGAGAGTAACATAGGCTACTTTTTGTCTCTTTCTAACGCGAGCGAAGCCGCGGGCAGAAGCTAGTATATAATAAATCGATATCGCAAAAGGTGTTCTCGATATGAACTGACCCTAAACATACATATACATACATAAGTAAGGCAAATACTTGGTTTATGTTATCTTCTAGCAAAAGCTGCCTGCTTATCGCGATAATATATACACTTTGTCAAGTGTAGCTTGCTATCAGACTATCTAGTATCTACAAACTTTTAATATTTTATCGTTTTCCTGAAAGCTGACAAATAGATTGTCAACAAAGTCGATTTCCCCTGTCTGTACCTATGTCTGCTTAGATCTTTAAAACTATGCAACGGATTTTGATGCTGTTGTTTTATTAGATACGAGTGAGTCAAGGTGAAAGGCTTACATCCATACTTACTTAATATTATAAATGCGAGAGTAACTCTGTCTGTCTGTCTATCTGTTAAGCTTTGCCGCTTAAACTACTGAACAGATTTGAATGAAATTTGGTACAGATATAGTCTGGGACCCGAAAAAGGACATAGGATAGTTTTCATCCCGGAAATCTCGCGGGAACGGGAACTATTCCACGCGGACGAAGTCGCGGGCAGAAGCTAGTGTATAATACAAAGACAAGTACAATACGGACTAGCTGTCCCTCACGGTTTCACCTGCGTCATGTGAGGTTATGTTTCATCAAAATCCGTTCAGTTGGTTTTGAGTGAAAGAGTAACAAACACACATACAAACTTTCACATTTATAATATTAGCTGGGGAAAGTTGAGTATTCAAATAAGTCAGGAGTATAGCTTTAAATTACCCAAGTAACGCGAATATTTTGCCAAGTATTTTGTAAGTGCAACTATTACACAGAGAACTGTGCGACTGTGAAACCTAACAATAGAATTCATTTCTTTACACAAGAAGATGCCTGCCTCATTGTCTGAAGGAAGGCCAGTCCATGGTGATACTCCACTGAAGTAGTGACGTGTAAAGCGAAAGAAAACCAAGCTTCCTAAAATTGAAACTTCAAATAAAATCCATGAGTGCTTTATCGACATACCTTTCCTATCATCAGCTCCATCGTGGCCATCCTCGTCGTCATCGAACTCCTGAGGTCTCGCAGCCGCCAGCGCCAGCAAAGAGAGCAGCAGCATCACGGTCCACACGTTCCTCTACAACAAGTTCGGTTTATTAATCCACACACGTGATTCGAGATCGAGACACATCAGGAAAACAATAATAGCAGCCCAGCAGCCGGCTGTCGCTTGGTCGTCGAAAGGTTAAAATGCGTCTACGCTAGGCGACCCGAGCATACGCCGAGCACAAGCGGAGCCGTTCTCGGCTTTGTCGTTCACTGCGTCAAGTGTAGACGTACAACGAATCTGCAACGATCACTGTCCTCAAGCGCGAACAAAGATGCTCGCAGCGCGCTCGTTTGAGGCTTGTAAGTCGGTCCACACTGGACGAATTGTGTTCGGCTTGTGACGCGCTCGTAATGAGTCTAGCGTAGACGTAGCTTTATAGTTTGACCACGAGCGCTGTGCTCCTTAGGAAAGTGCGGCAAGGAGGACCCCGTTAGGGTATAGATGTTCTGTGAGGAGGACGAAGGAAAAGCACGGTTTTTGTGAATTTTCCTAACTAAATGTCTATCATGACAGCTAGAACTTATTTCTATTAAATAATTAATTATTTCTAGAAATTATTATTATTTCTATCATGACAATATCATAGTGCACAAAATTAATATGAGATCTGTAATGTTACTTTGAATAATATATTCTCGAAACTCGAATGGACTCTTTTTCAATTTAGTGCTTTATATTATACCAGATTTTATTATCAGTTCATAGTAACGTAGGTATAACAATTATTATTTACTAGCTTCTGCCCGCGGCTTCGCTCGCTAGAGAGAGACAAAAAGTAGCCTATGTTACTCTCCATCCCTTCAACTATCTCCACTTAAAAAATCACGTCAATCCGTCGCTCCGTTTTGCCGTGAAAGAAAGACAAACAGGCAGACAGACAGACAGACACACTTTCCCATTTATAATATTAGTATGGATACTGTCTCTCGTGTTATGTTAAGGTTACTGCTCCGTTCCCGTAGGCGGGTAATAACGTGATTGTACATTTAAAAATCGTTGTAATTTATGTTTTTTCGCGTCCATTAGGATGGAAGAGCTACCTACCCGTTTTCATACTTGCAGAGCCATCTTATTCGCACACTGCCCCGCATGATGCAGCGTAGCGTAGCGCGTGGATGCGTGTTCTTCCGTTGCTTGTAATTATCTCCGTTTGTATGGAAAACACGCACAGTCTAACACACCGAAAATGCATCCACGCGCGTTCATGCGGATCACGCGCATACACGCGGAGAAACATGCACCCCCGCGCGTAGGTGCGGGGCGAGACGCAAGGTATGGCACACCAAATCCCCCAGTGCCACGCGTGATTTTGAATGGGCGTGACGTGTGAATCAATGAGAACGAGAGAACGGCGAATAAATGAGAGCCGCCGTGCGTGAATCTACAAAACGCACCTACGCGCGTGAGTGCGCAAAAAACCCGCACGATGATGCAGATCTGCACTCCCGCAGAAACGCGCGTAGGTGCGTTGACACGCAACATGCAGCGTGGTCCGGGGCAGTGTGATAATCGCCTTACGGTTGAAGCAGTAAGCTTATAGCGACACCTAGTGCCAATTGCCGTACTACGAAAATTATCCGAGCAGATCAAACCATAGCAGCTTGTTAGAAATTATTTAATAATGGGATAAAAATAAATACAATTTAAGTTACCTAATATTATATTTACATAATTAAATTATAGAATACCTTACAATAAATGTAATTTTAACACAAAAAAAGTTACAAAGCGAAATTTTATTCTACTTCCCCTTTTAAAATTAAATGACATTTACACATTTCGAAAATAGAACTTAAACAGATTATAAAAAAAATCAGCGATCCTTTTCTTTTCACAGTGCAATATGTACAAAGTTTTCCACTTTGATTTCCCAGTTCATTTTGGTTCCAGATTTAATTTATTTCTTGTTCTCAATTTCCATTGTTAAGTTACCAAAACATGCTACCTTGAATAATTACAATTAATATCAATGTATACAAATGCAATACTTGCTAGAGCACATTACACTAAAATATTACTATGCTTACAATACAAAATCGTTTTATTTATAAATCTAACCAAGACAGCATTTTACTCTTATTTACTGCTTTCCGAAACCTTGTCAGACTCATTTCCGCTATCAGTAGAGACTTGCTGTCCAGGACTAACTGTCTTTTCTTCCTCCTCTTCATCTTCACTCAATGATGAGCAATCTGACAGCTCCGCATCAATCCAGAGCTTCGCTTTCTTCGGTTTAGCTTTTTCATTGTCTGACTTGCGTTTCAACGTGTTTGATGAGCCGGCAGCCTGCCAGCCAGCTTCCACGGCCGAACTCACACGTTCAGGCAGGTCGTTACGCTCTTTTTCGTACGCAGGGTTTAAGTTCACTTCTATCTTTGGTTCTGCCACAAGCCTCTCGAGTTTCTTCTGTTTTCTCTCAGCTGCCTCTTTCTCCCTATCTTCTTGCCCTTCCAACCACTTCCTGAGCCGTTTCTCTTCGTTGATATCACGTAATCGACGGCCAGATAGATCTCTGCAAGCTTCACGGTTGGTCGTTTTCTCTATTTGTGCTCCGATAGCACGTAACATCGACCCAAATCCGCCTTTTCCTCCGACGAGCTTAGTGGCCACTCTTACTACATTGTTAGCTGATGTAATGTTGTAACTGTCAGCTACAGGCTTCCCGTTGAGCGTAGCAAATAGATCTTCTATCGGAACACCATGTTTTTGTGAAATATCGCGTTTCAATGATGACACATCTGCGCACTCAAGCTCCGTTATGAAGTTGTTTTCAAAGATTACTAAGCAAGGCATTTTGTTTAATCAAGTATTAAGTTTATAGAAGCAAAACGATTAATAATTTGCACTCTTTTTTTGAAGAAAACACTAATCGCTAATTCGCCAACAAACGCAAATATTTACGACGAAGTGACGAACTCGTTTCCTTGCGTTGTCTGAGTGACAGATGACAGAAATTGAATGAATGGACATGGAGTCATGCATGCACAAAGTGCATGCATGGACAAAGAATGAATGAAATTTAGTTTTTTTTTAAAAGTTAGCTATAACTACGACAAACGAGTATATTATTATATAAAAAGATTCAAAAACTCGTAAATGCAGCAGGAAAAATAATGCTACAACCCTGCTAGGAGTAGGCCCAATGTGAATTAAAAGTAGAAATCTGATTAAACTTACTTTGAAAGCCATTTCCGTCAGTAAACAATGTTGCACTATTATTTCTTCACAAAGCTTTAATCTAAACTACGCTTAATTATTGATACCAACATCTTAAATAGACTAAAGTAAACTTTTCCTTTTCTGTTAAATAATCCCGTCACTGATTTTTCAATTTCACGCTCAAATGAATAAAGAAAGTGAAAGTAAATCTAACAAAGCAAGCAATCTATTATTTGGAGCATTCGAAGAGGAAAGCTGCTTGCAGATATTATGTTAAGTTATATTTGAAAAAAAAAAGCATTGTGCACCACTGGCACTTCATTCTGTTACGGAAAAATGAATGAATGCTACATACACAAGACTGCATCATAACTTGGTTAGACTTCAGAAGATTATCGACATTCTCAATAATGAAAATAATAAAATACTTCTTGGGAACCCAATGCCTTCTTTCAGGTTTCGGACTAATTCGGACTAAATGCCCTTAGTAGGTTGGGGACACAAGGGGAGGGGACTATAGTTAAGATTTACTCTTGATTACGTCCTTTAAAGTAATCTAAAAATTGATTGAGTATTCAGAAGTCCTTTAATTTTATTATTTACATTATTCTTATTTTGTAAAACCATGTAGATCTATTTTCGAGATCTCCGATTTTTTTTTATCATAGACATTCGGATGAAGTCGGTTACTAATATTATAGATGGCGCTGATTACAACGTTGATTGCCGCCATTACACATATCGCTGTCAAATGTGTGTAAAATATCCAATAAAAATTGAGCTTTTTTAAATTAAACAGGAAGTTGTCTTCGTTTAACAGAAATTTTGTGGAATTGGAGGCATCCCATTTTGTTCGCTCCACATATTATGGCTCAAAATATTAATCCACATTACGCGTCGTCGTCAAATCCAGCGAAACAAAATGAAGATACGATAAAACTAAAAGATAATCATGCTGTGAGCAAACGGTAAGTAAAATGACATTGTTAAAGCGTTGTGAATTCTTGTACCTCCAATTCCTTTATTTTGTTGTGGGTTGCGGATCGTTAAAACGATTAAATTCAGTTCTAAAAGCAACTGGTTAAAGAGATCGCTATTCTCGCTCAGAGGAGGCCTAACGGTTTTGCTTCAGTCAGATACGAAATTGCGTTGACTATGCAAACTACTGTTGTGGTCAGTGACGTGTATCTTCACTAAAAAGAACCTTCTGGTTTAGTTTTGACCTCGACTTTGACGAGTTTAAGCCATACAGAACCTTACTTTGTCCTTATCACCAATGACGACACGAAAAAACGGTTAAAATCCAAACTGGTTCACAAAGAGACAATAGATTTCCCATGTACCTTTACTAATAAATAATTCATGTGCAAGGCCACCCTCTGACCCATGTTTCTTTTGTTGGCAGGCTTCAAAAAGAATTAATGGAGTTGATGCGTTGTGCTGACAAAGGTATATCTGCATTCCCTGAGAGTGAGAACCTATTTAAATGGATCGGAACCATTAATGGCCCTCAAGAAACCGTGTATGCAGGCCACAAGTACAAACTGTCATTAGAGTTCCCAAACTCATACCCATACGCCCCGCCTATGGTGAAGTTCATAACTCCGTGCTTTCACCCTAATGTAGATACCTGTGGACTAATATGTTTAGATATTTTGAAAGACAAGTGGACGGCACTGTACGATGTCCGCACTGTGCTATTGTCCATCCAGAGTCTATTAGCCGAGCCAAACACGCACAGTCCGCTAAATCAACAAGCATCGTACCTGTGGCCGAACCAGCCGGCTTATAAGAAATATGTAGATGAATTTTACAATAAGCACAGAGACTCATAGTAGACTTGTGTTCTGTTTGTCTAAAGAAATAAATATTTTTGATTTTGCGTTGTATTTTGTGTTGTGAATTGAATGTTTGAATGCATGAGGGTAAAGAGGTTTGTGCTGACGAGTTCTGTTTCCATTACTACTGTTCTTTCTAAAGTGGATTCTACTTGGTATAGCTTTTTATAATTCCATTTTTTTTACAAAACTCTGCTGTATGTAGATAGTAAATTGTAGATGTATTATAACTGTGATAGATTACCTGAAAGCATAATATCAAAATTTATATTATAAAGCCTATTATATAGTTATTAAGGTACAATCTGCCTACTTGATGGATAGATCCTGTATTTCTGCTATCCTTGTTTCAATATATAGAATCTCTGACTAAATACTATTTTTATTGTCAACGTTTACAAGTTTGTGTTGAGAGACGTTCCAGTGGTTGAGCTCGTCAGCTCAATATCTCGGCTGATGGAGTTTGTAAAATGAGATCACTGACAATTATAATTCTTTAGTGCAATTGAGTATTTTGTTTGCTTTTTACCTTTTACCCTATCATTATCATGCAAAGGCGACTTTTTAGCTAGACATAATATTAATGGTAGATAGGTCTGGTGTCTACGACAGCAGAGGCTTGCTCCAGAAAGGTCCACACTCCACAACCGGTTTATCTGCATCTATTTATCAACTATTTAAGTGTTTACAAACAAAGTAGTTGAAGTATTTGAGAGTAATCCTGTGACCATGTAGGTACTGTCAACATTGTAAGTCAAATTATTTATTTCCATCAGACTGCTTCACCTTGGTCTCTATTTGTCTAATTTAATACAGAGGATCTGTAGTATCCAAGTGAGAAACTAGCAATAACTAAGTAAACAATGCTACTCTTACTTATAAATATTTTGTCAGCCTTACGGTTTAGCCGTTATATTTTTTTATGTACTTAGTCGGCATAACGGACCAACGTTGAGTAAAGTAGGTCAGGTGGTCAGATGTGAATATGGGTTAATATACGAAGCTATGGCGAAGACGCCGCCCACATTCATTGTGTGCAACCTTGCAGCTATTGTATGATGTACCAGCTACATCCTGACATGATTTTTTATAAAGCAGTTATATGTGACAATTCACGTGTCCAGTTATTAATTTGTTTACTCCCATACATGTATATTCTTTACAAAGAAATATTTTCTTACAAATTCCCTCTGGGTTAAATAGAAAGCAAGTAAATTAAAAAATGGCGCGTAAATTGTAAGAGCAAAAAAACATGGCAGTATCTTAGGCTCAATTCACACCGCGGCGGAATTAGTCGTAATAAAAGTACACATTGCATAATGGTCTTTATAAATGTAAATAAATAAAATAAATATCTTGGGACAATTCACACACGGCCATCTGATCCCAAGATAAGCAGAGCTTGTGTTATGGTAACCAGATAACTGATATACATACTTATATAATTTATAAATACCTGCATACATATTATAGATAAATAACACCCAGACACAGAACAAACAATCATGCTCATCACACAAAGTTTGCCTTGGGTGGGAATCGAACCCACAACCTCTGGCTTAGCAGTCAGGGTCACTAACCACTAGACCAACAGGTCAGTCAAAAAATTTAACAAAGGCCATGCGTAGAATTCTCCAGAATACCTACACGAGCATTCCTTGGAAGAAGGATGACCTCTTTTTAGTAGAGACTTTACTAATTTGAAATTCAGAAACTTGTTTATCTTATTCATACCTTACTATGCGATGCAACAAACAGTTTGCATTCCGTTCAGCACCAATTTAAATTAAGCTTTACAGATCCCAGTTTTTTGTCAATAGAATATTAATTTGACAGGTCAGAACTAGGGATTTATTTAATTTCATATTAGCGGTAGAATTCTGCCGGACAAACAAATCAGCTTTGTGATACTATATTGAAAACCAGCTGCATTTTTACCCGCGTATGTTGGTTTTTAATTAACGGTCCGCTCCCGTCGGTCACAGCGTGAAGTTATGTAGCCTGTGTGTTAACCTTTCGACGACCAAGAGACAGCCGGCTGTCGCGCTGCTATTGTCTTTCTATTGTGTCTCGAATCACGCGTGTTCGAAAGTTTAAACTTTATAATATTGGTAAGAATGTCCACATGTCTGATGTCGGTAGGAGTCGCTTTTCTTTTTTGGGAGTGGGAAATCATCAAACGACTTCTCCCGGCCTGGGCGCGGCGGGAGGGCGTGTCAGACTTTTACTGACTAAAACCCACTCATGTTCCTTCGGTAGCCCTTTATGTTCCAGGGTGACGGTAACTTATAAACATTCCGCAACCCCGGCAGGCGTTGGCCCTGTTGGGCCCCTTCTCGTGCTGACTTCTGAGTCGGAGTCGCTTATTCGTACATTTGGCAGATCCTAGGGAACAACAACAAGCAAAGCTCATCACAGCATACTTAGGTTCACTTCATTCCTTGTGGGAATCGAACCCGCGGCAGGCAGAGATGAGGCTTCAGGCATTCAGGCACTGCGCCAACTAACAAAAACCATTTCAAGGTAGATACAATCAAAAGTAACTTAATAAAACAAAAAAATCATGGTTAGAATAATTTGTTATATTATCACTTTGATGTCATTTTTAAGTAAACAATATTTACACTTTCGTCAATAAATATATTAGGTACATACAAATCGTTTACGTTGATATTAACAGTTTTTGCTACACAGTAAAAATAATACCAATCACTGTCTTTTTTATTTCATGCCGTGGCTACATTATCGCGAGAGTATTTTACATCAATTACCAATAAATAAATAAATATTTGAAATCGATAAATAGTTAGGCCGTATACAGAAAGCTGGAAACTTATAAGCGCTTGCCGGCGCTTGTCAGCGCTGGTAATCCGCGCAGGAAAATATATGAACACGCGCCGATAAGCACTGAACGGTGCCGACAAACTTCAAAACGCGCTTGTCAGCGCTGGGCGTTGCCATAACAACTGCAAGCGAATCATTTCGACATTTTGCTTAGTCTGCTTCGACCTGCTTCCTTTGTGTAGAACGGACCAGCGCCGGTAGGTAAGCGCTTATAAGTTTTCAGCTTTCTTTCTGTATACGGCCTTAGGCAAGTGAGTTGTTTACTTCATAAGGTGGAATGGTTTTTTGACTGTTCATCAAAAGTATGTCAATTGATGTTGGTTTAAAATACCGTATTGTTATAAAGTAGCCTCGGCATTACACAACCAAATAACCAATGTTTAATTTAAAACAAGTATGGTTCAAAATTTCTTAAGGACAGAAAAAAAGGATTTCAATAAATTAAATTCACATTTACTTTATAGTAAACTCGTTGCTCTTTACTTGGCATCATTGGCACACACACTCACTATCATACTATAACAACAATAACAATTATTGTCTGAACAGAAACAATAAACAATAAGAGAATTTCTTATATTGTCTGCAATATCTGCCCGCTGTCTCTTTCTTGCCTATGTTACGCTTAAAGATTCCAGAAGATAATTTATTTTTATTTTTCCATCTATTTATATAAAATGGTAAACTGAGTGACTGTTGATATATCAACGCACAGCCCAAACCGCTGCTCCTAGAGACATGAAACTTTTAAGAGTATGTTATTTGTGAAGAGAAAGTATCCACTAAGAAAGGTTTTTTTTTTTATTACATATGGGCTTGCTCTTGGTCCCAGACTAGCCCGAGGGCATAGACGGGGCCTACGATGGAGCGAGCTCACCCAAAAGATGCCTATGCACTCTTCTCTTGAATACATCCGGGTTATATGCATTTGGGAAAACAGACGCCGGCAGGGATTTTTAGAAATTCTTATCTTAATGGTGTAAAATAGGATGGAAGGTAGGATAAAAGGGGATGGAAGGTTCGACATCCACGCGCGAGAAGCCGGGTGTAAGCTAGATACTTATCGACACTGAAAATCACATACATTAGAACAGTCTCGAATCCATTGCTTCTTTGAATGTTTCATAAACTATTGATTTAAGGATAAATAATTTTCTAACATACAAAATAGCCCATGGTGTCAATAACAAGGCTTAAATTTTTGGAACCCTTAATAAATCCCACAAATGTTTATTTTTTTCTGCTCAAGAACAATCTAAATCTCACAGTCACACATACTTTTAATTGCAATAAATACGCCTTAATTAATACTTACATATCTTACAACATAGACATAGAGACTAGAATAATGTGCATTCGTTTATACAACAAATAATTGAATTCAAGATCTCAACTCAAACTAAACTCAATGTCATATACCTACTGCGAAAAATTTGATCGCTACCAATAAATTTTATAGGAGGTATAAAAATAAAAACAGTCACTGGAAAATCGACTCAGAAGACATAAAGCTTAAGTAGATGGTTGAATATAAATTAAATTATATAAGAATTTGAATTCAAGTATGTACATCATGATTTTCGCGCGCTCACAATAAGCTATAACAAAAAAATAGTTACCAATTAACAAATTATATGGAGATCAGGCTTTTGGAATCCAGGGGTTAGTCAGATAAATTATAATATTTCTTAAAGACAGATAATTACTATATAAACTTTATTTTTGATATAGGAAGCCCGGTGATATCCTTGATACAAATCATTAATTTTTCAAATATATTTTTAATTAGACGGAACTAAGCATCTAAAATGAATTTAGGTACATCTACACAAAACTTTGTGTAGGAAAGTTGCAGTGCTTTTTGACAATACCTTTAGCATGTCAATAACAAC
Organism: Athetis lepigone; assembly: GCA_033675125.1. Lineage (NCBI taxonomy): Eukaryota > Metazoa > Arthropoda > Insecta > Lepidoptera > Noctuidae > Athetis > Athetis lepigone. The sequence continues at coordinate 18,764,916 of CM066221.1, read as the reverse complement.
ACTCGTCAAACAAATTATTACTAAAATCTGGAAATTTGAACTTTATACTAACTGACAAAGGTAGCAATTTCTTTTGTATATCCTCGGAGGCGCCCGGCCATTCGACTACGAAAAATAAGGCAATTTCTGCTTATTTTTACGACAACTAACTCTTTATGATAATGAGTAGGATTACTAACACGATAATAGTCGCTCCTAGTATGAGAATACAGTGCATTTTCCTGTTTGACCGCTGGTACCTCTCAGCTTTCTGAAGCTGTTTATACCCCTCATGTACTTGAACCTGTGTTTGTTCAATGTTATAGTCTATTCTATCTAAGACGGTCCCTTGTTCGTTGACCATATGCGCTAGGTCTTTGAAAATATCGTTCATATCGACTATAGAGCGGACAATTTTGTTGACTTCTTCCTCTCTTTCTGCAACATCCCTTGTGTTTTCCTCTTGGATCAACATTAGTTGTTTTTGGCTTAGAGCTGGTCGGGTGTAGTCGTCGTTGGAGTCAAATTTCTGTGTGCCTGAAGTGCTGGGTAGTGAGAAAAGTAAGTCTGTTTGGTTGCTGGACAAACCTGGTAGGAGTTCATTGTCGTCTAAGCTGAGTTCTTCGAAATTGGGCAGTTCGAAGTAGGCGTTGGACCGTTCCTCTCGAGACGTGAGAGAGCGCAGATAGTTGGACTGCGCGCTGCGGAAGGTCACGCTGAGGTCCTGGAGTATGGTCACTAACGCTAGGACCACGTTTGAGGCTAGCTTCTGTTCGGTTGGATTCCCTGGAACGTTGTGAAGTAAGATTAGTTTTGTTTGGGAAATAGGTTAAGTTGTAAAGATTGAGGTTCTAAGACAAGTATGGTTCGTTTCGAGTTGTTAGATAGATTTTAATCCATGCTAATATAATATTATAAATGCGAAAGTAACTCTGTCTGTCTGTCTCTTCTTCACGCCTAAACCACTATACTGCTATAAATGGAATCTGGGACAGATATAGTCTGGGATTCGAGAAAGGATATAGGTTTTTTTTCATTCTGGAAATCTCCCGGGAAACGGAACTATTATTCCACGCGGACAAAGTCGCGGGCAAAAGCTAGTTTATAATAATTAAATAACCAGAAATGGCTATACAGGGTGGAAAGTTTCAATGGGCCCTGGAAGAAAACTATCTAAGATAGATTATTTTCCTTAAAGGAAACATTTGTTTCTTTAGATTCAAGGATTTACTCAGCCACAGTGGGGCACACAGCACAAGACATGAGATATCATTATTTATGCAGGTTTCTGATTTGCAAAAGAAACATAATAATTATTTGCACAAAATATTTTTTATGAAACGAGAAAATCAAACCACTTTGTAATACACTAATCTATTTTCGGTGATTCGGACCCTAAAAGGTATGAAATATAAGTTAAAAAAAATGAAAGTTTGTAAATGGGCGCGCACAGCCGCAGGAAACAAATACTGATAAGATAATAAAACTTCACCATCGAGTCTATGATGAATGAACGACTACCACTTGAAACAGTCTAAAACTAGGTCACAAGCCAGTAAAAGCTAAGATATCATTATCATACCATGCCGTATCTGCGCCTTGATAGCAGTGAGATGCGAGTGCGCCTGCGCGAAGTGTCGGCCGATCTCGGCAGTCAGTCGCTGAATGTGTTGCTGTTCGGACGTGTCGTCCAGCGACGGACGCCGGATCTGCTTCTCGTGACGGGATTGTAGCTCTGATAGTTTTGTTCTTAGCCTGTAAAATAAAATAAAAACCCTTTATTTCGTCATCCTTATTTCCATCTCAAATGTTGGTATTAGTATGTTAAGTTGTTTTGCTTATTAGTCTAATTGTCTATAAGCGATAAATAAAAATGGTTAAAGTTTATGGCAAGAAAAGGTATTATAAAGGTGGGTACTGACCAACGTTACGAGGTGTAATGTAACATTCGCACCGAGCGTGTACGCATCGAGCATGTTACGCTGTGTTTTTAAATCGGCGTAACATGCTCGTCAAAACTCTGTGCTCCGCTTTCGCCGTTAATTCACTCAAGATGTGGCGTCTTTGATTCTACTTAATTGTTTCATCCAAATTAGGAAGAAGAAAAAACGTTACTGGACAAACGAAGCCAATCTATACCAAGCGTTTTCTTTCTTGAGTTTGTTATAATGCTCTGTGTGCGCTGGGTTTCACAACACTTCCTCTTCTCTGTATTTTTCTATAAAATACAGTCTTTTCTTTGTGCCACACCATGTTTTAAGAAACGAATACGAGAGGAACGACGACGTGTGATTACTCGCGACGCGAGTGCGCTCGGGACGACTTGCAACAGCGTACTGACCGAATCGTGTAACACTCAAAGGATTCGCCAAAAAACCGACAGCCGGGTGGAGCACTCAAAGCGAGCAACGAGCGGCTCGTTGCTCGTTGGTTTACCCGTAACACGACGTACTGACTGCACGAATGCTCGTGGTGTAACACGTTACATTACGCCCCGTAACGCCGGTCAGTACCCACCTTTAAGAGATTTTATCAGCTTGTACTAACAATCTATGAATATTAATGTGGCTTCACTCTACGTCTAAAGAAATACAGTGAAGCCATATTTAAATGCATTGTGTATAATGAAGTGTAGAATCAAACAATTTTAATTGAGCTAAATCTCTAACAAGCCATAAGTAATCAAATAAATTCTTTGTATATGATGGAGTTTTGTCGGCGGGATAATAACGGCACTTATTTAGCGTAAATAAAATTTTGTCGTAAATCATCCTATCCTACCAGACCGCAGCTATTGAAATTATGGGCGGTTTTATTATACACCTCTGCTATACGGAAGCCACTTTTCGAAGAATGAGCGACACAAGTGTATGTATATTTTGCCTCAGTAAACTTTTTTAACATAATAAGGGAACAGAAGGTCTAAAGTGCACGCAAAAAAAGACTGTCAAAGAAAAACACATTAATTTCGATGAGGAAGGAGACTCTTTCCGGTTTTTCGGAATAAATAAGGTCCAAAGCATTAAACTTGTAAACCAAGAGGCACGTCCGATATCCTTGTAACGATTCTGGGTCAATGCTATAGCTATAGCTTTGCTATCTGTGTAATAGAGGCGTTAGATATTAGAGATTGGCTACACGATATATAAGTATTAATAAGTATATTGATTAATGATCGTAGATAATTATCTAACGTATTAACGTGAAAGCAATAGATTGATAATATCCACAATATTGCTAAAGTTATAGATAAGACCTAATAGTAAAAGAAAAGGGCTTTTAAACATACAACAAAGATTTTTTAAATGGTTGTAACTGTTACTCACAGGTTTGTCTATAGATATAATGAAAGCGGATAAATCCCGCCCCTGGTTTTTTTAAACCAACTGTCTATTTTTGGGCTATTATAAAAGTAACCATATAGACGAAGCTCAAAGGTTGGAACTCCATTCCCCTAGATGAAAAAGCTGTCGCATGATTTGATTAGAATTTCAATTCATTGACACATTAAATTGGATTAAAATTAAATTAAATTGAATTCGAATCACGAATGCTTTACTTCTGCAAATTATGCATTCTACGTGATGTTTTCACTAACAACATGTATACCTATTTATTGCTACAATAATTATAGTTATTACAAACCTCGTGATGACGTAGTGCGCTTCCTCCAGCGCGTCAGTCCAGGGCGGGGGAGTGTGCGAGTCGTTCCTCATCTCCAGACCTGACTCCAGGTCATGGGAGTGACTCCGCATCAGCCGCACCCGCTCTGAGTCGGTGTTGCGCTGGTGGGTAGAAGACAAGTTTTATTTTATTTACTGTTTAATTCTTTGTAACTAGGCTCAGTGCTTTAGGAGCCAATTTTCTTACAAATGAATGAATGAGAATGGAATTCCCTGCCGGCGTCTGTGTTTCCGAATGCATATAACCCGGATGTATTCAAGAGACGAGTGCATAGGCATCTTTTGGATGAGCTCGTTCCATCGTAGGCCCCGTCTTTGCCCTCGGGCTAGTCTGGGACCAAAAGCCAGCCCAAAAGTAATAAAAAAAAAATGAAAAAAAAAGTTATCAAACCTTTGGTTACTAATATACATTGAAAAGCAACATAGTTGTGTGAAATGTGAGTATGTGTTTGCAAATGCTGCCATGATATATTAATTATATAATAATCACCCAATGGGCACAAAAACAAATAAATTTACAATCAAAGTCTTGTTGTTGTTTTCATAAACAACAAAAAATAATTGGCAGTTTTGTACAATTACTAATAATCATCTAAAAAAAAGGTACCTAATAAAAACAAAATATACAATCAGATTAACACCTGATTGTGCTGTAATATATATTTAATCCCCTGTCAGAATTTCGGTCATGTTGGCTTATTTTAAATGACTAAACGAGCAGTCTTTCTTAAGTCTCATATTCTGATGGGACAGTCTCATAATATAAAACATGTAAAGGTACAATTCCACCAAAATAGTGTTGCGCACAGTTGCTCACATTTTGTGCAAAATTTCAGCAATGCATATAGCAAGTAGAGTCCACCAGAAGAAATATTTGTGACTAACACTATGCATAACACTGACGCACAGTATAGCACACTGGTGGACTGCATCTTAAGAGTTCTCCTGCAGGAACAACAGGTTAACATGATTTTCCAGGCACAGGTTTGTAACTCCAACAACATGATTGTGTTACAATCATAATAGAAAACAATAATACTGAAATCTCCTAAGCTCAACAGGTGCTACTGTGACCATGCGAGCTATAATGGTTGTGGCAAGTGGTATGGATCAGGTACCCTACAGGAAATCTCCTGGAACATCAAAATGTTACTGGCCTTTATAGTAGAGCTGTGGTGGATTAAATTAATTTCTTTGTACCCATTGCGCAATATATGTTTAGAGACATGGAGTTTGGGAGCAGCCTGTTATATGAAACAAGGCCAAGCCAAACATACTTAATAATATGTATGTATTTATAAATAATATAAGTATATTTATTAGTTGTCTGGTTACCATAGTATAAGCTCTGCTTAGTTTGGGATCAGATGACTGTGTGAGTTGTCCACAGATATTAAATCAAATTAAACATTAAAGTGAAAGAGTAATAATAACCCAGTTGTCTTGTTATTCTGCACATGAATTTTATTGTATTTATGGAATAACTAGCTTTTGCCTGCGGCTTCGCTCGCATTAGAAAGAGACAAAAAGTCGTTCCGTTTTGCCGTGAAAGAAAGACAAACATACAGACAGACAGACACACTTTCCCATTTATAATATTAGTATGGATTTACTCTACTTTTTTATTGAAACAAAATTATCAGGACTTCAAGTAACAATTAACAGAAAATTGTGCTATACTTATGTAAAGTAAATCATGTCAGCACTTTCCTCACTTACAAATTGGGTCAAACATGTAATTTTGAATAATTACTTTAAAAGGCTTACTTGACCATTAATTATAATGAATGATAATAAATAATAATAAGGCCTCTATTATAAGAGACCTTATTATTTTTTATTCTAGTCTAATGAATGACCGCTAGCTGACACATATAGTTAGGATTAGGACAGTCATGAGTATGAATGTAGAGGGTTAGAAGGGGAGTGTAAGACCAAGAAAAAATTTATGGAATGTGTAAAGAATGATATTATGAAGGAGAAAGGAGCAAGTGAGAGCATGACTGGTGACAGGTTGGTATGGAAGAAAAAGACATGATGCGCAGACCCCTAGTATAATGGGATAAAGGCGGGAAGAAGAAGAAGATTCTAATAACTAGATGTACTCTGCAGTTTCACCCACATCACTGTTTTTTACTCTACTCCTGCAGGCCATCAGACTGATTATATATAGCCTATAGTCTTCAAAAAATAGCTTATTCATCACAAAAAAAAATTGAATTTGAACCACTCCTGAGATTAGTAAGTACAAAGAATCAAACTTTTCAGCTTTATAAGTAAAATAAAATATAAACAAACTTTTTAAAAATGCTTAACATAAGGTCATCAAGTATATTATCAATGTAGTTTAAAACATACATTGTCTGCAAATAATCACAATCTGAATAATGTGTGAATTAGAGGTCATATATTATGCATGTGTGTGTGCAATTAAGTTTAATTTTATAAACATACCTGTCCAGTGTGTGAGCGCTATAAAACATTAACAATCCATAGTTAAAATGTGTTCAATTTTGCCTTTAGTATGACATTGAAAGGAACAATTATTATACAAATTTTACTTAGAATTAGTTAAAGTCTAAGACTACCCACTGACCAAAGTTTCATGAACTTAATAAATAAAACAATATTTTTATTATGATAGCAATACAAAATTTATTTCAAGTTTTACGATGCTTAAAACCCACTTGAAAACCTTGGCAAGAGAAATAAAATTTCCTACATTTGTTTTCACATTAGTACATGCCAAGACAGTTCAAACCTTTACATTTAAACTAGGATTCATAAATAGCAACCATGCGCTAACAATACAACTCAATAAATCACAATTACGGCTCAATTGCATCATATAATATTAAAATGAAATGGACAAAACATAATCAATAACAAGAAAGTACTTGCCTGGTCAGCAAATATATGCCGGCTGTGTATAGCATTGTTGCGCATCAACACAAACACTTCAGTTAAACTCCTAGACACCATTTTCACGATCGAATTTTATTATTTTCCTATGAAAAATTCGGGAAAAGTTTATTTTCTCCGATTTTGTGACACGACGATAAATAGCGGATGACATTTGTTGTGGCGTGACATGTTTTAAATGGGTGACATTTTGGATTTTTGACGCTTTCGTTTGGTAAAATGTCAAATAATTTAAACCATTCGTTCTTTTATTTCGGATACATTTCCCATGTTCACGATCTCCAGAATATTTATTTTATAATGCTTAACATAATGGCAGACAGGTAGACTTATTATCCAAGACTCCAAAGAAGTCCTATCCAAAGGAAAAATAAGTAACGTTCTAAAAAGTAAAACGAGAGGGCAAGATTCGTTCAAAAACCATTTTCATGCAAATGTTCGTCGTATGAAAAGATGTCAAGATGTCAAGTATGTCAATTGTCAACTCAAATATGTCAACTATCTTACAAAAATGATAGAGGTTATGTTTACAAGTAATCTTTGTTAGTTATTTTAAAGAAAATAGTAAGGAATAGCTCTATATATTATAGGCTGACGAAATAAGGTGCCGTGAATGTAATTTTAAAACTGGGTTAAGTCATTAAACTATCCACAAATGAGTATGCCATCTTACGAACCGGGTCCGGAGCATTTCCAGCAGTTCCCGTCGAATAGAATTATTGTTATTCACCCTGGATCATTGTACGTTCGGATAGGAAGAGCTTCAGATCTCGTGCCTGTAAAACAATTACATTGCATAGCAAGAAAGCGTCGTCCCGGAGGTAAAATATACCGTGATTCCTTCATTCCACCGAGTGTGCCAAAAACTAAAGAATTGATCGAAGAATTAGAAGAATGTCGCTTGCAGATATCTCACACTCTACAGTCCTGTGTGCAGTCGAACGGAGCACGCAGATACGCGACGCCACCGCAGCAAATTGCCGCTTTTAACCGACGTTCTTTACCAGAATGCGTAAATGACGGTGATCCATGGCCCCAAGTGCAATGTGACATTGTGATCGGCGACTTAGTCCTCGATATTGACCCAGAACTACCATACAACATTCATTTCCCATACCGCAGAGGAGATTTTAACATACACACTGAAGTTGGTGGTTCTATTTCATCAGTTCTGAATGATCTGTACACTATATGGAGTTCTATTATAGAGTATAAGTTAGGAATACCACTAATAGAACTTGTAAAGTACCGGTGCGTGCTACTAATACCTGATTTATACTCCAGGAGTCATCTCAAGTATTTAATGTCATTGTTATTGAAAGACCTGGGTTTTGGACATTGTTTCTTTGTACAAGAAAGTGTAGGAGCTACATTTGGAGCTGGAATTGGTTCAGCTTGTGTAGTAGATATTGGAGACCAGAAAACTGCAATATCATGTGTTGAAGATGGCATCTCACATAAAACTACTAGGCTAAGAATGGACTATGGAGCTGGAGACGTCTGCCAAGCACTGTCATGGATGTTTCACAAAAGTGCATTTCCTTACAAGAATTGGAACGAAAACATACCCAGAGATGTAGTACTAATGAGGAATTTGTATGAGAATTTCTGCCATGTAAACCTGGATGTATGTGGTCCACAGGAAAAGTCATTTTTAGTTGATCATCCTGGAGATGTAGTAAACAAGTACACACTGCAAGTTGGTGATGAGTGCATCATATCCCCTCTATCCATGTTCTACACAGATTTACTCAAAATAACCGGCTCAAAATCTACTAAGATACAGAACAGACAACCAAGTGACCCAGAAGATCCTTTTGATGCAGAGTTTTTGAGGGAAACTGGCAGGAAACGTGAGACGGCCGATCCTACAGCTAATGAAAGTCAGCAGTTTGAGACAGCAAATGAAGCACAACCTGCAACAAATCCTGATGAAGACATTGTAGTGGATACGTTAGAAGGAGGTCCTGGTGATGTTGTTGCAATAGCCCCTGGCCAGGTCCTAGCCTTAGATGCTGCAATATTACAAAGCATAGACCGCTGTCCCAACGAAGAGTTGAAACGAAAAATGTACAGCAATATTTTAATAGTTGGCGGAGGAGTCAAAGTTCATGGCTTAAACTTGTGGTTACAGAATCGGTTAGCACTGCAAATTCCTTATACATATAAGACTGAACAGTTGGAAATAGTGACATCACCAAAAGATATAGATCCTGCCAGTACTGTGTGGAAAGGGGCTGCAGTCATGTCCTGTCTGGAGTCAGCCATAGAGTTATGGATAAACCAGAGTGAATGGAATAGATTTGGATTAAGGATACTGAGGGAACGCGCGCCATTTATTTGGTGATCATAATAAATAACTTTATTGCTATTTTTGAGGTTTATTTTCGTGCCTCTTGACGACCAACCGAAACCCGGCTGTCAGGCTATCCCATTTCATTATAGTCCTATATTTATTACGTACAAAGTACTTTTGTATGAACAAGTTTGATTATTTACGTTCTAATTTTATAATCTATGCTTGTACGCTTTTTTTTGTGGTAGATGTGGAATTTCTTCCGCCATGTTGTTTATCGTGAAATCGCTGAAGGGTTAATAATCAAATAATGCAAAGTCTTGGCGAACCGTCAGTTGTAGAATGTAAGAAAAACTAAAAAATAATGTAAAATATTATTTATTAAAAATATAATGTTTTATGTAAAACTGTAAACATTAATTTGGCGAGTATTCTTTGAGATTTACTAAGAATTTATTACCGATGTATTAAAGTACAAAAATAAAGCTTAATTCTAACATTCATAAAGTAAATGTTGTTCATTACAAAATACTGAGAAGAAATTGTACAATACTTATAGCTAACAGTCTTTTGCATATAAAAGAGCACCTACACAGATATGAATATTTTTTTTTTTACTGTAAACTTCTCTTATACTACTGGGAGCCAATAACTTTGCTAACTTAATTAAGTACAAAGATTGTTCTTCATAAAAAATAAAGTGTAGTACAGTAACATAAGACTTTTGCCTATAGCTTTAAACCACAATTTTGTTTAAACCATTATTATGTCACGGAGTAGTGAGCAAATGGAGTGCCAACGCACTTGCAAATGTTTTGACGTTTTTCCTCAACTATTAGCGAACTTTGACGTATATTCACGGGTTCGCGAACATATTTACAGTCGGTTACTATTTGTGAGGTTTCTTCCACGAGTAGGTATTAGCCGGTTCTACATCCTATGTCTGCATTATTCTAATAGAGGGCCTTATCGCCATTATTTACGGGTGTTATGAAATTCGATTCGCTCTTCACTTGACTGTAAGCACTGTATCCCATAGAACTCAGAAACTACATTACATTAAACCATACCTATGAGCGACTTCTATAGACAAATTATTATGAACCTAAGAAGACACTACAATTATTTAATTGAAACTTCCCCAAAACTACTAACTGCTGGCACTCTATCACTGATAAAAGTAACACTAAACCCTCGTTTACTAACTTCAGGGTGAAAGAACCTGTAATATATCACCATAATAACTAACCCGACTATATAGGGCACTACAGTAAACGCCAAAATTGGGAAGAAATAAAACGAATTCCTCATATCATCGCTCACGTAAACATACCAGATGGCGCCACAAGTCAGATTCTGAATAAAACATATACTATAATAAATTGTATATCTATACCTAGTTTTACCTTCAACGGGGAGTATGTAAGTAAAGAGGTATACGGCTCCAAGTGCGAAAGAGAAGGCGATATCGGCGACGCGGCTTTGTGAGCAGAACGGAGAGCGGTCGAAGATTTGTATCAGTGTTGCTGTGATTAGGACGTGGATGACGCAAGCTAGCACCGTCCAGTGAGGAAAGAGGTACGCTATCACTGATATTGAGATTATGCGGCTCACTGAAAAGAGAGAATAATAAAGATTAATTTGTTGATTCTGAAAGCTTTAATAATTTTGTGGGAGACATATCAATCAATCGGTATTGCTAAATTTGGAATATTTTCAATACACGCCAATAGTTATATTCGCTTTGTTAGGCATATATTTTTAAATACATATTCTCAAACTGCCGAAAACGAACGGCTAACTCTAAAAAACAATGACGTCACTATTTTGTCCGTTCCAAGACAGATTTTAGAGTGACTTAAAATCAAAATTTAATTTTCAAATAAAAGTTATTGTATTTTCTGACTAAAATTTTTTTTTTATAGAGTTGTATTCTGAATCTGGGATTGTATTATTCACTGCCATCCACCCAATCACATTCCCAAGCCTTTTAAGTATCCTACTTCCTCCAAAATAACATTTCAATACGCTAATAAACACTTACAAGTGACTAGGAAATGCCAGATGGTCTGCAAAGCAGTGCCAGTCCAGCTCATGTTGTCCTTGTCTTGTTGGTAGAACCGCACTGCCCTCTGGTACGCGGCGAGGCACCATCCCATGCCTATGATGGACGAAGCTATCGACAGGATCTGATGGACTGAGGGTGGAGGCCAAAATTGAAGGGTTAATGTTAATATTGAATGATAACTACAACTAAAAATCTGCAGTTTATTTCTTGACGTTAGAGAAGATTTTTTTGATGGAGCAGGCCCATATCACAGGTCTGATTTTGGTATAGTAATGGTGCCGATTCTCTTGTTCACAAACTAACGTAAATTTAAGTTAAGTGCATCTTTCTCTTTCCACTAAATTAATAAAAGGACAGAAGATAAAATATTAGTTAAGTCCTGTCAAATTTAGACACTCCATAGATAATTTAGACGCGTTTTAAAAACATGGCGTCGAAATATACGTCAATTTTCTTCCGGCGCTGTCTAATTTGACAGGATTAAACTAAATTGTATCTTCTGTCCTTTTCTTTAAGAAATTAAAAGAGAAAGATGCATTTAACCTAAAATTAGTCTAGTTTGTGACTAAGGGAATCGGCACCAGTATCTAGTGAACTTAGTCTAAAATTAAATTCTTCTTTCGTATTCACAGGAGATATGATATTTTTATAAAGTAAGTTTTGGAGTTATAAACAAAAAACTTGCACAGTAGTTTCTTTTTATGCCGCAGGTGCAGCAAAAAGCGATTTTTGGAAGTCTTTTTAAAAGTGGGCTATATCAGCTGAGATATAGCTGTGCTGACAGCTAGCAACATTATTATAATAAAAGCCTCACCAGTAAAATCCGGGTTGGCTCTCAACAGCAGGCTGGTCTGCAGCACCTGTTGTGGCGCCGCCTCCAGGAAGCACTCGAAGATCCGCAGCAGCGCAGCATCCGAGTCCTCCTTCAGCATCAGCTTGTAGTACATCCTCTGGGAAGCGTGGTCCTGCTTACGTTCGGCGCGGCGAGATTTGACTGCGTAACTGTCGGTTATGTGAAAATAATCAGTGTTGGTAGTCTACTGTTCAGGTCTGATAGGCTTTGTATTAAACACTGGTATTATGCTCACTGGGAACATGACCTTAAGATAGTAAAGAAAATGTTAGGGAGATGGCACTATCTCTTTTTAATTTTAAATGGCTGATATGACTAATGCATCTCCCTATATTATTTCTTTGTGATGTTGTATACCGCCTTTTTCGACAAACAGGCTGAAAACTATAGGGTGCTAATTATTGCCTACTAATCATTGAAAATAAAAGTTTAATGTTCTTTTTCTTCTTTATACAAAACTAGCTTCTGCCCGCGGCTTTGCTCGCGTTAGAAAGAGACAAAAAGTAACCTATGTTACTCTCCATCCCTTCAACTATCTCCACTTAAAAAAATCACGTCGATTCGTCGCTCCGTTTTGCCGTGAAAGAAAGACAAACATACAGACAGACAGACACACTTTCCCTTTTATAATATTAGCATGGATTGAAGTAGTGTAACTAAAAGCACTTAGCACTCCATTTACTACCTAATCTATGTTTGAAACATTTTAATTAAAACACAAAGAGAAACAATATTCTTTATAATAATGAATTATAGAGTCCTGAGAAACTTTAAAATAAAAAGATAAAGAAAATATTCTCACATAAGTGCATCAGCAAACCGTAGAATGGGTGCCATCTGCAGCACTAGTATGAAGATGCGAAGCCACTTCCGTTTTGTGAACTCATTAGATAACGAGTCCTGCTGCTTGTCCAGAGAGTACCTGGCGTTGAGAAATACATTAGATACAACAGTTTATGATACTTTTGAAGTGTAGTGTTAGTGTGTATTTTAATTATGTTGCTTATACAAGTTGAAAATTGAAATTAAAATTCTTCTTATAATAAAATTCTAAGTAGATGATGATATAATTTAAATTTGTAAAATACACAAATAATGAGTGTTACAAATATACAAAATTTCAGTGATTGGCTTATCAAAGGGAAGTGACAAATACATTGTACTTAGCAGATGTCACAAAAACAATGAAGCTTTCATTTTTTATCAATTATCACAGTTTGTGTAGCTGTCACCATAACAGATAATCTTGCACATTAACACTTCATCGGCATCCAAATATTACAATGGTGTTTTGTTAACAGACAAATTGAATGTATGTTAAAGATCTATAAAGGCATTTGTCGAGAATCGAACCTCGACATCTTCGGGTGCGGCAGGCGCAGCGCGTGTGCGCCGCTGAGCCATCGGTGCGGCCGGGCGACCGCGGTGTGGTGCGCGGGCGACGGGCGACGCGGCACACGGACGGACCTCACACACTCGCTCTTCAAGCACATATACCCCACTTCTCCGTGGGCCACCGCTTTGTTAACATACTATTATATGTCGATTTTTGGACATTAAATTCAGTTTGTACCAGCAGTATACAGTCCACTCTCATTTATCTCCACCATCTTCGAGACCCTCACACTGTTCTAAACAGTTTTTGGTCCTTCGCGAAACTGAAGAACTGCCAGAAATCGTCGTCATTTTAATTATCGTCATCGAAACTGGACGGGCGGACTTTGGACCCTGTTTGTTCGAGAAGGCTACGTGACACGTCGCGCGTCCACATTCATATGAGACGAAGGACAATTTGAAGAACAAAGGCGAAGAAGACAAATATTAGTGGTTGGATAAGACGTTTTGTGAGTTCGTTCCATTTTTCCTTATTCTTCCCGCTTATCTCTTTACCGAATATTTCCGTTTTCTTTCTTGCCTAGCTTCAAAATAGCCCAATTGAGCCATCCATTTGGTGGTCTTGTCTACGCTAGTTCTTTCGTCATCATCATTTTTTTTCTGCATTCTGAAAGCGTTGTAATTAATCGTAAAATTATTACACGCATTTATTTTATTTCAATAAAGCTGTCGCTGTTGCTTATTCGTTTGCCGCCGTCTTCAATAAACAGGTTTTGCTAACGGGCTCGAATAACGTGCGCGGCCAGCTGTGTCCTTTGTTCTATTGTGTAGCTAATAACTTTACTTTTATTCTATAAATCCTTTTATTTAAAGTTATTAGTGGATTAATTTACCTTTGCCTGCTTATATTTTTTCTTCTTCTTACTTTATTCAAATTCACAATGCCTGATAATCGCAAAACTTTAATAAAGAAACGATCATCGCTGAAGGCTAAGCTTACAACTTTCAATAAATATTTAAATGTCCTTAAAAGCTGCCAAGCGCTTAGTAATATGCAGATCGCAGAATTGGAGTGCCGACTAAGTAAAATTAAAGCGTTAAACAGTGACTTCGACACTTTGCAGGATGAGATCGAGATGCTTTGTGATGACTCGCCCGGCGAGGAACAGGGGTCGCCTTCTGAGCGTGAGCAGTTCGAAAACGAATATTTTGCCCTGGTGGCAAGTGCACGCTGTTTACTCGCAGCTAAGCGTCGTGATTCTGCAGCAAGCTTCAATGACGCACAATCAGGTGAGGATTTCAAGGCCGGCCCTAGTGTTAGGTTACCTAAAATTGATTTGCCTCAGTTCAGCGGTAACTATCAGCACTGGCTCGAATTTAGGGATGTTTTTACTTCAATCATTCATAATAATAAACATATTGACAATATTAACAAATTCCATTATCTTCGCGCTTCGCTTACTGGAAGTGCAGCTTTAGTTATTAAACATATTACCGTGTCTAGTGATACGTATACAATAGCGTGGGATTTATTGCTCGAGCGGTACGACAACAATCGTCTGCTTGTTAATAACCACGTACAAGCATTATTTAGTCTAGAACAAATACAAAAAGAATCTTGTAAGTCTATTCGTTACCTTATTGATACTACAACCAAAAATATAAGGGCCCTGACAATATTAAAGCAGCCTACTCAATACTGGGATACTATAATGATTTATATGATGGCTTCCAAATTAGATAAAATAACCTTCCGTCATTGGGAAGAACATAGAAATAAGTTAAATGATAGCCCGACTTTAGATATGTTTGTAACCTTTTTAAGAAACCGAGCTGATTTATTAGAAGGTTTGGAAGATCATGAAAATCATTCGAGTTCTACCCACAATAAAATAAAATCAAAAAATGAAATTTCATCATCATGTCCGTTATGTAATCAATCTCATTTGTTATATAACTGTGAACCTTTTAAGGTTCTTTCCGTTGAATCTCGCATTGAAAAGGCTAAGCAATTAAAGGTTTGTTTGAATTGCCTACGTCCTGGCCATACCAGTCATAGATGTAATTTAACAACGGGTTGTAAGTACTGCAAATATAAACATAACACGTTGTTACATCTCGAAAAACCTAATTCAACTGCTAAATCTACTAGTGAAGGTGTTGTACTTACTAGTGGTAATATCACAGATTTTACTGCGTCGCGCATATTTCTATCCACAGCTATCGTGCAAGTGATAGACGGGAATGGTAAAGAACACAACGCGAGAGTACTGCTGGACAACGGGAGTGCAATTAATTTGATAACTCAAAGCTACTGTGACCAGTTGCAACTGCCGAGGCGCTGCGTGTCAACAGCTGTAACAGGTTTTAATAATCACGTTACTACTAGCACACAGTCTTGCACCGTAACAGTAAAGTCTCTTTGCAGTGATTACTTAATTAATATAAATTGTACTGTTTTCCCCAACATTACACCACTTATTCCGTCATCTTATATAGACGTGACTAATATACGCTTACCACTAGGTATTACATTGGCTGACCCTACATATAACACGCCTTCAAATATAGATATACTTTTAAATGCAGATATTTTCTGGGATATTTTAGGAAGAGAATCGATCGAGTTAGGTAAAAATAAACCAACATTACGCGAATCCAAATTAGGCTGGTTGGTTACTAGACACGTTATGTCGCCGCAACAATACTCTAATTTATGTATGTTTTCTCAAGCCAATTCTAGTCCAGATCTTACGCGTTTTTGGGAACTGGACACTTTAGATTCTATGCATACTAATATGTCTGTAGAAGAGATCGCATGCGAACAAAGTTTTGCAGCGAATACCTATCGTAATGACCAGGGCCGCTTCGTTGTGTCAATGCCTTTAAAACGAGAGATCAGCGTGTTAGGCGATTCATTTAAGTTAGCAAAAATTAGATTTTTCTCTTTAGAAAGAAAATTTTCACGTGACCCTAATTTTAAAGAAAAATATTTAAACTTTATGCGTGAGTATGAGTCCTTAGGACATATGACGGAGAACAAAAGTTTTTCGTCTAATGATAAGCTCGAAACTAAGTACTATTTTCCACATCACGGTGTCATGCGTGAATCGAGCACCACCACAAAATTACGCACTGTATTTGATGGATCTGCGGCCACCACGTCAGGTGTCTCATTAAACGACATTCAGATGGTGGGCCCAGTCGTCCAAGATGATCTTTTTTCAATAATTATACGTTTTCGACAACATAAATTTGTGGTTTCCGGCGATATCGAACAAATGTACCGGGCCATAGAAATTAACCCTAGTCAACGATCATTACAACAAATTGTTTTTCGTTTTGATTCCAGTCAACCATTAAAAACATATACTTTAAACACATTAACCTATGGGACAGCATCAGCGCCTTATTTGGCGACTAAGTGTCTTACAAGTCTAGCTTCTACGGTAAGTGACCCACAAATAAAGAACGCCATTCAACATGATTTTTACATTGACGATTTCTTGAGTGGGGGTTCATCAATCGAAGACACAATTAAATTAGCTAAAGGCGTGGCCTCAACTTTGTCAAATGCTAAATTTAATATAAGAAAATGGCAGTCAAATAGTCTTGACGTACTACGGGCAATTTCAAGTCTTGCACCATCTATCCCTCACGAATTTACTGACACAAAGGTAAACGAAATATCTAAAACCTTAGGTTTAAGTTGGGATCCCAGTTCAGATCAATTGTCATTTTCAATAAATATCAATAACAGTAAACATTCCACTAAAAGGCACATTTTATCTATAATTAGTCAAATTTTTGACCCATTAGGTTTAGTGGGTCCGTGTATAGTAGAAGCAAAAATTATTATGCAACAATTGTGGATAAAAAAGTATTCTAGGGATGAGAATCTGCCCAAAGAAATAAACGACCGTTGGATTTCCTTTGTTGATAAATTTAAACATCTGAACTATTTAAAAATACCACGATGGATTATTTGTAACGACCATACTAGGTGTGAAATTCATGTTTTTACTGATGCGTCGGAGAATGCCTACGGCGCATGTTTATATATTAGGTCAATTAACAGCCTAGGTCACATTCACACACAATTACTGGCTTCAAAAAATAGAATTGCGCCAATAAAACCAGTCACTATTCCGCGGCTGGAACTGTGCGGAGCTGTACTCGGTGCAAGACTGTTTGTTAAAGTCAAAACAGCATTAACGTTAAATATACACAAATGTCGATTTTGGTGCGACTCGACCGTTGTTTTAAGTTGGTTATCATCTCAACCTAATCAATTTAAACATTTTGTGAGTAATCGTGTAAACGAGATACAAGAGAAAACACATAGTCACATTTGGAGCTACGTACCGTCTAAATTAAATCCCGCAGATTTAGTATCGCGCGGCTTATCTGCTGATCAGTTAAGTAATGAGTCTTCATTATGGTGGCACGGACCACAATTTTTAAAATTAAACGAGGATATGTGGCCTACAATGCCAAACACAAATAAAATTCTAAAACAAAAATGTGAAGAAAAAATATGTCTAACTACGAATGAAATAAACAATACCCACATTGAACAAAATATTAATATAATATCAAATACCTTACAAAAATATTCTAATTTTAATAAATTACAAAGAATCATTACTTATGTACAACGATTTATAAATAATTCTAAAAATAAAACAAATAAACTTACCAACACATTTACACCTCGAGAATTACAAAATTCTTTATATATTATTATTCGTCAAGCTCAATCTGAGATGTTTCCCACTGAGTCTGTTATTTTAAAAGCTGGCAAGGCTTTACCAAACAATAATCGATTGCTAAGTTTGTCACCATTCATAGATGAAAATAATATTATTCGTGTTGGTGGCAGGTTGGACAATTCACCGTATTGCTATGATGTTAAGCATCCGATACTCATTTGTAGTAAACATCATGTAACAAAACTATTATTTCGAATGTACCATTTAAAGTTATTACATGCTGGACCGCAGTTACTATTATCAAATATACGTCAAACATATTGGCCACTAAAAGGGCGAAACTTATCGAAAGCTACTGTAAAAAACTGCGTTAACCTTACAGTGGTCGCGCCCCTAAAAGTTTCACAAGTGGTCGCGTGGAGTACATACGTAATCCATATACAAATTGAAAAAACAAAAGACTTATTCATAAACTATTTATTAATTAAATGAAAATATAATCAGTACGCTCTTCTTAATTAAATATTATTATCACAACTTAATCACAACCTCTGTGTTACAAATAATCAACAATATTAAAAAAACTTCTCTAGCATGGCACAAAAATCACATGAATTGTTCTTATTGAGATCACAAATTATAAAAATAGTAAAAACTAATATCTAAATGTTATTTTCAGCACAGGATAGACACATAATCTTCAAATGATCCCCACATATAAACTTGCTGCACTTGGTGCACATCTTTCTAGTGCTTTTATTGCGCGCTCTTCCACAGTCATGGCAACGGCGCACAACATTGCTCGATGTTCCTTCCGAGGCAGTGGGTTGAGTTTCTGCATACGTAATACCAAGAAAATCTTTTATTCTTATTGTTAGAGTTCTTGGCAGCGATTTATTTTCAAGTCTCTTCTGCGCCAGTGGTCTCATCAATGCCAGAGACAAGTCAATTAGGACCTCACGTCGACTCACAGGTTCATAATTCCTGTTTGCTGTGTAAATGCACAATGCATTGAGTGCACTCAAATTCAGCAAGCGGAAAAAAATTGTTAGAGGTCATCTTCTTGAGTTTCTCGCTACATCATACATGGAACACATTTTATCCACCAGGTCGACTCCATTCTTAGTCCTATTGTAGTAAGTGATAACTTCTGGCTTTCGACTATCTCCAGAGTCTTCATCAATTGTGGCATCGTTGTGCATCGTCGACATCATAATAACTACTTTATTGGGTTTTGCTACATAAGACAACAGAGAACATGGTGGGTGAAATCCAAATTTAGAAGAATGTAGTGGATTTCCTCTTGCGACACGAAATTCCCGAGGGACTTCTCGTTTATCTTTCCGTACCGTCCCGACCATAGTTGTGGCATTTGCGAAAAGTTCTTTTGCAGTTCGAAGTGAAGAAAACCAATTATCCATGGTGATATTCATGTTTTTGCCAAGGACAGGCTGTGCCATTCTCATAACAATGTCATGTCTTTCATTGCTCAGGCGAAAAGGACCATCTGGTTGTTGGCCAGCATATATAGGCCAGTCATCTAAGACATAAAAATCGCGTTAGGTCGCAATAATTTGCAAGGTTCTGATTTTTTGTGATGTTGTTAGGATAGATACCAATGGTGTAAATCTAGATTTGCAACCTCGAAAGACCTGTGCTAACTTCGTAGTGCTCGAAAAACCTCGAAATTTTTGAACTTTTTTCAGTTTTTGGCTTACAACTTTTAAAATATGCATTTTGCAGCAAAGTTATCTATGAAACTTTTAAATAAGACAAAATAAGCAACAAAATGAGTGTAACCCCAGCTCTGTATGTTTAATAAATCTCAAGATATGACATTTCGAAAATGGGCAATTTTTCCCAAATTTTATCAAATTTGTAGTTGGCTAGACTTTAGATCGAAATACTGTCTATAATACTCATCCTACAAGGAAAGTCAATAGAAGTTAAGTTGTAGAGCAGTTATTTAGCTTTAATTTAAGTGTAAAAAGAACTGTTCAGGACCAATAGTTCTCATATTATGAGGTAAATAAGGAAATCAGATTTTTTTCTAATATTACTTTAAAAATAAAATAAAACAGACAATTCAGTAAAAACTGTTTATTGAATAAAATAAAATTTAAAACTATGTATATATATAAATTATATGTATATAGAATAATAATTAATATTCGTTGATTCTTTTATTTTAAGTATAAAAACCATAACTTCAACTTTAGTTAATTGTTAATTTGTTATGCATCTGTGGAGGCCTGTCATTAGCAACATCATTATATATTTTTGTTACCTATTATTATATTATTAGTCTGTAAGCCTTCTTAAAACTAATAAAATAAAAAGGAAATCGAATTTCAGAAGAAATAGTTATTTTTTCTTATTCATTGTTGAATGGAATTTACAATACTAGCAGTCCTCCCCGGCTTCATCCGTGGTACATACATAGCCTATGTTACTCACGGATAACATACCTATCCAAAGAGGAAAGAATTTTTGAAACCGGCCTCGTAGTTTTTGAGTTTATCCATTACAAAACAAACAAAAAAATAAACAAATCTTTTCTCTTTATATTAAGTATAAGTAAGTATGATTGATGGCGTCATAAGTTCTGTCAAAACCTTGTTATTTTAACTTTCGAGTACGGGCCAGATATACTTTGACTAATTTTAAAAATAGAATATTTGTACTTGCCGAAAATAAAAAAGAAATGAATTTTTATTCATTTTTAAATATAGAGTGGTCGAAGAAGGAAGATAGAGTCGCAGTTATCGCGTTGCACTGCTATGGTTACGCGCCAATAGAGATTTTCAAAATTCTGCAAACATTGAAAATAACACTACGGTTTGTTTATTGCACTATCAAACGATACATTGAAGATTCAAGCTTCAAAGATCGTGAGAGAAGCGGCCGACCTCGTACAGTTAGGACACCAGCGGTCATCAAAGCAGTGAAGGCGCGAATTCAACGAAATCCCTCGCGTAAACAAAAAATCTTAGCTCTTGAGATGGGGCTAAGCAGAACCACGGTTAGAAGAGTGTTAAACGAAGACCTGGGACTACGAGCTTATCGTAAAAAGCTGGTCATTTTTTGAACGAGCGTTTGAAAAAAATTAGGCTGGAAAGATCCCGCGCTTTGTTACGGCGGTACGCTGGAATAAACATCGCGAAATTTTATTTTCAGATGAAAAAAAAATTACCGTTGAAGAAAGTTATAACAAACAAAATGATTAGGTGTATGCCCACAGCAGAGAAGAAGCGAGCGCGCGTATTCCGAGGGTCCAGCGTGGGCATTATCCTTCCTCACTCATGGTTTGGCTTGGAGTCTCATATTCAGGCTTAACTGAGGTGTTTTTCTGTGAAAAGGGTGTGAAAACCAGTGCCGTTGTGTACCAAAATACCGTCCTTTCGAATATAGTCGAACCTCTTTCTCAAGCAATGTTCAAAAACAGACATTGGATATTCCGACAAGATTCTGCACCAGCTCATAGGGCACGAAGCACGCAAAACTGGTTGACCGCCCATGGAATTGACTTCATCGGGCATGAAGACTGGCCCTCTTCTAGTCCAGATTTAAACCCCCTGGACTACAAGATATGGCAATATTTGGAAGAGAAAGTCTGCGCTAAACCTCATAGGAATTTGGAGTCTCTCTGAGTATCTCTGGTTAAAGCAGCGGCAGAAATAGATATGAATGTGGTGCGTGCTGCGATCGATGACTGGCCGCGTCGATTAAGGGCATGTATTAAAAATAGAGGGGGCATTTCGAATAATGTAAATAAATTTGTATTGTACATTTAATTATCTTACATTTCATATATAATTTTCAATTAATTATCAAAAATTATTTGGTTAATTACATTAAAAGTTTTTGACAGAATTTATGACTTGACTAGGTATATATATATTATTTTATCTTATTTATTTTTTAATTTATTAGTTTTAAGAAGGCTTACAGACTAATAATATAATAATATGTAACAAAAATGTATAATGATGTTGCTAATGACAAGCCTCCACAGATACATAACAAATTATCAATTAACTAAAGTTGAAGTTATGGTTTTTATACTTAAAATAAAAGAATCAATGAATATTAATTATTATTTCATATATATATATATAGAATTTATACATATACTTATATATAGTTTTATATTTTATTTTATTCAATACACAGTTTTAACTGAATTGTCTGTTTTATTTTATTTTTAAAGTAATATTTATATTACTAGAGAAATTTCGAAAAAAAAACTGATTTCCTTATTTACCTCATAATATGAAAACTATTGGTCCTGAACAGTTCCTTTTACACTTAAATTAAAGCTAAATAACTGCTCTACAACTTAACTTCTGTTGACTTTCCTTGTAGGATGAGTATTATAGACAGTATTTCGATCTAAAGTCTAGCCAACTACAAATTTGATAAAATTTGGGAAAAATTGCCCATTTTCGAAATGTCATATCTTGAGATCTATTAAACATACAGAGCTGGAGTTACACTCATTTTGTTGCTTATTTTGTCTTATTTAAAAGATTCATAGATGACTTTGCTGCAAAATGCATATTTTAGAAGTTGTAAGCCAAAAACTGAAAAAAGTTCGAAAATTTTGAGGTTTTTCGAGCACCACGAAGTTAGCACAGGTCTTTCGAGGTTGCAAATCTAGATTTATACCATTGGTATCTATCCTAACAACATCACAAAAAATCAGGACCTTGCAATTTATTGCGACCTAACATGTCTTAAATGACTGGCCTATATATTTCTAAATTAGATGTGTAAGGATAGTGGACATCAACTAGAGTAAAAATTTTCACCCCGTATTTTGCCGGTTTATTTGGAATATATTGCCTGAAAGGACAGCGGCCTCGAAAAGCTACCAACTGTTCATCCAATGTCATTTCAGCACTAGGAATAAAATATTTTTGGAAATTTGCAAGAAACAATTCAAAAATTTCTCTTACCGGGGCTAGCTTATCTAGTCTGGCACGGTGTTGGCGGTCTTCAATATCATCAAAGCGTAATACCCTGGTTATAAATTTAAACCTCTGCTCTGACATAGTCAAATAAATGGCGTCGATCCCAGTGTGTTTTATATGTTCAAATATAATAGCTGTGCTTTTCCTTTTTCCAACTACTCCAGCCATTAATAATATACCTATGTAACCTCTAATTTCGGTTTGATTAGTCTGCGTAGCATCTCGTTCTCTTCTATATTTCTCCTTGATATAATCAATTTTTTTATTGGTGTATTTGGTAATGAGGTGGATTATATGATCATCGAAAAACAGTGACATACAGTCTTCTAGTGTTGTTTTTTGACGAGCTATTCCTTTCGGGCCTGGGGGTACAAACACTATGTTATGGCTTCGTGTTCTCCCTCTGTTTAGGGGAATCGTTTTCGACCACAACGTATCATCTACTCCTTTGTAAAAGTCAGTGCGCCGGCGGCGTTGCTGAGGTAGATCATCTTCTGAGCTTTCGTCAGATCTCTCACCTGGTATGTCTTGCTCTTGCTCAGATTCCGATTCATGGTCTTCCACTTCTAAATTGTCAGTTTCTTCGTCAGAGCTTGATTCGGCTTCATTTATATCATTTCCGACATCATCTTCCGCCAGCCACGATTCAATTAGTGCATCGCGTGCATTGTCCATTTTATTTTTCTAAAACAAACATTATATAAATAAACATTACAACAACATAACAAAACAAAACAAAATAAGGCATTTTTTATCTAAAATAAACTAAAAAATAATAAATCATTGTATAAAAAATACTTACGTAATTGGTCGCGCGGAGTACAATTGTAGTCCACACTCTTTGCTGAGCTCCTGTGACACAACCGCGCGAGTCCTACACTTGCGCTGCACTGAGCCTGAGCGCGTCGCGTAATAATTCATTTGAAAGTACCTAGAGGCGCAACAAGCTAGCGCAAATCGATTATTGGAAATGATTGATTTTGTGTAGGTGGATTACATATGTAGTCCACGCGACCACTCCAGGGTTAAATGTTTTAGATATAAGGCTCAGACTGTTCAGCCCATAATGGGCCAACTTCCTTCGAATAGAACAAGTTTAGAATTTCCCTTTCTACATTGCTGTGTGGATTATGCTGGGCCAGTGCTTATAGCAGACCGTAAAGGTCGAGGCTGCAGGCTCTTGAAGTCCTACCTGTGCATTTTTGTGTGTATGTCAGTTAAAGCTATTCACTTGGAGCTTGTTACAGAACTCACGAAGGAAGCTTTCTTGGCCGCGCTTAACAGGTTTGTTGCTCGCCGGGGGAAGCCACAAAGCATTTCGTCCGACAATGGGACGAACTTTGTTGGTGCATCCAACGATCTACATAAATTTCTCCACGGTGCTAATATTCAATATAGTATGGCACAAGAAGGTATTGATTTTAAATTTACTCCTCCATATAGCCCTCATTTTAATGGAATGGCAGAGGCAGCTGTCCGTTCGACTAAACATCACCTTAGACGTCTATTACAAGTAGTTCATTTTACGTATGAGGAGATGGCCACATGTTTGGCTCAAATTGAGGCTATTTTAAACTCTCGTCCACTTACTGTCCTGTCTACTGATCCCTTCGATTTCTCCGCACTCACCCCTTCCCATTTTTTAATAGGACGACCACTTACGTCGATTCCACATCCACAAGTTTTGGAAAAGGATGTTAGCTGCACAGAGCGCTACAAGCGAATAGAATACATCCGACAACATTTTTGGGCCCGATTCCGAGACGAATACATCTCAACCCTTCAACAGAAAACAAAATGGTTAACGTCTTCAAACAACGAGCTCAAGCCTAACGATGTAGTCCTCGTTAAAGACAAAACTCTTCCCCCATTATTATGGCCACTAGGAAAAATCATTAGCGTTCATCCGGGTGTCGACGGGATCAATCGAGTTGCCGAGGTGAAGACGAGGAGGGGCAACATTCGGAGAGCGTACAATAATATTTGCCCTCTTCCAGCTCAAGATGTTTAACTTCCGCAACATTCATCTCAACGTGGGCGGGAATATGTCGAGAATCGAACCTCGACATCTTCGGGTGCGGCAGGCGCAGCGCGTGTGCGCCGCTGAGCCATCGGTGCGGCCGGGCGACCGCGGTGTGGTGCGCGGGCGACGGGCGACGCGGCACACGGACGGACCTCACACACTCGCTCTTCAAGCACATATACCCCACTTCTCCGTGGGCCACCGCTTTGTTAACATACTATTATATGTCGATTTTTGGACATTAAATTCAGTTTGTACCAGCAGTATACAGTCCACTCTCATTTATCTCCACCATCTTCGAGACCCTCACACTGTTCTAAACACATTTAGTTCTAGTGGGACAGCCACCAGTCTTTATTTCGTGTAAAGTGAGGGCAGGTCACATTTAAATAATAGTAGTTTTGATCTGTGCAGGTAAAATCACAATACATATTATTAAATTTCATTTTTAAGAAGAAAACAGATTTGAATGATTTATTGTGTTTTGCAATTATTGAAATGCTAATCCACATGACTCAACATCTCATATCTAATAGATAGCATAAGTCTAATCATATAGTAAACATCCATTTTTGCATGTATTATTATGACCTACACATGTTTTGACAAATAAAATGATCTTTATCTTTATTAGACTCTTATAGATAAGCTTAATCATTAGAGTTCAATAACATGCATTAATGAACTTGAAATAAGGCTTTGTCTTAATTTGATTTTGTTCTAAAATAATAATAAAATTAAATGTAAACATATCAAAACCACAACTGCCAATTACTGTATTAACACAAAGAGCTTTCAAGGAAAATGGGTATACTGAACTGTGTATTAAAATAACATAAATAGTGAATAATAATTATAATATTATTGTACATCTCTCTCCACAGTTGTCTGAGGAAGATTGCAATGAATAGTGAATACTTTTTATCAAGTAATAGAAAAGTTGTCATGTAAACAATTACTTACATTCTGATAGAGACTGCAGTGTTCACAAAAGCAGGCACAAGTATGAACGCCAGCGTCCAACCAAACTCAGTCATCTTCAGGGCTAAGGAGTACCTCACAGCAATGTTGATATCCAGCCCCAAGTCCACGAAATGCCCCACAATAGCTACTATGTACATCAAAATATCCAAGTTCGATATGGTTATTTTGTCAGGCATCCGATCCGTTTCGTCATATGAACGCCCCTTATGGAGCAATTCACGGAA
Source organism: Athetis lepigone (assembly GCA_033675125.1). NCBI lineage: Eukaryota > Metazoa > Arthropoda > Insecta > Lepidoptera > Noctuidae > Athetis > Athetis lepigone. The sequence continues at coordinate 18,738,864 of CM066221.1, read as the reverse complement.
TTTTTTAGGCATTTTGTGAGTTTCTAAATATATTGTTTGTTAAAATATCTCCGAAACATAACTAATAAACACAACGGAACAAACGCGCGGTTTTTTTGACAGCAACTATTTTTGCATTGTTTAATTAACTGTCATCGACACAAACAAACTACAGCCTATCACTACGACGCGTTCATTATTACTAATGTTTTATAATATTGTGCTATTCATAATTTTTATTTTTCCTTGTTATCAGGCTACTTATTACTTATGCGGACAAAGGAACAATTAATTAAAACGGAATTCACACAAGCAAAACGTGCTTTATTTATTCCCGATAAGAATACTTATAAAGGTGAACGCAAACTTCGCCGCACCGCAGTCTCCACAGTCCCCGCAGTCATCGCTTTTTGTTAATGACCTCGCACAAATCTAACCCATTATATCCGCACCCACAGTCACTGCAGTCGTTCCCGTTGCCGCACGCACTCAGCTGCGACTTGGGGGGTTCGGTCGTTTCAAGGACTACGGCGACTGCGACGCGGGTGGGTGTGCGAGGTGGCATAGAACTTCATAATAAAGAATTCGAACGCGAAGACTGTCGTGCGTGCGGTGCGGCCAAGTCTGCGTTCACCTTTATTGTGTGTAAAAGTCTTAACACCATTTTCAATTAATTTAATTATTATAGTATGTTAAATGCGATTAAAATAATATATTTCAAGAGCGAGCGTTCTATACCAGCGTTTTATATTTATTTTTTATATGTACAAAGTATTAACAACATCTTGTGAAGACAGATTTGCCGCAAAAAGAGTTAAATGTAACGGTTCTCCAAGGGCACTGGTAGGCTGTTTTGTCCTGTAACAAAGGACGAAAACGACATTATAGCCTCAAAGAGCATTAAAGACGTTTTTATACTTTGCCAAAAAGAACTAAAACTTATTCCCAACTTACTTCTCTTGCAATAGTCGTACAAGTGGACTCCATTTCTCTGGGAACACGGTTTCGTTGCCAATCCACTTATCTTTGACAAGATCTGCAATAGAAGCATTGACCACTCGCAGGTATCCACACTTTTCTGTGTACGCATCGAGCATTAGTTGATCAAAGAACTTGGGAACAAAGTTGTTGATGCAGACCTGTACGTTGTACAGTGAAATATTCATGTCTTGAGCATGCTGCCTTGTTTTTATTTCCACTATTGTTACTAAACTTTCTTGCATTGTTTCGTTGAAACTGTAGGGAACATACTAAGATATTCGAGTAACAAACATACAAACTCACTCACTAACACAAGTATATAGTACTCGGACCAATTAACTGTAGGTGATCTAAATTGACTTGGTAAACAGGTATCGGCCGCATGGCCAACCGGACAAACGTTTGTGATGTGAAGGACGTACGCGCCCAAGATACAGGAGAAATTAAAAGGGGCCCCACCCGTTAAAAAAAAATTAAAACAGATCCTGGTTTTTTATGAAGTAAGTATGGTTTTTATGAAGAAAATATGGACATTTTTTTCAGTTGGTCCAACGGGCTGCGTTCTTTCTCCATTCCTACTAAGTATAGAAGTGTTGTATTTGACATTTACTGACTGAACTTGCTTTCTTTCTCGCGTTGCTAATAACTATACTTACAGGACTGCTTGGTGCAGCAAGCAGTGGGCTGCAGCCACTTCATCAGGCAACTCTTTATGGCATTTATTGACGGAGTCAAAGTTCCTTACATCCTGGAAGTTTTTGATGACCCCGTGGAACTGCGTGCGGATCTGTTCCAGCTTCTCCATGGGGTCCATTAGACAGTGCTCTACTATTTCTATCATCTAATGAAGGGATAGTATATTAGGGATGTGTTAATGAGGGATTATGGTGCGAGTTTCGGTGCCTTAACTATTTTATATCACGCGGCAGGTAATCCAAATAATATAACAGCATTTACGCCAGGAATTGAATTAAATGAACTTCGTCATATTGGGCCACCAGTACCACAATGGTACTGGTTCCCAACCAAAAAGACTATTATGTCTTCGCGTTGCTCCGTCTTTACCTTTTCGATTTTATAGTAGGTACTTCAAAAGACCTTCACGTCAGTATTGTATTGAGTGCTAAACCTAACACCAACAAATTAAAACGGAATACATACCTCCTCCATACTAATAACATAATTCGTAAAATCATGCAGATATTTTACTTTATAGAACTTCAGGACAGCGCTCCTCAACTCTTTGGACATTTCATCGTTCATGATATAAACGAGGTCCAGGAAGGTGTCTATGGTCCGAAGAGACTTGCTCTTTAAGCTGATGTAGTTGGCCCGACCCTGGTTGAAGAGATTCTTCGCCATATTGTACGCTTCGGAGACCAGGTAGTATTTCTTGTCGATTTTTTGGAATACATTGTTTGTACACTGAGTGGAGAAATATTTGATCAGTGGTCTAGATGGCTGTGGATTTAATTTTTTTCGGGAGGGTCGACCTCTGAACCATACCCAAGTATCTAATTTAAAATTCTCTTCTTCCCCGAAGAAAAGAAGCGCCAAATTTATAAAATTGGCGTTAACGACGGTCTCTGATCGTGACCAGTGTGACTTTCCGCGACTGACAGTCTACCTTGATGACGTCACGCCAACCAAATAACCTTGTCCATGATCTCAAAGGAAATTTTGGTAATGAAACCTGTAACCTGTGGGTCAGTTTCTAATCTTACTGTATGTAGCTGAAGATCAGTGTTTAACATAAAGCGATTGCCTATCCGACCTCTACAACATTTTTCCTAGACTATTCTGAAAACCCCTACTGCCTTAAAACTAGCAAAACCGCGAATCCCCGAAAAGGCGAGGGCTATAGGTATGTTGGGAGTGACTTACCTCTTTATAATGTATTAGAAGAACCACAAAGGCTAGTACGATGTACAAACTGGATTTCAGACTCATTATATATGCACTTTCACAATATTAAACACAAAAATAACATATTTTAATTTGACAAAACAAAGTTGGTACCAACCAAGTTACGGCAAAATCAATGTAGGTACTAACAAATAATACCTTTTACCCTAGAAGGTTATTGCAACGCAAAAAAGCTTTTATTAATAGGGATTAAGGTTCATTTCAGTTTATCCTATTGATTTAGAATTTAATTAGGTAAAGTTAACTGTTTTTTGTAATTAATTTTCAAACTTTTTGATAAGCAATAAAATTATGTACACAAAGCAACTTATTTAAGTTTACAGTCACTACATACATAATGTATGTGTGAGTAAAATCAACTCGTGTATTTACATTGCCTATTTGTTAGTGTTTGCTTGACAATAACATACTTCAGATTTAGTTCATTCTTCCTTTCGGATTCAATCCATTCTTCTCTGGAATGCGCTTCCTCTCGATATCAGGACGGCCACTAGCCGTTATGGATTCAAGCGGAAATTGAGGATTCATTTTCAAAATATATGAGCAGAGTCTATTGACCAGTCACTACATTCTTTGTTTTATATGTATGTATGTATGTATGTATTTATATTTATTTAAGTAGTATATACTGTAATATATAAATAAGTAGGTAATTATGTCTATTCTTTTTTTCTATTTTAAGTTGCATTCTTCTATTCTATTTCTTTTTCTTTCTTTTTATTAGTGCACCTACCATGTAATCTCTGCACCACCCTGGGTAGACTGGTAGAGAATGCCTAAGGCATTAAGTCCGCCATTGTACATATGTGCATAAAGTTTAAATAAATAAATAAATAAATAACCTGATGTTCACGCACACAAATAAAATTATTAGCAAGACTTCGTCATATTTGGCTTTGGAAAAATGTATAGTCTTAGGGATTGCAATCCGGTACAATTTTGAATCCGGCCGGATTCACGAGAATTCCGCCGGATCCGGCCGGATTGGTATTTTGGGTGTTCAACATAGCGCATATTTCTAACTTCATGGCATTATGTGAAATAATCTACGGGAAAAATAGAAACGAATTTGTACGAAAACCAACTATATATAAATTCAGACAGCAGTTAAATTTGGACCTGCGCGCACAATGGACGACGAAATTGTTGTGTGGTGGTATCTTAATATGACGTATCAAAGTGCCTTTTTTTGGTCTAATGAAAATAAATGATTTGACTTTGACTTTGACTTTAATAGAAGGCAAAATAATAGAAAACATTGGGTACACCCTATTTTACGGGAAAGATTTTCACCATGCTAAACGTCTACTTTCACCAGAAAATGCGAGCCGAATGACTAGAGTGGAACACGGGCGGGGCGAGGGGAGCACAAGCGGGGTGAGCGGGGGACAGATACCGGCTCAAACTCGTTCACATTACTCCGGGCCCGGGCGTTCTACCGGCAATTCGTAGTGACAAAACGCTCGGTAAAAATGCCAGGCTCGGCAAAAATGCCGGACCCGGGATAATGTGAATAGCTTCATATAAATTGTACAGCCACTAGCCCTTCCGGCAAAGGAGAATGGGCAAAAATATATGGAGCTTGGTCCAAATTTCCACCACGAATAAGAACTATGGCATATGACGTATCACTGCGTACTGAATCATTATAAGAAGACCGCATTCAAAAATATTTACTCAGTAAAAAGTTATGACCCCATGGAAACTTGCAATTTAAAAACCTTTTTACGCTTCTTTATTTTTTTTATATCTTAAAAACTACTCGATTGGTTTAGGTGAATGTTATGTCGTTGTAATTCATACGTTATTCTGGTTGATATAAGCTAATGGCGTTAAAAAAACAATACGGCGGCGGCGGCCGCGGTACGTACCTTGCTACGTCCAAAAAACCAAACTGATGAAATACTTATATTTACTTTTTAATACTAAATATTTATAATACTAGGAAGAATGTAAACTATTGTGAAAAAAATATTTCACAATAGTTTTATTTATTCCTGTCTTACAGTGTGGGGTCTGTCGGCGTATACCGTATTGCTTACTAAGTGAGGAAGGGACAAAACTAATGCTATCTTCATCTACGGGTTCCGAAATGCAATAATATTAAAAAATACCTTTAACTGCTTTTAAAAGCAATCCACACTTTCAGATCCTGCCCTATCTAATCCTAATTATCGGACGAATTCGTACAACGTATTGTGCAACAGCAACAGATCTTACATTGGAAAGTGTGTGAAGAATGACACCGATTTAGGATTTCCGACAAATCGGATAGGATCAGAAGGTGTGGATCGTGTTATAGCACGATGCAAACCGTTCCGTATTACATTTTTATATGGGTAGGTGCACTAACGTTATTATTGTGTACTTTGCAGTCGATTTGAGCGCATTACAGAACAAGGGCAATGCGTCATCATTGCTACCATGTTATTACTGCTTAAAATGTGTCTATGTGCAAAAAAAATAAATGATTAAATATTTAAAAATTCGTATTTTTAAAACGGTCATAACTTTTTTCTGAGTGGATATATTTTTTTCGCCTAGTAGTCAAAATTGTATGGTATTTAGTCGACTTTAAGCCTACATAGCTCCCATTAGTGGTGGAAATTTGGACCACTTCTGCTCTTTGTCTTTTACCGGCGCGGTAGATCTGCCGGTCCGGCGTAGTGGGAACCCGGCCTATCTCCTTTCTTAGGTCCCAGACTAAATCTGTGCCAAATTTCATTCAAATCGCTTTAGTTGTTTAGGCATGAAAAAGAGACAGACAGACAAAGTTACTTTCACATTTATAATATTAGTATGGATTATTTTCCGTCAGTTATTATAAAGGGTGTCTCAATAAGAGTGCACTTTTTAAAATTGGATTTTTTTTTTCATGCATGTGGCAACTCTGAAATTTGACTGTTGTCACCTCTGTTTATTCCTGTTTATTCCGATTATTAAAATGGAGGGCTTCTCGAAAGAACAACGCGTTATTTGTAAAAACTCATTACAAAAATGAAACCGCTCGCAAAGTTTGCCAAATTTTCAACCATTCAAAGATTTGTCATCAATTTTGAAAAAACTGACAATATATGGTTTCAGCAGGACGGCGCAACCTCACCGCGCATTAAATAATCGATTTATTGCAGCAACGATTTCCATAACACATCATCTCACGAAATTCTGATGTCAACTGGTCGCCAAGATTGTGCGATTTAACGCCGTGCGTTTTCTTTCGGGTTTTGTGAAATCTCTGGGTGTATGCGAAAAAACCCGAAACAATTCCTGAGCTCAAACCAGAAATCCAACGCGTCATCGGTGAGATACAGCTACATCTCTGTTCAAAAGTCATAGCAAATTTCATGAAAAGAGTAATGGCTTATCATTGGAGCCGTGGGGGTCATTTGCCAGATATTTTAATCCATAATTAATCGGAACATGTCTTCTTTACAAAACATTAAAAATATCACAATTCTATCATAAAATACTTGTTTTTATTTTGAAATGAAAAGTGCACTCTTACTGAGACACCCTACATAATATAATAATCAGTCTCAAAGATTACAAACAACAGTAAATTATTTATGGTTTAAATTAAGTTTAACCCGTTCATAAAAACTTAATTAAATCAACATCATATATTCTTCTTTAATCCAAATTAAAATTTTCTAAATCAATAGCTTATGGATACTGTACGATTTTGCATACGCCGTGTTTTTTAGTACTTTTGCACGATTTTGATGAGAGAAATTGCGTTTTTCTTAGTTACCGGATCCGGCCACCGGATCCGGTGATAATGCCGGATCCGGTTCGCAACAAAAACGTACCGGATCCGCCGGATTACCGGATCCGCCGGACCGGATTGCAATCCCTAACTACCCTCAAAAATTAAGAATCATGTATACGATTATTAATTTTTGAGGGTAGAATATTATTTAATAGTTTAGTTTCATCGTTACATTGCTTTTGACTATCGGAAACTCACAGAACATCTATATCGGACTTAGGTTACGTTTTAAGACATTATACCCTGCTTGTTTGGAGAAGTGTTGTTTTTTGTTGTGTTGATTTAGTTGTGAGTCAATATGAATCACTTTACTATACCTTTGAGAGCTGAAATTGTTATTTAACATGAGCAAAACGTTTTAATATGTGAAATTGCGATGAAGATGAAGATTTTGGTGAGTAACAAAATAATTATTCAGTTTTTTTTTTTTCATTATTTATGATTCGAATGATGTTACATCTATACTAATATTACAAAGCTGAGGAGTTGGTTTGTTTGGCTGAGTTGTAGTTTGAATTGAATAATTATATGTGTGCTAGATGGCCTATTTATCACGGAAGCATATACAAAACTTTATAGCTTCCTTATATAATTATATTATAATGTTTTTATATATTACTTATATATATTTTTAAATAATATGATTATATATATAACATTATATATAGATTATTATAAATATTATAATTATTTACATCTCGTTAATTATTCTTGTTTTATATAACAATATTTCATTTTTGTTCACAGAGAAAAACTGTAGGTGCACCGCTATACAGGCACGAGAAGCATTGATCGTTGTCGATCGACCGCAAGATTGGCATACACAAATGACAATGCGCGACACCGTGATATGGTTGTTAACTTGTTACGCATAAAGCTGAGGCCTTCTTGACTTCGTCACGTTACATTACAATGTGTGCGGAACCAGCAGCTGGTTTAAAGCGTCGTCGTAAGCTATTCCTTTCCATTGTTTACAGGCAAAACCGGAACCGGGTACGCGTCGCAAGAGACAATTTACAATTGATTTTATTTTTTACAATAATACAGTTATACTTAATAACGAACTTAATAAGTGTTTTAAATCGGACAAGGACAGTCGCAAAATAATTATTATGGCGTAAAAATAGTGAGCGGAATAGAAAAAAAAATGTAGATAATATTACTGTTCTGAACCCAAACGAACCTAAGGGCTAATATGGTGCTAAAAGTTATAGATAGTGAAGGCGCATCAATCGGATAAATAAATATAATATGTGGAGGTAATTTCATTTATGTGAGTGATGTTATTGTTTGTGAGGTTACAATTGGGAGAACTGTATCTTAATATCTCACTAACATGTTTATTCATATCATAAATAAATAAATTACCCACTTAAATACAAAAAGTGTCATTCATTCTTGTCCGATTTAAAATAATTGTCATGCATAATACTTTGTTATTGAAATTATCATAAAAATCTACTGAACAATAAATATTGTTGATTTCTAATTACAAATTGTTTCATTTTTATTTCTATTCTATTATAAATTACAAAAATAAACAACAAAATAACAGAAATGTTATTAGAAATGAAAAAAAAACAACACCGGTTGTGAGTTTCGATGCAAAGTCAAATTAAAAAAATGCAAAAAGAAAGTGGGGTTTCTGTGGCTCGAACCTGTGACATACAGGTTACCGAGTCCTAGGCTTATGCACCTAAGCCATGGAACAACTTGCGAAATACTCTGAATTTGTGCTTCTTATTTTTTGGTTTATATTTATATTGTCAAGCAAACGCTCATAATGAGCGAAGTAGCTATTGACTACCTACAACATTAAAGTTAAAGAGACAAGATATAGCAAATGTGTGTGTAACGACAGGTCTATCTTACAAGTAGATTTTACGCACACCAACATTATGGTAGTAGGCGTATGTAAACTTAATTAGTTTGCTTTGCGTACTTATTTGCAAGCGATATACTACTACCACTTTTTTCGCGTATACACTATTAAAAAGCCATTTTGAATTGTGCAAGTCTCATTAAATCTTAGTTCCAGCAGTTTTCGTGTTATACACAAACAAACAAAGTAATGGTGTGGAATATAAAATTTATTTGTAATAAATTCGCTTAAATATAACGACATCAATTGTCTTCAATAACATAGTGAGTTTCAAACAAAGATTTGCTACAAGTTGCCCAACATTAGTATATTATAAAAAATCATACATTTTTAAAACTATTCAGAGATCGGATCTAGATTCTAGAAATATATTCGTCAGCCGCGTATACTTAGTGATGATTAAATTGGGGATTAAAATATGAATACCAGACTAACATTCTTTATACCACCCGTAACACTTAACTGTGTACCTCGCGCTATGACGTAACACTGTCAGAATGCTAGCGCTACTAAACGAACAAGGCGAACAAGGGGCGCGCGCGGGGAAGCGGGGGAGGGCGAGCATTCCAGCGAGGTGCACAGTACAGGTTAGGGAACGTACCGATACTACGTGACCCGTTTAGGGGGGGAAGGTCGTCGAAGTACCACGTTTGGTCACAGGGGGGGGGGGGCTTAAGTTTTCGTCACGTAATGAATATACTTAGGAAAATCTCGCGGTTTTGCAAGCTATATTCAAATATGGCTATTAAAACCTATTTAAACTTGTCTCTGTTTACTCAATGTAATCGGTGTTCACCGTTTTGTGTAAACTAAAAATAAATAAATAAATGGCGGGCTGCGTTTAGCGCTTTCCAAACACACAGCAAACTCTGACGAACGTCAACGTCAGCTGATACAAAACTCGTAAAAAACCTTTTTAATTTTTTTAAACCAAAATACTAGTAAAAAATTCCCATTACAGGAACCAAGTATAAGAACGTGTTCGTTGATGGTGAAGAAGATAAATATGAGCAAAATTATGTTATTTTTATTCATCTTTCTATTCGCAAAAAATAATTCAAAACTACTACGTGAAAACTAGAAGGGGTCTTGGCATATACTACGGGTGGTCACCCAGGGGAAACAGGGCCAAAAATTTTAAAAAATGTGTCACGTAGTGTGGGTACGTTCCCTTATATAAGTACGTACGGGTTGTACATTTCATATTTTGTTTTCTACATATTGTTCTCAGCGGTTTTAACCGTATTTTTAAAAGATAAAGTGGTCGTAGTTTTTTTTTAATTTTGAAGAAAACATAAAACAAAAGTGAATTGAATTGGTTTTCGAGCAAGCAATGTGTGGAGTTTGTATAGTTGAACGCGGTAATCTCAAGAACAGTTGTTCGATTTGAAAAAATCTTTTAGTGGTCTATTTAATCCGTTTATCAATTTAAGAAAGTGTATAGACCTAACTTGACGCGGAAGAAACCGCGAGGGACTGCTAGTGTATCATATAAACGATCACAGAATAAACTTAGTTTAGCAGATATTGAATTACTGAATATCTGAAGAATGTTTTAATAAATTCGGCATGTAAGAGTAAAGTATTAAAAAAAGTACATTTGAGACTATAATTTACAGATAAGTTATTTTGTAATGTTTCTATATAATCATGTAAACAAGCTACGGGAGTATACACAACGCTTTTGAGCCGGGTCACATCTGAAACAACGGAAATTTACACTAAAATGATGAAAAAATCATAAGGCCACACTGTTAGTATATGTAGAGGCATTAAATACGAAAAAAAATACTACCAGTCAAAATTCTCATTTTGCCGCCTTTTTTTGTTGTTTCAAAACACAACTTTCAATTTAGTACCTTTATTGGGCGATCACCTACGATCCCAGAAGTGAAGGGGAGCCTCTCTACACAGAAACTTTATTTTTTTCAAATGTAGGGTAATAGGGCGCCTGTAGCGCTTATACAGGGTGTCCCACGTCAAAAGGAGGGAAAGTACCTTAAATATTGTAGATAGAACATTTTACTGAAAGAAGACATTATTTGAATTTTGAAAACATTTTAAACTGCATTCATAGATATTTAAATAATTACATAGTTGAACCGGGAATCGAACTTGTTCCACGAGAAAAAATAATCACCCTGTAGTTTTATCATACCGATCGAAAGGTTTCATCATAAGAATTCGCTCGCTCTCAAATCTATTGCTGTCCTTATTTTTTCCGTTTAGAATGACAAGGACAGCAAGAGACTTGAGAGCGTCTCAGAATTGAGTGACGTCTATTAATACGGGCCTTAGAGTTAAGTGACGTTTGAGTATGGCTATTAGTGTCAGTGCCACTTTAGCGCCGTCATCATGTCCTAGTTAACGTGACGGTGACGGCAGTGGACAACAGTATCAACCTACGCTTACCGGTCAAGGTCCTCAGTCCTTGTGCAGGAACTTGTTGAAGGCTCCGTACGAGGTCTCCAGGTCGAACAGAAGCTGGCGCACCTGGCCTTCTGATAGTTCGTCTGATGCTGACATCTCTGATAACTTGTCTACCCACTCTTGTACCTGCAGAACATTGAAGTTATTGGGAGTGTTGCGGAATGTTTATAATAGTTACCGTAACCCCGGAACATAAAGAGCAACCGAAGGAACATGAGTGGGTTTTAGTCAGTAAAAGTCTGACACGCCCTCCCGCCGCACCCAGGACGGGAGCAGTCATTTGATGATTTCCCATTCACCAAAAAAAAAAAACAAAAGTTAATGGGGGTTTGAGTAAGATGAAAGGTTTTTTACATCCTTGAATATCATGATATCAAATAGTGACGACATGCGCTTTAGCTTAGGCGGCCATTATTAAAAATGTTACACAATTTTGTTTGACTTTTTTTGTTCAGAAGACTACTTGTCACGCCATAATTATGATTTCATGAAACCTGTTTCATAATTTCTAGGGTACTAAGTATACTATAATTGCTAAGTCAATTGACTAACATTTGTTTATTTTAAAGTACCTGAAAATCGAATTTACAGTTGAAAATCGATAGGCTAAAAAACAAGCTGTCTAGAAATGAAAGCTGTTGTTTACACCTGTATTCTTATTTTTTTAAAAGCTCCCTCTGTCTCTTTATTTTTTACGAGCTTTACATTATCACGTGATCACGCCAGACTCAAGGTATACATTCTACAATTGTCAGCATTTGACTTTATACCTTAAACCTTCGAACGCACGTGGTTCGAGACACAATAGAAAGACAATAGCAACGCTGATTTGTCGTCGAAAGGTTAATGTAATTATAATATGATTTGTAAAGCAGGTCAATTTAGGGCAAAGAGAGGAATAGAAATTGTCCGACACAAGTGAGGTCAAATCTCACCATTGCAAACATACAATACAATAATGTTGTGAACAGCTGCGAGGAAGTGTGTATACCTTGATCTTGCCCTCGAAGTCCTCCGGCAGCATGATGAGGCGGTCCATGGTGTCGCGCAGGTCGCGCAGCTCCGGCTGGATCATGTCCATGGCGCGGAACTCCAGCCGTAGCTTGTCCATCAGTGTTATGAACAGCTGGTAAAAGAAGAAAAATTGTATTCATATTATTTTTTAACAAGAAAAATGATATATAATAGTAGCAAATAAAATAGTTATGTTGGGGCAAGGGCGAGCTTAACCCATAAATGAGTTTTGTTCCAGCAAATCATAATTGATTTAAATTGTATAGAAGTTTTGATTCAAACATTTTTTTTAGACATAGTACAGACATTTGACACAATATTGTTGCTTAAGTAGAAATTAAAATGTCTGTAGTATTCAGACGGAAAGATCGGATACCTACGAATGGAGCGTCCATTCGTAGGTATCTGATCTTTCCCTATGAATATTCATTTCAGGAGCTTTTTCATTTGCTTTATTGAACGAAAAACGCTTGACTGTTTCTTGCAACATAACTCTGGTAAAGTTTTAATACTAATGTAACTAATTTGAAATCCATTATTTATTATTGAGTAATATGTATTTATTATTGACTATTTTGATTGGCAATTTCATCAGTACAACAATTAACCTTATCTGGCAGAATATCCAAAATTAAACAAAGCATCTGTTTAGGCTGAATACTAAATAGCAAACAAATATGTATGGTATCTGTATTCTTTCTGAAGTTTGTGTTTATTACACTGCTACATATCATTAAAAAAAAAATAGGTAATGTTGGTTACTTACAGACACAATCTCAGCAATATATTTGTTGGTGTTGCCCTTGTCGTCCTTGATTAGGTTGGGTTTGTTCTCTCTTATCCGCTCCAGAGCAGCTGGACAGTCCAGCTGGAAATGTTATGAACTTGTGTTGTATAACTGCTAATGTTTTCAATAATACATATGTATTATGTAGTTATTGTAATACATTGAAAAGTATATAAATTTTGGAGTATTTATTTATTTATTCCATCTTACATCGCGTAGTGTCTAAATTATGAATTAAGTAAAAAACATTTCATTATGTACTATCGACAAAATTGAATCATGACCCATTTCGACGACAAATCGTTTGAAGCTGTCAAAATAATAAGACTAGACATGTGACATTTTTAATACATATTTACGCGATTGTCAACCTAATTGTATTTGAATGTCTGTAGGAAAATAAGTTTATGGTGGGTCATGATTCTACTTTGTCGATTGTACAACATTTTTGTACATATTATACACTATAACACAATGTTAATTATTGTTGAGATTAACAGTGTAGAATCTGGAGAATTAAATTATGTAGGTAATAATTAATTTAATTTGTTTTTCAAATCTTTAATCAAATGAATAGTTCATACATTTTAACTTTTCACAATAAATTAAACCAAATGAAAAATAGTTTATATCCAATTTGAATAAAAATCACTTGAATCTAAGTCTTTAATCATACATTTTAAACTGGAAATAATATATTTACTACTCCAACAGCCTCCTTCCAATGAGTCATTACTATGTTTGTTTACTGATAAGTTAAAAACTTATCAGTATCATCATCATCAAATGATTGTTTGACTATGAGCAGATAAGGACATGTTTTGTCTCTGCATCACCTTAAGGTAGACAGGCAGAAAATGCCTAGGGCACTAAGTCCTCCATGGGCAATGTTTTATTTGCACATAAATAAAATAAACAAGCCTTATATTTCTTACAATCTCAAACATTATTGACTGAACTAAACCAAAAAATTTTAATTCCAAATCATGCAAGAACTCCTCAACAGGTGAAGGCCTCCTCCAAAGAGATCCATTTGCACATACTGTTTTAATAAATAAATAAAATAAGACAACAACAACTACACTCACCCTATACTTGGCAACAAAAGCCTCAATGTTGGGGAACTCATCGGCCTGAACTTGTTTGAATGCTACTTTGTACTGAACAAGCAGTCGGCTGCATGCAGCAGTGTATTCCTGTGCTCGTACACAGTCCCTCATGTACGCCTTCTCTAGATGCTGTAACGTGCTGACCACAGCGTAGAGTTCTGCCATGTTGTCGTGTCTGGGGGAGTGTTAAGAAAATGGTGGAATAATTTACACAAAAAAAAAATATATGCAGTTGTTACACGCATTTTCTTTATGATGTACTTAATAGAAATTTTTGTTAGAATTATAATTAGTAACATATTTTTCAATCATAGAAGTCTGTAATTGAAAGTGTTGAGATTTCTTGAGAAGGAGAATGATTAATTAAAATAGGTAAAAGATTTTAAGATGCACTTTGTGATTCACAGTAACTTGTAGAATGACGAAATTATATGTATTTATGTTAAAAAATACACAAGTAAATGAAATGAAATAAACAAATGCATATGTATTACTTACTTTTCACGCTCCCTAGCGTTTCTGTAAAGCTTTACTTCTTCGTATAATTCTGGTCTTGTGTCTGAAAATGAGTAATAACTTCAAGAAAACGAAAACAAAGACATCGATTGAAAAAAATCAAAGGATTACCAGTTACCTTGCATTTTGGGGCTAGTTTCTAACCAATTGATGTACCTAAATTGAGCCTTTAGGTGCAAATAAACCTGAGCAAATGAACGTATTTTATGTTCGTAATTAATATGAACTATCAAACATTAATCAAATTTTACAAAACAACAAAACGATGACAAATACTCCACAACCCACCCCACAATCTTATCAATTTTGACAGCTGCCACTTTGACACTTCTTAGAAGAGTTGCCAAACACTAAACTAAACTTTACCGAAATTTTTTTTTGGGAATCATCAAATGACTGCTCCCGTGGGTGAGGCGGGAGGGAGGGCGTGTCAGACCTTTACTGACTAAAATCCACTCATGTTCCTTCGGTTGCCCTTTGTGTTCCGGGGTCACGGTAACTATTATAAACATTCCGCAACCCCAACGTTACCGACATTAGAAACAATTTGCACATGGTGTACAAATTATTTGAAAATATATTTTACGATTAAAATATTATTTTTCGATTCATTACATGAAGTGAGCACACAAAGCCTAAGATCAGAAGTTTTGCAGTGGTAACGAATCAGTATCCAATTTGTCTAGGTATACCTTGAGCAAAGAAATGCTTTAAAGTTAGGAAACTTTTCTTACATTTGCAACACCACAATGAATGAACTAAATAAAATGACCGAATGAAATTAATTTTAGATTAAAGGCTTCGTTCGGATACACAAGCAAGAGTAGCAAACAGTGTTACAATAAGCCGTTATTTGGTAGAAAAACTAGTTTTCGAAGCTTACTCATACTAAAAAAAAATAACGACGAAATGACGTAATCCTCCAATATGGCGGATGACGCGCGCGCTCCCTGCCGCCCGCGCTCGTAGTTTCTTCACCAACTGCCACTCGTCTCGATCTCGAATGATTTCACCTTGCAATGAATGAAAATTGTTGTAGACAGTCTGAGTGCGAATTATTCACATAATAAACTCATCACCGGACACAAAAGGTGTATGTGATACAGTGCGTCTAAAGGTGGATTCGTGGTTGTGTTTTTACCAGTTCTCCCTTTTGTGAGACCGTTGTGTTTACGTGCTGAAAATCATCGAGTGCAAAATCTACAGGTCTCTGGAGGCGCCGGTGCAGTGTTTAATGGGATCTTGTTGATCAACAGGTAATTTTTATGCAATTTCTGACGGTTTCTGAAGTTACGGACATACGATGGTAGCTACGGCTTGTTTTTGCGTTTCCTGTCGCTTTGTCGGTGTTGCGAAGTTGTTAAGTTGTCGAGAAGGGAGTAAAAAAGGTGTTGGGTGACTTATTGTAGTTTTTACAACGTGTTTGTGAAGTAAAAAAGTTGTTTTTCTTATTGGAATGTGTCCGCGGCGAGCGGGCGGGGTCCTGGGCGCGGTGCCGCCGGTTGTCCCACTTTTGGCCAGTAGGCAGGTCGTAAGACGCAAACTGTTTACAACTTTGGCACGTTTCTACGTCGCTGCACTTTTATGGACAGTTAAATGTAGTCTTGGAACTGCTAGGAAATGTTTTGGGATGCTACTGATGTTTTAGAAGCACTTACTTACTCATAAACGCCGTTAAAATACTGTAAAATCCTTGAAGTTTCATATAAATAAGGGTGTAAAATCAAGCATTCAAAACAGCCAAACCCCTAAGACGACCCACTGACCAAAATAGTGTAATGTAATATTTAAAACTAAAACATTGTTAAAACAACTATTATGAAATCTTAGACATTACACACTTATCACCTGCTTATCAGTATCTAATTCAATTCCAGTTAATTTCGTAATAAGTTCATTAGCAGAACATTTGCTAATTGGAGTAATTATGAAGGATACAATACATGAATGTTAATAAAGTTATAGCCTTAGTCATGCATGCCCGAAGATTGATCAACTTTATAAAATTGTTTAAGTAGTTTAGGAGTCCATTGCAGACAAACAATGTGACATTGTATATTTGATTAATTTTACTATACATTACATTCTACTAGGTACAATCTTAACGCCTTACTAATAAACGCTGCATAAAGTTATGACAGGTTTATACGTCAAAAAATGTATGGATTATTAGTAAGGGCATTAGAGTTATTCAAGGTTATAAAATCCTCAAAATACCTATGTCCATTTATTTTTATTTTGAAGAAAAATGAAAAGGTATAAGAAAACAATCTCCGTTACTCATATAACAGGGGTATTTTTTACAAATTCAAAAACATACAAACGAATAAGATATTCCCATGTAAAAAAGAAATGTTTTTGTATATAAAAAAGATGTAATAATTATCTAGGCCACCATTGAAATCCTGTGCTTCAGAGAGTATGTGAAGACATGAGTCCTGATGATACTGTTGGTCTTGGATCTCATTTGTAGATAGTTGGCAGTTGTTATAGATAGGCAGAAAGTCGGACAATCAGTTAAACTATTGCCGGACTGCCTGCTTGATTGTGTCCCATAGGGTTTCAGAGGTGGGGTTGCGGAATGTTTATAATAGTTACTGTGACCCTGGAACATAAAGGGCAATCGAAGGAACATAAGTGGGTTTTAGTCAGTAAGAGTCTGACACGCCCTCCCGCCGCACCCAGGACGGGAGCAGTCATTGGATGATTTCCCACTCCCAAAAAAAAAAAAAAAGGGTTTCAGAGGTCTGACAGTAGGTTGATCCATGTATAACAACATGGCCTTACTATTACTTTAAATGCAATTTAATGTAAAAGAAGATAATAATAGAGTTATTGTTATAATGTTGTAGTTACCTAATATTTTATCCCAAAATACATATAAATTGTAATGTAAGGAAAAAACCTTCTTCTATCTTATATATAAATTACCCATTACAATGGAATTTATGATACATTTTACCTATTGCTGTTATGTATATAGGTAATTTATTTCTGTATATAAAATCAATTTAACAATATTAGCCTATATTTGTCCTTTTGCTGTAATCACAATTTATTATTATAATAATTTCAATGTACCAGTAAGGTGGAGATTATCCTTTAGTTTTATCCGATGCTTTTATTATTATTGGCATATTGAATTGTTCACAGTTCTTTTAAGTATCTCATCACATATTCCTGTCTAAATAATACAATTTAACACTATAGATAACACACATACAACGTTATTCTTGTACATATTGAAGCCAACTAAAGTGTCCAATATTTTATAATAATAGTGTTGTTATGTTACATAGTAAGGAATTCACAATGTTGCCGTAATCATTGTGTTATTCAGCCTTCATGGTGCCGAGTCAAGCCATATACCTACTTTTTAACTGTCAATAATGGTAGGACCTTGAATATATTTATTGTTATTTATTTTTGTGTTAATACTGAATGAATGTTCTATTTTTCATTAATAAATAATAATAAAATAGCCATTTATTTCCAAACTTTGGGTGAACATTTTGCTCTCTGTTATATTAAGTTAGTTATATTAATTATCTTACGTCTATTATTTTTCATTACGTCCTATCAAATAACTTTTCTTATTGAGAAGTCAACAAAATGCTTTGAAATTGTTCATGCTTTATCCAGCCTTATCAGCGAGTTCAGTCAATAACCTTTGTAGAGAAATCAGTGCCTATAAAAAAAATATATTTAAGAAATCAAGGTCAGTCCATCCTCGACCTTTAGGCAGTGACATCATCTTGATAAGCCGTGGCCGCGGCTTCCGATGACATCACGTCAGTTTTTGTGATTGACCAACATAATGCATAAAATGCTCCATTTGTAAAAGCATGATGGCTGGCTCGAATTGCGTCTGGTTTTTTTAAGTCTCATATGTTTTATTGCTGTGCTCTAAGTTATGACTGTTAATGTGCAAAATTTTGTTAAAATGGAGCAGTGAACGAAAGCGAAAAAAGCTTTCGAAGGAATTTTAATGGCTACAAAACCCATGAAAGTTAAGCAGTAATCAAATAGGTACCTATTACAACAAGGTATAGTTTTAAGTGGTACCTAGAATACAATTTTTTTACTGCCGTCTTCTTGTGTCGCTCTATTTTATTGCAAAGCATAACCATATGCATGTCTTCCCCACAAAAACGGTGCCTAAAATCTAAATCCATAAATATCACTTACAATTTCACCTTCTAACTTTTAAGGCTTCGGTATATTTTGTACATCGTATATTGAACTTTATTTACATCGTTTCACGTACGAACACAACACAAACTGATTGCTTATATTCCGAGAATCGAATCCAAAGAATTCACGCGCCAAAAGGATTCTGTTACAAACCTAAATTGATAGAGAAACCGGACAGTGTCATCATTTACATAAATAGAAATATAATCATATCAGTTTAATTACATAGAGATTATGATTCGTCAGTAATGTTAGTAGGTAGGTCAGTATTACGTCTGACCTCCGAGGTCTTCCAATGATGTTAGATCATCGGTACCGGTGCACTGGCGTCATCCGTGAGACCATGATTTAATTTCATAAAAAGGACATCTGTTTGTGACTATAATAAGTATCCTATGATGTGGTTTCGCACATTAAATGTTAAAGAGTAACTTGATATTTCTCGTTAAACTTCCAAACGGTTTAAATAATTCGTTGCTTCGTCACCTTGCTCTCTTATATTTTAAGTCCGTTTTGAAGAAAAATAAATATCGCGACTGTACCGTGTACTTTATCATTATCACTGCATATTGCGCCAAATGTTATTATACCTATGAGTCATTCCAATATATCCGGATGTAAATATGTCTCATATTTAAGCATAAACTTCCCTCAACGGACCGTTTTCAAGATATGCTCCGTAGCTCACTCAAGACCTTAATAAGGTCAGGATTAAAATTCGCTGCATGAGACGTCTTATAAAAACCACTTGACATACAGGTTAAGCGGCTGACGACATCATTTATTTACTAAGTTCCATTGAGATAAAAATCTAGTGCGAAAAATTGTTCCTTAGGTAGTAATTGTCTAAATGGCTGTCTAGGTCAGCTCAATGACACTGACTGGCATTAATTTCGGCCACTAGTATTATAGTGTCAGTGTAATTGACCATAATGTTACACGTTGCGTTGTAAATTCATGGGAAATACTATGTCATGTGTCTGTGTTAGTCTAGCAGTCTAGCTAAAAACTAACCTACAGTCTTTCAGTTCAAAATCCAGCCCAAAATTCTGGCTATATGATTTTGATGTGGATAATGTTTAGCTGCTTTACTTCTCCTAGAAAATATTTGTGAATGATTGTCCTGTTAAGTGTACCGGTGTAGTCAGAAACAATGCTTGCTAGATATAGCGAAGCACACCTGTATCGTTATTGTGTTGCACTTTCACAATCGGAAATACTTTGGATGTGTATTTCTGGTTACAAGAGCAGCTTTTGACATCGCAACCGGTCTTTTGATAGGCTGTATTAATACTTATTTTATAAATTTTAGTATACTTGCAGTTTTCTTGATAATTTAGCAGTCCTCTCAAATACCAGTTACCACTAACTCATTAAAAATTATGTAATTTTTAAATTACTTAACAAATTCCCATTCATTCACCATTGTTGCGTAAGAATCCATCAGCGAATACCATTAGTTTCTAAAACAAAACTTCCGTTACGGCCAGCGCTTAGAATACTATATTAATTAACAGCTTGTTTATACGACGCTGCGTGTGCGTGCCTTGCTGTTTATTTTGTTAATGGTGGCTAATGCGGCGTGCGTAGTAGGAAGAGACAGAAATAGTTAGGAATGGGAAGTGATAGCCTAGATATCTTGCGTATGAATGATGTTGATTGTTTGAGCGTACTAAGCTCCGTAATCAAATCTCTAGCATCCTATTTCAAAGCATTTGATTAGCAGTAGTCATTCATGATTCATTCATTCATGCAAATGTTGATTTTGAAATTGGAATGCAAAGATATTGTGTTGCACCATCGCTGGCATATGCTCATTTAGTCAAGACTATCTCCTGATACCCTAAGGAGGTTCCCAACAAGGTTATAACTACAAATAAAGTCAAATGTCTGAACGTGCTTCCCAACCAACGTACCTGCAGTGATTATAGGTACAAGCTGGTTTAAACATGCCATTTAAATGCGCCGGCAGCTCTTGCGCGAAGCGACTCCCGCTTGAGGACCGTCGGTAGACCTTAAGTAGGCAATTACGGGAAGTTACCGGTTGCTACCTATGGGCTATTCGTTTATATGTCTGTGTTGAGATGTGATGTGTTAATAGACTATTAACTGTGCTTTATTGATTGCAATGACTTGATGCTGATGAATGAAGCCATCGTTAAGCGATGAAAGTTTCTTTTGAGCAGTCAGCTTGGATAGGGCAGCAAAAAGCTTTTATTGACTAGTCAGTATAACTGCCAATTGGTTATTGCAGTATTTATTACCGTAAGGATAACTTACAGATAAAGGTAAAGATTTTTTAGGATGTTTTATTTATCTTTGCAACAACTGTCCTTAATCTGGAAATCACCAATAGAAAACTGTTATCTCTAAGTGCTGCAGTTAAGGTTTTACCTCCACGAAGACGAATCCTCTAATAAAATGTATCTAGCGTTTAAAGCTTTCAGTCAAAACCTAGTTAAACGCACATCAATCTATATTCTCAAAAGACCTTGATGCCGACCCAACCACTTAGCTCCAATATTTGGTCGCGAATGCACAGCAATTTGTCCTCAATTACTTCACGTTACATCTGAAGCTCTGACATAATTACTGACTGCAACAATTGCCCCAATTAACTGTGTAGCTCATACTTATTTGTACTGCGATAAAAATCTTACCAATTACTGAATTATAGTCGGCCATGATTGTGTTGATTACGGTTGCGTCACTACATACCAACACTTTAAAAAACAAAATTATGTCCTTGGTACTGTTTTGAAGAGTGTCCTTATAGTCTTACTGATTGAAACGTGCTGTTTCTTATCACACTGTTCAAAATGGACCACATTTAACCATCATAAGGTGTCCTTTTCAAGGTATCTGCTGATTTTTCTTTACCTTCATTTGTGTATAGGGCGCCTCTTGTCTTTGGTATTTCTTCTGAACAGAAAAACTTTTGTAGCATGTTGTTTTAGTAGTATTTTTTCTAAATAATACTCTTCTCCCATTTACCTGGTTTGCGCTACAACTAATTTTTCATCGCCTTTTCTGTACTTTGAGGTAAAATAATGAAAGATTTACAATTCTGGTCCTTAAGATATAATCCATTTGGAATACCGTGTAATGTTTCTCTTGTGGTGACATTACGGCCCCCCTTAAGGCTTAACTGTGTTTTATGACCTCAACGGGGCCATACGTACTAGGATGCGTGTAAACCGCACGACGTGAACTGACTGCATCATGACCATATTGTTCGGTCAAATTGGGTCATAAAAATTCGCTGTAGATTTGAAAGCATGATGTAGCTGCCCGAAGCCCCTTTAGACACAATGTCTGCGAGCTTAGAGAATAACGTGCTATCAGAATTGGTGTCGATAAATTATATCAGTTAATTTGTTTCTTGGCCTATTTCTTGGAAAGATTGTTATTGTTACGGAATAATTTAACATTGGCCCGTTTGGCTCGTTTTCAATATACATTTCTTTTAATGAATCTTTGGCATAGCAAGTTCTAATTCATCAAAAACTATTGGTTAATTTTCTAATAAGCAC
Organism: Athetis lepigone; assembly: GCA_033675125.1. Classification (NCBI taxonomy): domain Eukaryota; kingdom Metazoa; phylum Arthropoda; class Insecta; order Lepidoptera; family Noctuidae; genus Athetis; species Athetis lepigone. Next base: position 18,716,744 of record CM066221.1, on the reverse strand, counting down.
TGTAAGAACCCGGAACAGTAACGCTTTCGAAAAAAAAAAAGATAGACAAAAATCACCATGACATTAAGGGCTCTCACGCGTTTGATTTGATAAAAAAACTTTGTCCATACATAACATCCACAGAAGCTTCACAATATTTTACTAATAGTCCACTTTCATATCTTTGGACATGTGTGCGTTATCTCCACACACACACAGCTCTTTCATTCTGTGACTCATTTGACATTGTTTACTAATAAGATAATACCATTATCGCCGCTAATTATGTTTTCGTTACCTACTATGTTTTTTAAATATTAACTCTTTATACACAAGAAGCTTTAAATAGATATGATTCTGAGGTCAAATGTTATTATAACTTGTTGTAATTTGATCAATTTTTGGATGTAATGTTGTAATAATATCGGGTTTTGTAATCTGGGATTCTCATACTTTTTTTTTTTTTTTTTGGTGAGTGGGAAATCATCCAATGACTGCTCCCGTCCTGGGTGCGACGGGAGGGCGTGTCAGACTCTTACTGACTAAAACCCACTCATGTTCCTTCGATTGCCCTTTATGTTCCAGGGTCACGGTAACCACTATAAACATTCCGCAACCCTGGCAGGCGTTGGCCCTGTTGGGCCCCTTCCTGTGCTGACTCCTTCTCTTTGAGGCGCGCGTGGAACAAAACGCGCCGTCTACGCGGTTCTGGTCCTAGCCGGGCGGCGAGCTACCCATCGCTCGCCATCCGCAGAACCGCGCCTACGGTGGCCGGTAGTCGTTTGCGACTCTCGACGTCTTCGCCTGGGTCTTAGTCCGGGGCGAGAGGCTCGTCGTTGCCTCTCGCGCGCCGCCGCTTCCTTCACTAGCATAACTGCTTCGCAGAAGGAGGCGACGGCATCCCATTCCGTCTCGCCCCGGAGCATGGCCTGAACCAGCGCCGGGCGCGAGAGGTCACCGCCGCCGATCGCCTCTACGAGGACACGTCGATGCTCCGCCCATGCGCGGCACACCTCTACTGTGTGCTCGACCGTGTCCTCCAGGCGACCGTTACTGCAGTGGTGACACCCAGGCGTCGCTTCCGCCCGAATCCGACACAGGAACCTCCCGAACTGACCATGTCCGGTGAGGACCTGTGTCAAGCGAAACGTGAGAGTGCCATGACGCCTCTCCAGCCACTCCTCAAAGAGGGGTCTTACCGCCGCTATAACGGCGTGCCCAAGATTCTCATACTTCATACGTTCGTAGCGGTTCTCAAGAACGATAAAAAGCCAGATTTTTCGGCTTCACCATTAATCACTTCATCTTTAGCATTTCTTTTAAAATTCCAATTTTATTTCGCATATCTTGCACAAATCCGGAGTCTTTTGCCAAAAATAACGCAGTTAATCTTTCTTCCTCTAGTAAATATTCAGTACACTCCAAAGCCACTGCTGTTACTTCATCTGGACCATACGTACGATTTCGTAGCAGATGTGCTTCGTATTATCTTAAATGGTTAATCTTATCGACGATTATAATCACATGTGTCATACACAGCACTTGACACACTCGTCTCTCCAACTGTTGGTAAAGAATAACACTTACGTGTTTGAGTAGTTTGAAATTGTGAATGAGATTGACGAGTTTTATCATCCGGTTTTACGTGAATGAATTCTATTTCGATGTCTTGTTCTGGTTTCTGAATATCTGAGAAGGATAAATCATTTATTTGAGAGCCTGTGAAAAGAAGATTTTCATTTGATGCTAAGGACTTGTTACTTCACCAAGAGGATCGTTCCATAGATTAGTACCACTTACCGAATTCTTAATTTTTACGCAGTTCATTCATACAGCTTTTCTGGCAAAGGTTGTCAGACGATTAGACACAACCGTGAAATAGTGTAAATACTGCTAGAAAAACGTACTGTAACTGCTTAATATTATTTAAAACTACTTTCGTAAGTATTGTAATCTTCTTCACCGTGATATCCAAAAATAAGACAGAAGACATGTTTACTACTAGTACGCGATATCTATTATCTTGGTGGAACATTATCAGATTGCCCCATCAGCTGTGCTTTATCTCCGACATAGTTTTTCTCATCTATTTGCTCGCAGATATGGTTACATGTGTACACAGATTAAGCTTAATTGATGCTGTAGAAGTTTAGATAACATGCTTTGTTTTTGTTTGTGTTGTACGGATTGCGCGTGGGTAACATAACACAGCTATTTTTGGAGATTTTTAATGTACTGTTCTGTCTTTTTTAATTTCTTGATGAGAAAAGTTAGAAGGCTAAGCTTCTATGGTGTAATCCACAGGCTGGGAGTTCATTGGCACAGTAATACGTGTCATATATTCAGCATTTCAGTCGGTCAGTACTAAATATAAGTAGTAGCAGTTGTGAAAAAGTGTACGTTATTGTAAACAAAAACGAATTCTCAAACGGTTTGTTATGATAAACACGGCGAGACTGAAAATAGCGGATGTCAGGCGCCCGATAATGTTCACACACATTCCGTTTCTATCAATTTCGCATTACACATCGTTACTAGTAATTTTATGTGTAATATTTTATAGTTCTACTGAACTAACAACGTAAAAAAATAAGTAATTGGGACATGTTCTAGAATGTAAGCGCTTTTAATGACCACGGCATGTACCCCAAGAGTCCTTGACACATTCTTATTAATATCATCCCACATCTCACTGATTACACCATAAGATGACATCACCCTGGACACGGAGAACACACGATTTAAGTGGCTCAGAATTAATTGTGTTCGCAGAATGCATTTGGACTCCATCCAGAAATAAATCCTGGGAGAGCAAAAACTGAAAACAGTTATTAATGCACTCAGCATAAGCATAAAATTGTGAGAATAATAAATAAAGTCTCGTAAACCAGTCGCAGAATGTTTGTGTGACCTGAAAAGGATGCGTCAGTTTTTGCGATGTTCGGAATTGCGAGACTTGGCTGCATGATCTTTTATTTGATCAGCCAATTGGGGCCTTTTTTGTAAAGCTGAAAGTAGTGACATAAAAAGATTGCTTTACCAAACGCTTTGAAAAAGAAATCCAACTATTAAGAGAAAAGTAAGATAAATCTAGCTGTTATTATATCAAATGACTTCATCAAAGCAAGACCCTTCGATTTCCTCCCGTTAGTCTAACAGTCATGACGCCATGTCTACAAATTGGGCCCTCATAACGAATTCCATGTTGACGTCTAGTTGCCTCATGACTGTCATAACGGACAGACGTTTCCTCCTTAAGCACTGTTAGTCCGTCAGATCCAGTTAATTGAATATGGTTAACCCTCGAATGTAAATGTTACTTGATTAACTGTCTATTGACGGCATGCGAAAGGGTTGGGCTCTGTTTAGTTTGGCTTTGCAAGTATAATGTGATCTCAGACAGATTCGCTATTTATTGGATGCCTATATTTAGCCATGTGGGACTTACATGAAGCTCAGTAAACTTGCACGATACATGTTCTAAAGATTTCTATCGTAATTGGCAAAGTTGGGCTCTATTCTGCTTCAGCAAAAGTTTTCTAGGCTTCTGAATACATTTCGCTTCACAATCAAAGTTTGCAATGGAAGTAGGGTAGCCTACTTCCATTGCAAACTTTCTGTAACGCAATGTATGATATTCTATTATTATCATGCAACATTTTGAGCACATGTTATGAACGGATCATATGGAAGCAGTTTCGTGGTTGATTTGTTTCTGCTGTCAGATTTGTTAACTTGGTCTTCCTGAGCTGTCAGGCGAATTGAAACAAACTAAGGTGTTCCGACTTCCGTGCCCAAACTGTTGGACAATGAGACGAGTTATGTAGTTAGTGTGTACTTGTGCGTAGGGTTGACAGGATCGGACAATGGGACTGCATCTTGGGGCTTTTATTTAAGGTTCTATGATATCTATAAACTTATTTTGTTATGTATTGTTTCTGTGACTTACACTGCTGTGTAAGTCACAGAAACAATTCTTGCTTACGTGTTTTTAAACTACTACTTTCTTTCTTGCTTTCGAAATTTCGCCATCTTTAGAAAAATATGCTTCAATCATCAATACAAGTTGAACAAGCGGAAACATCCACTTAATCCCTGACCTTCACTGTTCGCAAAAGTACTATTTGTTCATGACTGACATCCATCCGATCGGCCGAATCTATCATCCCTAACAATTACTCGCCTACGCTCGGCTCGGCTCGTTAGATGCGTGGGCGCCGGTCTAGCCCGGCTAGATTACAGCTTGCGTTGCCAACTCATCATTGTTTAATCCGTTGTACCGTTTCCATGGCAACGGTTGTTTGACGATCTGTACAATTTTGTGTGGAAATCGTGTTTTGGTTTTCACCGTAAATTGCATAGTTGTTCATCAAAAAATTGACAGGTTTTGCACCGTATTTGGAACTTAGTAGTTAGTTGAATATCGTCAATAGTGAATTTACCGTTTGTAATAAATTAATCTTTTATGTATTTATCAGATTGAGTTATGATACGCACTGATGATAAAAGATCATTTATTATAGAAACGGATGTTTCTGTTCGTGACTGGGCAGCACAAATACTCCAAAATAAAAGTCTCTCTCCGCTGCAAACAGTGATTTTATTGCTTTTCCTCTGCTATATCAAAAAAAGCAATAGTTTAGCATTGGTTTCCTCTATACATTTGTGGAACATAATATTTCATTTCCTGCTTATGAGTACCGAAAATTAATAACTATATTAAAATACCTGTTATAGATTAGGACTATGCATCCGGGCACGCATTTTAATTAGTAAGATTGTATAATCATAGTATAGATTAGTATAGATATTTGTGTCGAAAGCGCACATGCGCTCACTTTACATGTAAATGTTTGCAATGGTTCGTTCAAAAGGTACCTAAATGGTACATAAGCCAAGACATTTCTCATTTTTCTCTTTTCACCAAATTGGACTGCTTACAAGTAAATGATAAGTATATTAATATGATGCTTGAAATATTAAATATAAATGATGACAGGGTCAAGCTTATTTAATATTTTCTAGCAGAGCGTCGATGACCTTAGTAAGTTATTTATTATATATCGTGCAATAACATTCTCAAAGGAACCTGTCAAAACACAAGATATGGCAGACTCAGACAGCCTTATTTTTAGTCATACATTATAGAAATATGACGTCAGCGAAGGCTGTGATCATGACGAATGTGGTAATATTTTAAATATAGAAAATGATAGTATTGTCTTACGTGTCAAACACTGTGTTAAGTTGCTTTATTGGGTTGCTTGACTTACTGTAGCCATTTTGCCAGTTGAAAATGGTGTATCTATCCGCCTGCATTTAACCAGTTCTTGCACATCACTTAATTTGTGAATAATTAAGATCCTTATCCCTATTTTCACTTAAAAGTAATACAGCTTCTGTAATCAGCTCTTTTCCAAGAAAGTAGATAAGTGGGTAGCTATTGTAAGCAGCGCTAACGACTTCACGGCTCGAAGTGGTTACCGCATCATGAGGTCAGAACCACTGCATCGACCATCATTAGGTGCCACGTAATGCAGGGCTTAGTCAGGATGCTGACACGTAGTTTAAAGCTTGCGACGACATGTCATAGCTGCTGCGTAATGGTGTGAGTTGTAATGTATTTTAAACGGATTTATTTAGCTTCCCTTGTTAAATTGGGACAGGTGAAATTTCAACAACTGCCAACCGTCCATACCATTATGAACGCTATAAACCCAACGATTTTAATTTTGCGACTGATGAGAAGAATGTTGTGAAGACTAGTGCTTATGCCCTACTTAATTATTTTGAAGCTTTTAGGACATTATCTACAAACGTTTATCATGAGACGTTTTTTAGAAAAAAAAATATTAGAATTATTTTCGACATAACCGAATTAAGTAGGTATCCAGGCACGACATATCCATTTGTCTCTGTGAAGCCAGCACTATTGCAAAACCTGGTATAGCTAATGCTTGTACTCTGCAGTGACCATTCAACAGGTCAAGTGGTCAACTTGTTTCCCCTCCAATGATTTAAAAAAAAAGATATGTTATTATGAAGTTGTTCTTTATAAAAGTAATTGTATTCTGAAGAACCTCACGTTTCGCAGTGGTTACCTCATGCAATGAGATCATTGTTCAATGTGCAGTTACCAAAGTTTTAGTTCTAAAATATTAGTATTAATTCTAATTTCACTCGCACAAGCCTGGCATGCTAATAAATTACATTTTACAGTCTTCAATAATAAATTATTTTAGATGCAAAGGCCATGTTAGTAAAATGTTATTTATGGGTACCAATGTTTCAGAGCAAGTAGGTACTCGTACAAGCGGCTAGTTTTACTGTCTTCTAAGTATTCTGTCTTGTCACGACCGAGTCGTATAGTGCACTTAGTGCATGTCGATAAAAGTACTCGGTGTCCCCTTGACATTGTTTAGAGTATAGTAAATTATTAGCTGTCTGTCTGCTTGATAAAATATAAAGCAAGTTTTCATGTTTGTTTTATATTAACCTCTTTAGTCGTATGTGGTCTGTAAAGTAGCATTTTCTCGTTGTGAATTGGGTCTAGGAACCTCATTGATTTTGCGTGCACTGCTTCTTTATTACAATCGTAGACTAGTAAAAAAAAATCTCTAATGTGAGTGCCATAATGCTGGATTTAGCGCTTACTCTCTGACCGCTGCAACTTTTAATAGTAATAATTGCTTGATCAAGTCCCACCAGGAACTGCATAAGCCCCATCCCAGCTTTCCAGTATGATGATTCACAAACTATCTCGTATGGCGTGCGATGGTAATGACCTATCAATGTTATTAGAGCCATGTACTTCCTTCAACGCATGCTATAACGCCATGTAAGGACTCCACCGGTTCTTGCCGGATGCGGGCGTGATACTGACGCCGCAAGTTCGACGAACCGATAGATGATAATTATGTCATAATAATCTCGGCGCGTTTGATTTACTGAAGAATTTTGCTCCATTTGAAATTCTGGCAAGAACACTGTTTACCCAACTGTCTTAATGTGACTTTAGTAGACTTGTACGAAATAATCAACAATATTTATCTTCTTCTTTTATTTTTGCAGTGATTTATCATCAAATTACATTAGTTGCCAAAATACCTGAGCTTTAAATTCGACACGAGTGCACGAACATTCCGGACTTGTAATTTAATCTGGACAACTGATCTTACGAGTCGCATACCACAGATCCTTTTCAAAGTTAAAGCACACAAACGAACTACCTAGGTATCTCCGTATCATCAATATCAGCCAATTTAATTAAATACAATTGAACTTTTATCAGATATCGATAAAGCTATGATAAATCTATTGAATAAATCGTAAATCATTTTTTTCATCGATCCTAGACTTTCTAATATCAGCAATTTAGCTTTCGCGTTAAAAGCTGGCACCGTTAGTGATTGGCTTCGCTGATATAACCAGGTACCAAGTAGCTTTGAATAAGGAAGCTTTTAGACTTGGTGGGTTATGCGACTTTTTACGGACGTAGAAGCTAGGATGAAAAGACCAGATTTTGGACTTGTGAGACAACTTTCGTCACATTTATCCTGTAATTCTGTACAGGCTTCCGTTTCTTCTAAGAGTCTTGCTTTTAAGGTCTTTCTTCGACGATTTTTCAAGATCGCAGCGTCGCATCTCCAATATGTAGGAGATCTAACCTCATCACATCAGTGCAGCCGACTCGTTCTGCACAACCGGTTCTGTTCTGATGCATGTTCTTGTTATGTGGACGGTCTTTTTGCAAGTTATTTACTAATTAAATTATTTTTAGCTCGTGATCTGACGGTTGCTTAGACAGTTTATGTAAATAAGCTGAATGTGGTTTCTATTAAGGTTTTACTGCTGTGTATTCTTTTTTAGAACCAATGGAACTATTGCCATTCAAGGATAAAGTATAATTTAAGCTGACTTTTATTATATCGATCAAACTATCGTATAATATCAGCGCACGTTAAAATACATATTAATTTCCTTGTTAACGAGCTATAAATAGGTCAATTAGTCCAACAGATGACAAATTCCTTCCAATCTGTAATTGAAAGACTCATATTTCTGATTCACCATCATTATAATTGGATGATCCTTGATTTGCCGCTTCACTGGAGGTGCCTTGAATTATTTTTATGACTTTTTTTACTTCCAATTAATTGTTGTTACCATTATTTTATGATCTCTACAACTACTTAGATCTACTACCTAGATACAAATGATAAAAGGGCCCGCAGAGCCCAAGACTGGTGCCCCGAAATGGCGAGACGGAGACGCGGCAGACCAAGAAAGAAATGACGGAACGACTTGGTCGGCTTCCTTGAAGATTGGCAAGACGTAGCGCAAAGACGCGACAGATGGAAGGAGGGAATGGAGGGAGGCCTTTGCCCAGCAGTGGGAGGACAGTACGGGCTAGTTAATAATAAATAAAGGCAGTTCAAAATAACGTCTTTGCAATAACACTTCACAATAAAACTGTGTCCATCTCGCGACATCAAAATCTTTGCCTGCAAACGCACTTGGTGTCCATAAAAACTAAACCGGTTCCTGCCCGTGCCCCGTATATTTAATGGAATGGCGTGATGTCACCGATTTGGTTACAATCCTACCCAACTGATTTTAGAAATACTTTGGTCCTAACACCACACACCGACGATGAAATTGGTCCTTTAGTCCGAACGAGTCCTTGAATAAAACCTGTCTAAATAGTGTTTATCTGGTTAGTTGACGGTGTCATTGCGATCAATGAAAATATAAGTATAAAGCTTAGATAGGTTATAGGCAGCCAGTGGAACTTTATAATGTGGTTATTTCACTCCAATGACCTCAGTCGCAAAATAAATCTGTCTCGTTTTCACTTGCTATACTCGAATCTTGCCATACTACTTTGTCGTCTAATTGTATGTGTGAGTGTGCCGTTTTTGAAGATAGAATGTCGTATATGTGACCTATCTACACCTTTATACTTATAATATCATTGATTGCATTAGTTTTTGAACTGTCAGAGTGAAATAATGGGCCAAGACTATAAAAGCTGCCATATTTCGTGAAGCAACAAGCATTGCATGAAACATTCAAAGTTGCCAAACAAGTTTTCAATTTGGTCGTGTATTAACATTTTGAATGGCAACTTTTAAATGGAATTTCGCTTATTTTTTGCTTGTGGACACTGGGACAGTATGAAGTTGATGTCTGTCCGTATATGGCGGTTTAATATAACGTATAAGTTGACGGCACTTTAATGAGTAGCTGGTTTTAACTCCTAGGTGAATTCTAGTATGGCAAATATGTGTTGGTATTTTATAGATAATCTGTGGAGATACTGAGTACTACATCTTTTTTTTTGTACAAGGAACGAAATGTTTGTTTTAGCAAAGTTTGGGCGAAGTTGTTTGGGTGTCCCGATTTTGAGGTTCAGTAATTTTTCAGTTCAATGAACTCTTTTTCGGCTAAAAATAAACTCGTCTAACCTGGTTTTTATGGGTGGTAAAGAGATGTAGGTTTCGCGGTGTCGTCTGTCTGGCTAGGGGCATGTGTTTTTTTCCAGAAAAGGTTATACCTCCCTTAAGTAATTGCTACATTTGTTTTATCTTTGTGGACACTGCAGCATTACTATATCAACAAAAACGTACCTGTGTAGTAGTTGGACCCGAAACCTAGGGTTCCTTAATAAATGGTTTGTCAAAGCCAGAATAAAACAAACATGAATTCATAATCATTTACCGGCCGTCAAAAGCTCATATCAAACAGTAGCTATTCACTCACAATAAAATTCATCCCGACAGACAATGAAATAAAATCATATAATATTATTATCGTAGTTCATATTCCACGCTGTGTGCACCGATAAACATGGTATGTATATGAATAACCCATTGTTGTGATAATCAATTTGTATATCTGTGCCTGTCAATGTGGTGAGTGAGGCATTGTCCGTGATGGTGCGGTTGGCTGTTATCATCTTATCACCAGCCATAATAAAAATAGACAACACTTTATCTTCTATGATAACTAAAGTGTCTATTATGAAATCATTTTTTTTCTCATAGATCGCGTGATTTAAGTATAGATAGAGCTCGCGTTCGGATCTGTAAATAAAATCCAGTCAGCCTTATGCAACAGTTTTATAAAGTACAACAAAAAATGAGCTTTAATCAGAATGCTGTATGAACACGTTTTAAAATTCAACGTTAAGGTTGATTGGTGAAAACCGTATCTAAGTCGGTAAAGCGGTTTTAAAAATTGATGGAAGAATTTGTATGTGCACACAACCTCTCACCTCTCTCTCTTCGGTTCGGTAAAAAGGATCGATGCAGTAATTCTTAAAGAGCTTGCTTGTAAAGAAATATTGCCGGTCTATCTGTATATCCATACTAATATTATAAATGGGAAAGTGTGTATGTCTGTCTGTCTGTTTTTCTTTCACGGCAAAACGGAGCGATGAATTAACGTGATTTTTTGAGTGGAGATAGTTGAAGGGATGGAGAGTAACATAGGCTACTTTTTGTCTCTTTCTAACGCGAGCGAAGCCGCGGGCAAAAGCTAGTGCACAATATTTACGCGAGTTTATCCAGTGACGAATTAACATTACTTAGCTAGTCTTGTCATCTTAACTACAGTCAATTAGTGTCTATATTTATCAATCATACTCGTTTTCTAGATCTTTAAGATACCTTAATTAGCGGTATTTAAGTTGAGTATCTATAAGTGATCAATTAATTATAACAATTAGCAATATTGCAGAAAAACTTCGTTAAAAATATGAAATGAGGAGGACCATAATCTAAGGGTTTTGGTCCATCGATACATAACCGCTCCTATATACATAATTCTCGACTCTAAATCGTGGAAGCTGATAACTGAATAAACATTCTTTGACAATGTAAATTAAGCTAATGCTAAATGGTGTTAGTTATGTAGTGCCTTCATTTAATATTATATACTAATGAACTACAGTTTATTAAACCACACAGACCTTCATGTATACCTATCGCACCGAAATAACAATATCATGAGTAATTATAACCGCATAATTTATATATAGTGAATGATGCAACACGAACTTTGTAATAACAATTAATAGTTAATGTAATAAATAGTTATTAGCTGGTCCCGATTAGTTATTTAAAACCCGAGTTGGGCCAAATAGCAAAGAAAATAAAAAGGCTTATCATCTGGTAAGGCAAGTCCTATGGAGAGATTTAAATAGATGTTACTAAGCACTTACTTTGGCTTAGTTCTGTTTCGTCTCTATCGTACACTTGACGTTTGGCAGTTGTGTAACAGTAACAGGTATAGTGCTGAGTATAATGCTAAAGTCAGTGCTGCTTAGTCTATTTATCTCACCACTATTGTTTCGTTGTACTCGGGGTCTCCAAAACAGAGATGGGTCTTCTCCAACACAACACAACAATGAATGGTCCTTGGTTATGCCATAAGAATTTTTCGAACAGGTTTCAATAGAATATTTTAGTTTACTTTTGTCAAAACAGGACTCACAGTCTTTTAATGATTAAATGAATTGTGTCTAACTAAATTGATACGCCAAATGTGTAACTTTACTATTCAGCAATAACAGTTTCTGCATCGAGTAAGTTAGATAAGTCAAGTCTTAACAGAATTCAAGAAATATTGACGTGAATTTGTTAGTTTTTGCAGTTATAAACTCATTTTATCAAAACGAATATTGATGCTGCTGCTGCGTACCAAAATAGGTATAATTTTGCACTTGGGCTCCTTGCTAGACCGTTTAAAACGAGTAATAAAATTACTGTAGTATTTTTGTATCGTGCAGCGCATTACGAAATATCCTCACGCCACGTCCTCACATCATAAGCACAGCGTCATTTCCTGTACACGCGAATGTTGGCATTCCTGCATAGCAAACTTACGTGCAGTTGGCATTACCGGGGCCGATTGAGGATAATTTCATTGCTTTTGATGCATATTTACGCAGTGTAGGGGTTGTTTTACTAGATTAAATGTAACGAGGTCATCATCATCAGTAGAAATTATAACGATCCTTAAAAATACTGGTCTTTTTCACTTGATAAAAGTCACATGTCCAATTTTATGGTCCTTGGGACCGCACTTGGGGTTTTAAGGTATTAATTTTTAGATTAATTTCCACAGAAATCCAAATAATCCGTCGTCAAGTTGCAATGTTTATTTAAGAACATAGCGACCCAATAATACTAGGAGTGCCATTATCATATCACTGACTTTCGTTTTAAAATGGACTTAGTAGTAAGGAATCTTGTGATAACGCCTGATAAGTGAAATCTATGCTTGTAATTGTGGAGATACCAATGAGTGTTATGTGTATTTATGCAATGGAATCAAAATCAAAACTATTCATTGGAAAGCAAACATTAATTCAACTAAGCGTCCTAAAGAGTCAAGAAGTCACGAAGTATTAAGATTCTCTTAATTCAGATTAGTTTTATCACACAGGCCTTCTTAAATCATCTTCTTTTCTCCCAGCAAAGCATGACTGAAAAATCGTTATGATGTAGAATTTATCACACGAACCGTGGTATTCATAGCCTTATTTGTCAGCTACCAGATGCACTGCATACATTCTGACCCTGAGCCGTAAGCCTCCATAACGATCAAGCGAATCTGACACTATTTTTGCTTTCATTTTTTATGCTGTGCTATGCTCTATTCATGTACCTCCAACTATTCAATGTAAAGTGGTTTGTTGCCCTACACAAAACACCAGATGGCACGCATTCCACAGTAATGGCCGCAGGGCAGATATAAATACAGTGACCAGCAGGGAAATGACGTCAGTTGATTATGAAACTCTTTTATAAACGATTACGGACAGAAATACCAGGAGATTAGGATTGTGGTGTTGCTATAGAGGGAATATAGGGATCATATTCTAAGGAATGGTAAGATTGATGATACCAATAGCAATATTGGACCATCCTGAAACTCTTTTGAAATCTAGAAAGGGGTGAAACAGCTGAAGGCTTTCCATCATTTATCAAATCTGTGTCGTCTTTTGTTTTTCTGCAGAATGAACGCCAAGCTTTCGAAAGTGCCGAATTACGAAAAGATTTAATAATTGTTTGTTTGGATTCGATGAAAAATTGGGGCCCCGTCGACCTTTGAGCGGTTCAACAATACAGACACTCTGGCTCCTGTCACCCTTCCACTTCAGTTAAATCAATGAAAGTGATGAATGAAAATGTCGATACTCATTCACCGAGAGCAGCGATAAAGCCACAGCTATTGTGTACACAGTTTACAAAAGACAGACAAAAATATGTCGGAATTCAGTGCATCAAATTGCTTTGTCCTCAATCACTGTCTGCCAAGCAACCAGTGCTACGTAAACGATTGTACTCCGACCTTTTATTCTTAGCGCACATACTAGGCCGATTATTTGGACAACCTTTCTCTAAACATACAATTAGACAGTGTCTGTCTGTACAGTCTGTGTTGTAACTTCTTTTTTGCAAGATTCGTTCCGCCGTTTATAATGAATTGAGGTGATAGTTGCTTTAGTAAAATGATGTTGTAACGCCTTACAAATGTATTTTTAAATATCTAAGTACGTTCACGGAGCTTGTAAAAGTTTGAAGTCTTCTGTTATGCAATCCGTTTTTGGTCCTTCTGTCTTTGTACCAAAGGACCAGTTTGTCGCAGGTTAAAGTTGAAATAGAACTGTAATAAAAATAGATTTGCCTCTAAAAATAGGTGTGCCTGCAAATACCATTATTATCATATCTTATGTGACTGTTTTTATAAGTGTTACATGCAATTACATAGGGGAAATGACATGATAATGAAGTAATATCGCTGTATAATTATTGCTAAAGATGGATATACTCAACACCATCTGTCAGGCACGAGCTATTAATACATATAAGTAATGTTTATGTATGTTATCCATATTTATCTTTTCCCTATCTAGTTTTTAATTGAACTGTCCCTCAGTTCTTAGGTCTTAGGAATAATTTAATGTTATATCGGTACGTTCATTAATTTAATTGAATATTTAACATAGTCTCGAGTGATTTCATTCAAAGTTTCTATTTAAATAGCCTTGTTGATTTAAAAGTTTAATTACGTTAGCTTACTCATTTGTGAATAGATTTACAAGGCGTGAACATTTATTGTCTAATTTTAGTTTTGTAATTACTGTTTATATGTATGTATTACTAGATGTGCGTGGTTTTAGTTATTTAGCTTTGGGTTTTGCTTCGTTTCTATTAAATTTTGCATGATGTTATTTAGTTGAGGCTTATGCTATTCCTTACCATTCTAAATGGTTGGTAGTTCCAGACATTCGTCTGTTTTTAACCGACTTAAAAAAAAGGAGAAGGTTTCTCAATTCGACCGTATATATTCTTTTTTAATCACTACATAGTATTTTAAAACAAAATCGCTTTACGCTATCTGTTTATGTTTATTGTATGCTTAGATCTTTAAAACTACGCAGCGAATTTTGATGCGGTTTTTAATAGATAGATTGGTACAAGAGTAAGGTTTATCTGTGTAAAACATGCACAATACAGTAGAGAAAAGACGACATTATCAAAGATTTCGCTCACTAGTATTCGTATTTTTTTTTGGTGAGTGGGAAATCATCAAATGACTTCTCTCGTCCTGGGCGCGGCGGGAGTGACTAAAACTTACGCATGTTCCTTCGGTTGCCCTTTATGTTCCAGGGTCACGGTAACTTATAAACATTCCGCAACCCCGGCAGGCAGTATTAGTATAATTGAGAGGAATGGAAGAAGAAAGTTAGGTCTTAGCAAAAAGACAAATAGAATAATGATATACCCACATACATCAAAATATTTCAGTCACGCGTTAAATAATTTGATCAAGTTTCTAATATTTCACCGTTTTCTCTAAATCACTGGTTTACGAGCCAACAGTTTTAAAGTTACACCTCCGTGGTCGCATCACGGCTGAAACGAATACCGACCAAGCGTGAGCGTCAATGTTTACACTGTGAATAAGAAATCTATTATTAGAAACTATTTACTATTCGTATAGTAAATAGTTTAGTAGTAAGAAAAATATGAATACTTGAGGATTACGTCAGGAGTTATTTTGTCATTTGTTTGATTATTCATGATTGTATGTTTATTCTTATAGATTACTAAATATCTGAGTATTTTTTTTCTATTTTAAGTTAATGAGAGTCTTAAGTGACTATTCTGGGAGTGTCTAGTAATATTCAAATCGTTCCGGCTTCGTCGGTTCATTAATCATTGCAAGTATCTGTGGGTTTCAAAACAAGCCAATATTTTTTTAAGCCACTTTGTTACTTCAGTAAACAAAGGCCATGATTTCGTTTTTTTTTTGCTAAAATCATTTAACTTTGCGTAACAAATAAAAAACTTTTTACAAAAAAATTATAACCGCCTTCAAAAACTAAAAACATAAAAATAACTAAAATTTCGGAAGTCGGTGGCTTATCTCTTCTGTCAGTTAATTTGTGTTGCCACCGACTTCCGAAATTTTAGTTATTTTTATGTTTTTAGTTTTTGAAGGCGGTTATAATTTTTTTGTAAAAAGTTTTTTATTTTTTACATTTTAGTGTCGAGTCTCAATGTCTGACTAAAGTATCCAGGCTGCCAATGTCCATACCAATAGTTTCATCCAAGCGTAAAAAAAACATCAAACGTTTAATAACGCAGACAATATACAATAATACTTCTTCTTTTATATATGAATGTGCTCCATTTTTATAATACTCATAGTACCTATAAAAATTATCGATTCAAAACGACAAATCATAACCAATTTCAGTGTAAAGTTTACTTCAATAAAGCTTAAACACGAGGTAGCTGCTACGTACCATTTAGGATATCCTTAAACTGTATTTTGTCTTCACTATCGAATCTGCAGTATAATCAATCTCGGTGTAAAGTGCTCATCAATACAAATAAAATAAGCCCAAACACTATGTAGCTGCTATCAACCATTAAGGAGTTCCCTAAACTGTACTGCACCTGCATCACGGTGCTTGCAGTGGCAGTCATAACCCATCTCTCTGTAAAGATCTTGTCATCACAAATAAAATAAGCCCAAAGACGATGTAGCTAAGGTGTGTCGTTGAGGAGTTCCCTTGATTCTCTGTCGTCTCCATCATCAGATCAACCCTAAACCTCCATGGTGTTGTAGTCTCATCAGATATACACATTAATATTAAGTTTTTACCCGATGCTTGCCTACAATTTTCTAGAGATGCCCTCAATTTCTCAGGGTTTCCACCACCAGATCCTGACCTGATGACAATGGGACCAAATGACGAGCATACCCTTTCAAATAAAAAAAGAATTTTCGAAATCGGTCCAGGCATCTTCGAGAAATCGAGTAACAAACATAAAAAAAAAATACAGTCGAATTGAGAACCTCCTCCTTTTTTTACCCGACTGCGGGACGCAAAGGGTAATGTGTTTATCAGTCTATGTATGTATGTTTGATTCTATGTGGCGTTCTAGAGACCGAATGCGTGGGCCGATTTTGATAATTCTTACGTCAATCGATTCGTCTTAACCTTGCGAGTGTCACTAAAGACTTGACAGTAATTAAAATTCACCACAGCGACAACCAGACGCAATATTGTCAAAATGAAAAAAAAAAATATCGATGAACTATGTCGAGTGGGGTGTCGTTAAATAGGTATTTTAAAATCATCTTTAGGTTCCTTTTATCATTTTTCATTTCAAATAATAGTTTAGGATATATAACGACTTAAAGTTGTTTAAAAAAACAATCAACTCGCTAATTTTCTTGCTTATTGATTTAAGTTTTTATTTCAAGTATAAACGATGTACATATAAACAAAACATGAAAAAACATGAAGAACAAATATTTTTGGTAAAAAAAAAAAACCACTTTGGTGTCACTGTACACAAGCTCCAAGGAACTACTTTGGACCGAGCTGAGTTCACGCGTTTTTTGTTAAAAGTCAAGCATATGTAGCTTTGAGCCGAGTTAGGTCTCTAGAGGGACTAATCATCAGTAGTTTAGACCACCGCAAGTTACCTAATAATCCCCACGATATAACTCCCTCAATGAAATTACTAGATTGCGTAATTTTCCTTCTTATAACGAAGTCAATGAACCGTAACTAAAAAGTATAAAATAAAATAAAAATTATTAAAAAACAAAAAACCCGACTGCGTGAAAACTAATTTTAAAAAATCCGTGAAAAATATAACTTAAATAAAAACTGAAAAGAAAGAAATAAGTCCAGTAGTTTAGAATAGAACAGAACGACTCACAGTAGGGGCCCCTTGGAAAGATTTGATCGGTAAAATTTGAATGGGCCCCGACTGTGAGTCGTTCTGTTCTATTCTAAACTACTGGGCTTATTTCTTTCTTTTCAGTTTTTATTTAAGTTATATTTTTCACGGATTTTTTAAAATTAGTTTTCACGCAGTCGGGTTTTTTGAAGTCGGTTGATAAATAACAGCCAAGCGCGAGTCCGACTTGCGTGCGAAGGGTTCCGTTCCATTGTAGGCTTAAAAACTGCATACAATAAAACATTTATTGTATTTTCATATTCTTTATAGCACACAAAAAATAACATACCCTTATACATACACTATACACATATACTTATACATATACATACTTATAGCAAAAATACAAAAAAAAACTTATGTCCAATGGCGAGCCTAACCCAGAATGGAGTTTTCTAACAGCGATCCAAAATGCTGTAGTGACATTTATTTTGAGTGGGATAATTTTAAGTTTCAACTGTCTAGCTATCGCAGTTCTGTTCGCCTGGTGACAGACAGACAGACGGACGGACGGACAGACAGCAATGTCTTATTAAGAGGGTCCCGTTGTTACCTTTCAGGTAAGGAACCCTAAAAAGCCGAAGATTTTGGCAACAATGTCGATTATTTCAGTTATGTTCGCGTGTTTATATCACTGCCAGTCGTCTGTCCAATAGATTCTTTGTAGACGCGATTTCGTGATGTTTTCTTTAGCTCAGGTATTTATTGTTGTGGGAATGATGCGCGTCAGATGTTTGATACAACAAAAGATACTTTTTGTTTTTGCGGTTAAATTAATACTGTTTTGTTTTGTACTAATATTTTAATAATTTAGGTTTCTTTGTAGAACTATGGGCTATGTTAAAACTACCTTGGTGTCATGTTTCTATGATAAAATTACATACGGATGTAATCGCTGAAGAACTTATCCGTACTAATATTATAAATGCGAAAGTAACTCTGTCTGGGTGTCTGTCTCTTCCTCACGCCTAAACCACTGAACCGATTTGAATGAAATTTGGTACAGTTAATATAGTCTGGGACCCGAGAAAGGACATAGGATAGTTTTCATCCTGGAAATCCCCCAGGAACGGGAACTATTATCCCACGCGGACGAAGTCGCGGGCAAAAGCTAGTAAGTACCTAATAAAAGAATGAACGTAATGAATGAATGAAGTACCTAATGAAAAAATGAATACTAAAAAAATATGTAATAAATTGCTAATTACCAATGTTGGGTAATAAAAAAAATGTCTTGACTTTTTTCCTTTTTTTTAAATAAAAAGCTATGTCAAAATTGTTTACCTTTACTTAAATACAACAGATGGTCTATATTTCTCAATAACCTCGTCTCAAAACTACTCCACAAGTCCACATTTATAAAAATACAAACTTTAATCCAATTTCAATTGGCATCTGTGACCTTTGCCGTTTGGTCCATCTGTACTGTCCAACAATAGTGTTAAACTAACGCCACAAAGGACCAATTGGCACACAATACTCGCGTGCATTCGCGTCACCATCATGCACTGAAGGTCGTGGCACTATTATGGTACAATCGACAAAATGGAATCATTCATGACCCACCATAAGCTTATTTTCCTACAGACATTCAAATACAATTAGATCGACAATCGCGTAAACATGTATTAAAAATGTCACACTTCTAGTCTTATTATATTGACAGCTTCAAACGATTTGTCGTCGAAATGGGTCATGATTCAATTTTGTCGATAGTACATATATCTATGTATACTTTTGTATCACTAATAGCGTTAGAGGATAATAGTGCTGATTCTCTTGTTCACAAACTTAACTAAATTTAAGTTAAATGCTTCTTTCTCTTTCCATTCCTCAAGAAAAGGACTGAATATACATTTTAATTTAATCCTGTCAAATTAGACAGCGCCTGAAGAAAATTGACGTATATTTAGACGCCATGTTTTTAATTTCGTTAAATTATCTATGGAGTGTTTAAATTTGACAGGACTTATTAACTAATATTTTATCTTCTGTCCTTTTCTTAATGAAATGGACAGAGAAAGATGCATTTAACTTAAATTAAGTTTAGTTTGTGTGTGTTTAATGTGTTTTAATTATAGTTTTGTTTTGTGGTCCTTTGACAACGTCATAACATTAGTTCTTACTGCTTCTAATGTTTCGTAAGAGAGTTTCTTGCCCATTCTTCTCCATACGAATTTTATATATAAGATAGCTTTTGCCCGCGACTTCGTTCGCGTGAAATAGTTCCCGTTCCAGGGGGATTTCCGGGATGAAAACTATCCTATGTCCTTTCTCGGGTCCCAGACTATATCTGTACCAAATTTCATTCAAATCGGTTCAATGGTTTAGGCGTGAAGAAGAGACAGACAGACAGACATACAGAGTTACTTTCGCATTTATAATATTAGTACGGATTAATCAAATTATTACTGTCGCATTAGTTTACATAACACAACAAAAATATCTAGAATCCTCGATCGACCACGGATTATACGCAACTTAACTAATTTTAACTTTTCCCATCGACTTCTAGGGATTTCTTTCGTAAAACATTTTCCTACCTCCTATCCAATTTATTTGAAGTTCGCACAGATAGAATAGGTAGGTCTTCATCCATTCCGTTCATATTTTCTCCCTGCCAATTTGTTTTTTACACTGCTATTAAAACTTAGTCTCTCTGATAAAAGTTCTACTGAAAACTAGCGCTCCATTAGTCAGATAACTTTTATCGAAGCTACTTAAAAGATGGTTTGACAGTTGTATCATACTAATATTATAATTGGGAAAGTGTGTCTGTCTGTCTGTCTGTCTGTTTGTCTTTCTTTCACGGCAAAACGGAGCGACAAATTGACGTGATTTTTTAAGTGGAGATAGTTGAAGGGATGGAGAGAAACATAGGCTACTTTATGTCTCTTTCTAACGCAAGCGAAGCCGCGGGCAGAAGCTAGTATATAATATAGCGGCTTGCTGCGGCTTCACTATTCCATTTCCACGCAAACTGTCAACCCCTATTTTACCCGAAATACAAAAATCTCTTCTCGTGCACCTCAATTTCTAGATTCAGTTGTTTTAACTGTCCGTCATCAAACCATCAAAATACTATCTCTTTATTTATATCAGATAAGTCAAGTATCCCTTCATCTGGCGATTGGTATGGTTTGTCGACCAGGCCAGTTGAGTGAACCACAACCGTAGCACAGAAAAACAATAATGACATTGATCATAAGGGTCTATTTCGCGTGGCAGTAATGACACCTGACATTAATGACAGTTGTCAAATTGATATTTCGCCAGACCACAGGGTATAGGTAGAATTGGCCTACACTGGCCCAGGATAGAGAGCGTTAGACAGAAGAAGGGTGGCCTTTGCCCTGCAGTGGGACAACACAGGCTTATAATAATACAAATAATAAGTCAAACCGCTTTGCATCCTTGTAAAATCACCTAGCAAGTATTCAATAACTTTTCATTGATGAAAACATTGTAACACAATGATCACTTGATGCAGCCTCTACCATCGTTTGACCTAAAGGCCACGGTATCAATAAAGTAATTGAATTTGCAACCAGTACGAATAATGAATGGTAATGTATCTCCTTCGAACACTGTACTGTTGTGCAGTGAATCTCTCTGGGAGGAGTGATGCGTCTAAATGTGTTATTGCACTGTTGTATTATTAAAATCTGCATTTTAGAAGCGAGCATTAGCGTGTATTTTATCGATTCTAGGCTCTATTTTGAGCATTACATTGCTGTGCTTTACCATGGAGTGACGAATTCGCCTGTTATATAACAAAACTAGATAACCTTTCGTCGACCAGCGACAGCCGGCTGTCGGGCTGCTATTGTCTTTCTATTGTGTCTCGAATTACGTGTGTTTGGAATTTATGTCACGGATTTTCCTGCTCTTTATAATTAGCAATTAGCAAGACGTTTCATTACAGGTCTCGTTAATGTAATACACACTGTAATTAATTACTACTAGCAAATGCTCCAAGTGAGGGAGCACTCTAGGGACACGGACCAATGCTTTGTTTGGTCCTTCCTTACCTTGCTCTCAAGCTTATTTTCCGTAATTTCCTTCGCTTAATTCAATTAATTCATCAAATATTTAAATAACCCACTCAACATTCAATTGTCTGAATTGACTGACATACTTAAACATCTCCTCCCTCTTCTTGCTGTAGAGATCAACTTAGTTTTCTTTTAAGACCAACTCCAAAAAAAATACATCTTATGCTGTTTAAGACCTGTTCGTCTGTTTAAATACAGTCGAGAGATACTTGAACCCTCTAACCCTTGGTCTAAGGCGGCGATGAGTCACACCGTCGATAGCGGTCTGTTGACCCCAATTAGAGTCTGAGATCGCGCTAACGATATCTCCTTTTGATTAATGTACCGATGTGAGAAACGTTTGTCTGTGCAAAGATTATAAGTTACGTTTAGCGTTGATGACTGATAAGGGTGGTTGTTTGAGGTAGGTTGGATGACAGCCTTTTAGAGGGGACGGGGATTGATAGCTTTGCACTTAAAGACAAACACATAGTATCGTTTGTTTTGGCTCGAGTGACGTTTGGTTTGGCTGCATTACAGAAAAGTTATGGCGGTATACAGGACGCTTTCTCCACCCACGAATAGCAGTAAAAATTGATTTCTTGAGTAAATGGTTCTTTGTAAATGTTTAAATGATTAGGCGAAAGACCACGAGCCAAACCAAAATCATTTGTTTACGATAGATCTCAACAAAAGCCGAATTCACAACCATACCGACAAACGAAGTTTGTTCACAGTAATTCTATAAAGTAAACAAAACAAACAACCGTCATTCTTTTGTAAATCTTTCATATTTTTATAGTGTTTATTGACCGTCTGTGTTTACGTCGTTGTTGAGACAGCTCGGTGAAATGTCAGGGAAAGCCGCACGTTCTCTGCGTTATTTAATATTTTATTAGGAACATGGTGCGATAAAGATATGAAGTTTATGTATTGCTAAAGACTGTGGCGAAAACTCTACTGTTTGAGAAAAGGCTAAAGAAAAAGAAAGAAAGAATGTTTGTTTGACACAGTCAATGAAGAAAACGAAATGCTGAGCCAGCTGAATCCGGTAAGGCTGGATGAGTAAAGGAAACGAAAGCAATATAAAGGATTCTTAAATGTAAATAACACAGCTGCGTCAAACAGGTCCAGGTCAGCAAAGTGACTGTCGCTGGTTTTCAACTGAACTGACGAAGGTTTCGGATCAGATGAAGTAGAAAAAATGCTACTAGTTGCTGAAGTCATTGCTTTGCTTCATAGTATCATTTGATGAACTGAATTCAAGAAGACTCGTTCCTTGATTGAAACCTTTCCGCTCACGCCCTCATTCTCCAGATAAATTAATACAATAGCAACCGCCCTTGCCATGTTTACCCTTACGTGTATTCCATCGGGAATGTGTATAGGTACAAGTAGGTATGTAGTCTCGTGAAAATGAACCGAGTCCTCACGTCTGGCGGAAACACGAGGAGTATACATTGTTTCTGCACCGTGTTGAGTAGATTGCGTTTGCTGGAGATGTGTCTGGTGTTGTATTAAATTTAAGGTCCTGAAATTTTTATATTTACGGAAGAATGTTGTAGTTTGTTCTAAAAGTCAGAATAATTTCTGATTTGTTATAATATTAGGATCGCTTGCGAAATTATTTAGTTGTGTGTTGAATATTCGTGACTTTGGATTCTGTTGTAGCAAATGCCCATGTTTCTGATCTCGTCTGTTGGTTTTTAAATCACCTGTCTTTACTAACATTACATTGTATACGAAACCTATAAGTTGTACGATTGTGTTGACTGAATTACTCGTTACGTCTTTGCTTAGGTCAAAGTAAAGGACTTGATTAACAGTTGTAGAAGGCCAAAATATTCCCTTCTGTCCATAAATATAAATTAAGTAGGTTCACATAATGTTTATTTTTTCACTTTGGTCATTCGACTGTACTGTACCCACAATATTTGTATCATTTTCTCTGAATCTAATTCACTTATCTTTAATAACGAGAAGTGTCAATTATGCTACAGTTCCTGCCTACCTACGTGTGTCATAAGACGGCTAAATTATTGCCAGGCGGATGGCAACGACCGCCACCCGCGCATAAATTCCACTCATTATGGAAGAAGATTCTCCTTAAGTAAATGAAAGATGCCTAATGAAAGTAAATCCTGTCTAAAGTGTAACTTATGAATGTACCGCTAGTCTTCTACTTGACCTATCACGATCACATAAATCACGTATCTAGAAACTGGATATTTTAACCCGGAAAGGAACATTGAATAATCTAACGAGTTGTATTAAATGATGTCATAGTTGGCCGGTGTAACTTTAGCTGATAATGGATCTGTTACGGAGTGCATTTCCGGCTGTACTGGTTAAACAGCTTTAGTTGAATCATACTATTAGTGGGTATTGGTGAGAATGGGGTTCTTCGTTTGATTTACAGGTTGGGTAGAAGTGGAAGGGAGGAGGAAGTGCTCCTGTGATTACGTTTGCATTTGTAAACTAATGTACTAGGCTGGTCTCCATTAAAATTTGCCAGATTATTATGAAACGGTAAACTGACTAATTGACTGTTGATATATCAACGCACAGCCCAAACCGCTGGTCCTAGAGACATGAAACTTGCAGGGTGTGTTCTTTGTGAAGAGTAGGTAACCACTAAGAAAGGATTTTTGGATATTCCAATCCTAAAGGATCAAAAAAGGAGATGGAAGTATCTATATAGTCTTGCATTAAATTTGGTCTTAGTGTCACGATGCGATAATGATGAGTTTCGTGTTTCTAATTAAGAGCTAGTCAATTATAGATTAAGATATCTACAATTTAAACTAAGTAACTAATCATCTAACTTATTAACCATTTTTCTGTAACGATCGCGTGTATATTAGTCATTTACCATCACAATCATCTCGCTAAGTAATGGCTTTATTGTTTGTTTCAGGTAAAGTGATGCTGTGGTTACATTTAGAATGGCTTGTCATCTAGACTTGGTGACTTCATTATGACGCTATCGAGGTAGAACAGGTAGATGTGTGGCACATGAAATGGGTTATTTTATGATGCTGTTTGATATTTTTCTCTATGATGCAAAATTTGTTTGATGTACTTAAAGGATTTGGTTTTAAAGGGTTTTCAGTTACGAGTTGTTGTTTTGCACTAGCACACAATAAATTAGGTTTGACATTGAATGTGTCGGTGCCAGTGCATATTTTTATCCGCCTGGCTATGAATTCATAGCTAAAAATGGATTTATAACATTTTTTTTTTAAATAACTTTAAAAAAATAAATAATAATAATACCAGCCTATAACTGTCCCACTGCAGGGCAAAGGCCTCTTCTCGTACAGAGAAGGCACGAGCATTGATCACCACGCTTGCTCAAGACGGGTTGGCGATTTCGGACTTATATTAACTACAAATTCAGGTTTCCTCACGATGTTTTCCTTCACCGATGCCTGTGATGTCTAAGATATACTTTAGAAAGTACATATGAATTGAAAAAGTCACATTGGTACTTGCCCGGATTCGAACCCGCGACCTCTTGCATGAGAGCCGGGCGCCTTAACCACTAGGCCATCACGACATTCATCTTTTATTAAAAAAAAAATGTTTTTGTTTTTATTTTTGTTTTTGTTTTGTTGGTACTTTATGTTTAATGCGACCAATGTGTACTAACAGACTTTATTTTAATGGCGACTGGCAAAAAAATAATATCACTGTAATGTTAAATTTATAGTCAAATGTCGTGACAGAAAACTACTCTACATTAGTATATTCCTGGAATTTTATATTAATTAAACTTTTAGCATTAACACATTAACCTACATGTGTGGTGGTTTGTTTTCATGATATGAATTGTTAGCAAAAAGATTCCAGCGTAAACCTAACTTAGGTACGAGAGATTCTTGGTTATGCCTTAATTATTAGTCTTAATTAGATTCCCCAATCAGTGCAATGATCTTTATTAATAAACATTGTAGGGAGGCAATAAATAGCTCGCAACTACATGATATTACAAAATTATCCTCCTAGTTATCTAATTATAAATATGATTAAACAAAAATGTTCAACAAAATGTATACTTTATCAAAATTATCCTTACTAATATTATAAATGTGAAAGTTTGTATTATGTGGATCTACAGATGCATTTGAATAAGGATGTTTGTTTGTTTTACGCAAAAAAGTGCTGAACGGATTACGGTAATAATTTTACAGTATCACTCACACATCAGATTAGCACGCTTCGACCTACAGGAGCGAAGCAGTAATCAAAGACATAGCATAACACGGGTAAAACTACGGGGGCAACTAGTTGATTAATATTATTTGATTGATATACGTCATTCCAATCTGCAACGATCGGAGAACTGATTCAAATAACAATAATTTTACGACGTAGTATTTATGACGTCATTTATAACTATAACAACCCCATAAAGCTCGATGACGTAAAACCACCATAAACGGAGGTTCCCCCTCCAATAGGAAATGTTACCGCCATGGAAATTGCATGCGGCGTACCCCGCTGTGGTACACGTAATTTATACATGGTGTCACATAGTTGTTTTAATTTTAACCTTATGTGGCGGGAAGAAAGTTCTATTTTTGAGCAAACGTGTCCTTAAAAGCGTGACTCGTTGATGCTTTTTTATTGGGGCCTTGTAGAGATACATACAAAGTTTATTTTTGCTTCGCCTCACCCTTAGTGTTTATTGTACCGAAGGACCAACTTTTTTCTAAAAGTAGATGCTTATTTCGACTCATTTTGTTCAAAACGTACGTGTACTAAGTAATTGGATAGTTTCCGTAACCTAACAAACGATTTATTTATCAGTAACAAAAAAACAATTTGCTAAGAAAAATATAACAGTCACGGATATACTTACGCAAAAGAGCGTAAGAAGCTTGAAGTGTACCAAAAAGTCAACATCGCAACATCACGTGCTACAAAAACAAACAGTTAAAACTTTTGGTCCTTCGAGCCTAATGAGCCCGTCGAATTTTGATCGATCGTGCGTAACGTTGTTGCCCCATCACATAAACAATCACGACTATACGAAGAACATCGACGTAGAATCAGGGCGACGAAATATCAGGTGATCAGAAAGAAAGAAAAACAGTTTATTCGCACATAGAGAGCTACAAAACAAAACAAAAAATCTAATATACTAAAAACCTTAAAACTAAGACAAGAAACGGCTAGCGCTCAGCATAATGCCGTGACCCATACACAGACACGAGTTCACGACGCTGGCTGATCACTGGCTAAATTAACCGGGGATCAGAAAGCTGTGTAAATCCAGAAGCTCAGAAAAGGTATACTCGAATTTTCGCCAAGATGACTGTAATCACGGTTCTGGATATCCCATCTCTGGAACTTCGTAATAGGCTACGTCAAAACAAAAAACAATCTCTTTGAAACGAGCCCTCAACTCTATAACAGACAGGAGGGTTTGGACCTGTCTTTACCCCTCTCCCCTCACAAGGGGAGGGTTACCTTTCATTTTTACCATAATACTATGCGATGTCACGCTAAGTGACGCAATTTTGGAATAAGGCAATGATGTCAGAAATGGCGTGTTTTGTCGTTTTTGGGGGAATGTTTATTTGTTATGATTTTGTATGGTTGATATAATATTTTTACGTTTAAAATGAGGGATACAGGGCTGGTTTTAGTCATATAGTTTGGTTGAATTTAATAAATGTGTATACAAAAATGGTATACAGACTGACTGGGTATCAAATGTATCAACGCACACCCCAAACTGCTGGTCCTAGAGACATGAAACTTGGAGTGTGTGATCTTTGTGAAAACTAAGTATCCACCAAGAAAGGATTTTTGGGAATTCCACCCCTAAAGGGGTAACATGGGAAATGGAAGATATTTTTATACAGCGGGTGAAGCCGTGTGTGAAAGCCAGTTTTCAATATTTTTATAATTAAGCAAACTACAATATCAAGTATTCAAACAAAGGCATTGCTGGAAATGAAAAGTTCCAACAGTACAATGCATCTGCAGCCTCCACGAGGCATAATGAGGCGTTACATCTCCGACACTTTATTCATTTACATGTCATCAGCATTCTCCCACGTTTGCACACCGAGTGCTTTTCATGCTGCCAAGCACGTCATTAAATAAAAACTAGTATATTTTGTACCTAACAAACTTAAATTAGAGAGGCTTCGGTCGAATTTGGAAAATAAACAGATTATTTGGCCAACCCGTCCAAAAACTCTAAGATACAACACATATATTGACCACAAAATACGCAACCGGTCCCCCGAGTAAGCTGAAATCGTTCTGTACCGTAATAAATATACCAGGGCAACAGGAAACGCGAGAGGTAATTCCGCTCTTCACGAAATTTTAGTGTTCCAGTAATGTACGGAATGTCGCCTGAAATATGAGGATGACTGTGGGTGTAACAGTCCTTTGATCTTGTGTCTTTTCACATGTTGTCTTGTTTGTATAATTTTTCGGTATAGCTGTATTTTGCAAGACATCGTGACATAACTCATGAATGGGGTTAACGATCTTCTTAGATTCAGACTTCCGGTTATTGCGTCGTGATTTGTTCCGATATTATTTGAAACTGGCTGCCCGCTCTGGCTTCCTGCGGGTATCCAATGTTGAAGTTATGTGCGTACATTCCGTGATTCATTTTTATAAATTCAAAATTCAAAGCATTTATTTCACTTAGACCAAATTTGTCAATCCTTTTAGCAACCATGATTTTAGCCTACCGTTGCTACCCCTTAATTTCCTTGCAAGTGCTCTAAGTATTGTTTGATTTTCAATCTATAATACCAAATTATGTTGATCCTTGCCGCCACCATCGTTCAGTGGTGTTTACTCTGTGCCTCCCTGTTTCACTAAAATGGCGACCTTTGCTACCCCTCGTCGCGTCGTGCAATGGAATTTTATTTGCAATGTCCTCGGTACTGTCCGTACTTCACCCTTATATTTATTTAGTGACAGACCGACCCTAAGTGATATTTGGATTGTTACAAAATTACGCGACTAGTATTCAAATATAATTTATGTTGAACATCGTGTTTAGCCTTTCTTAAATTATAACTGGCTTGCTAATTGCCATACTCGGTGAACTGTTTGTTCATCTCGATAACTTTTAATGTAGTTCATCCCAATAGACAGGTCGTAATTGGATTTTAATTAAATTGCCAACCATTAAATGAAATACAATATCAGAACCCTT